>CM076581.1:109199535-109799535 GCA_034641835.2 Pinus albicaulis
CTATGATAAAATTTATTTTTGGATCATCTAACATTCCCCCCTATGATCCAAAGATACATTACAACAGATACCAAGTTCATCCTTGAACTTAGTAAATTTTATTCTGCCAAGAGGTTTTGTGAAAATGTCGGAGATCTGATCTTCTAAAGGACAATACACTGGCTTGATGACGTCCTTTGCAATGAGAGATCTGATATGATGATACTTGGTGTCCACATGCTTTGTCTTTGAATGAAACACTGGATTCTTGGCAAGCTTTATTGCTGACTGATTTTCGATGAATAATAAAGTAGCTTCTGCTGGAGGAATTCTTAAGTCTTATAAAACTCGATGTAACCAAAAAATCTCACATGCTGCTTCCCATGCTTAAATGTACTCTGCTTCTGCTGAAGAAATGGCCACTGTAGCTTGCTTCTTGCAACTGCAGGAAACTGCAGCTGTCCCCATGTTTATTAAGTAACCTGAGGTTGATGCCCTGTCATCAATATTGCCAGCAAAGTCAACATCTGAAAATCCACCAAGTACAAAATTTTTAGTCTTTTTGTAAAGAAGACCAAAATATTTTGTTCCTTGGATATATCGAGGAACTCTTTTGGCTACATTCTAGTGGCTATCTAGTGGTTCCTGCATAAAACGTGAAAGAATATTGACTGCATAAGATAGATCAGGACGAGTGGTTGTCAAATAAATCAAGCTGCCAATCAACTATCTATAAGTAGTGCTGTCCACCTTCCCCCCCCCTTCAAATTTTGAAAGTTTCAAGTTTTGTTCCATAGGGGTAAGGACAGGCTTACAATCCTGCATTCCAAATCGCTGAAGAATTTCTGCTGCATATTTACTCTGGGAAATGAAGATATGATGTGGACGTTGGAATACTTCAACTCCAAGATAGTAGTGAAGTAGTCCCAAATCTGTCATCTTAAAACCTGCATGTAACTCCCTTTTCACCTGTTCAATGTGATCATCATTGTTGCCTGTGATGATCAAATCATCGACATACATAATCAAAATCACCAGATTTTTACCTTGTTCGCATACATACAAGGTATCATTAGATTCACTGCGATGAAAACCAACTTTGCGAAGGTATTCATCCATTTTGGCATACCAAGCTCGGGGAGCTTGTTTTAACCCATATAAAGCCTTTATCAGTTTGCAGACCTTATGTTCTTGTCCTTCAACTTCAAAACCTGGTGGTTGTGTCATGTACACTTCTTCCTGTAAATCTCCGTTGAGAAAAGCACTTTTTACATCCATTTGATGAACTTTCCACCCTTGTTGAGGTGCTAAGGCAAGTGTGAGGCGGATGGTGTTCCATTTAGCTGTAGGAGCAAACGTTTCCTCATAATCGATCCCTTCCTACTGCGCAAAACCTTTAGCAACAAGTCTTGCTTTATACTTGTCAATATCACCATTTTTCTTGTACTTAATTTGATAAACCCATTTGCATCCAATAGGTTTCACATGCTGAGGACAATCAACAAGTTACTAAGTGTTGTTGTCTTGAATTGCCTGATATTCATCAACCATTGCTTGTTGCCATGCTTTATGTTTTACTGCCTCTTGAAAAGAAGAAGGTTCAGTAAAATCATTTGCTATCAAAGCAAAATTGCCTTCATTTTGTTTCGATCCCCTTGTTCCTGTTTTATTTTGTTCATTAGGCCTTACATCTTTCAAGAGTTGAACTGCCCATTTCGGCAATTGATGTTGACTGGTTCAGGCTTGAGCAACCGTAGGTTCTGGGGGTGGACAGGCATTTCCAGAAGAACTGCTACTGCTAGGAGAGTTGGATGAACTGCTAGAAGACCTGGATGGCGCTGATGAAGAAGACGGACTGGATAAATCATCATCCGACGAAGGAAATTCAAGTTCATACCATCTTGGTGAATTTGGTTGACTTTGTAAATTTCCATTTCTTTTATCAGTTTTTGTTTCTAACTTTTGAAGAAGACTTTCAACTTCTTCAGCACTTTTACTCTCATTTTCATCAAAGATCACATCCCTGCTTACAATAAATTTTCCATTTGACAAAATTCGGTACCCTTTCTTCTCATCAAAATACCCGATCATTGTGCACTTTAATCTTTGTGCATCAAGCTTAGTTCATTTTTCCTTAGGAACTAAGGCATAACAATTAGAACCGAAAACTCTGAGATGCTTAACCCATGGTTTGAATCCAAACCATGCTTCATAGGGTGCGATTCCATCTAAAGAAGCTATGGGAGATCTATTTCTCAAGTAGACAGCGGTATGGACTGCTTCAGCCCAATATGAAGGACGTAACTTTTTGAAAGCTAACATAGATCACGCCATTCCTAACAAGGTACGATTCATTCTTTCTACGACCCCATTTTGTTGCAGAGTGTAGACAGTGGTAAGATGTCGTTTGATTCCATTTTCCATGAAATACTTTTTGAATTCATTTGAAGTGAATTCTCTACCGTTGTCAGTTCGAAGAGTGCCAATCTTCTCCTTTACTTCATTTTCAATAATCTTATGAAAAGTTTTGAACTTTTCAAATGCTTCTGAATTTTGCTTCAAGAAATAGACCCATGTCATCCTACTAAAATCGTCAATAAAAAGTAAAAAATATCCGCAACTTCCAAGTGAATTTGGGAAGGGTCCACAAATATCACTGTGAACCAACTGCAAATGTCTGTCTGCTCGCCAGGAACTGGTGGGAAAAGTCTCTCGATGTTTCTTTCCAAAAATGAAAGATTCACACTTTGCATTTTCCTTCTTGAAGGTTGCAAGTCCTTTAACCAGGCCTTGTTTTTGTAACTGAGAGAGACTATCAAAGTTGAGATGGCCATATCTGACATGCCATAATCTGATTGGTGAAATATCTGTACTTGCTGCGCCTACAAAGTCAGAATGTCTTGGAATAACTGTCCCTTTCATCCTTAACAGTTCTCCATCTTCATAACCTGTCATTACTATTTGCATGTTTGTTTGACTGAGTTGATTTTAACTGATCCATTTTGCATAATCACTGTATGCCCTGCTTGTCAAATTGTTACTAAGGACAACAAATTTTGCTTGAATGTTGGGACATACCATACATTAGAAATAATTCTTTCTCCGATGCCTAGTAAAAAAAATTTAACTACACCTTTTCCTAAAGGAGTATGTTTGGTTTTGTCAACAAGATAGATTGAATTCATATGACATTCTTTGAAACTCCAGAAGAAGTCATGTCGAAATGTCATGTGTTGAGTTGCGCCTATATCAAGAATCCATGCATCTTCATAATCATTGCGGAGAAAACTTGAAACCTGTAAATCTGTTGCTTCTGTGTTTGTGAAAACATATTCGAAACTATCAGGATCATCTTCATCATTTGCAAACTGAGCCGAGTTTGGATGAAACTTAGAAATTTTCTCAATAGAAGTTCTACAATCTGCTGCATAATGACCAACTCTATTACATTGCCTGCAAACAATTTGACTCAAATCGGTGCCTCTTCCTTGAGACTGTCCTTTGCCTTCAGACTGTCCTCGACCTCTGCTTTGTCCTCTGTTTTGAGATTGTCCTCTCCCTGGACTCTGTCCTGTGCCTTGCTGATATCCTCTGTTTTGATTGTTGCCTTTGCCTTGAAAATTGTTTCTGCTTGAATTGGAGCCTCTGTTGGAGTTGTTTCCTTTGTGTTGACTACGACCACGACCTTGCACTGCTTGATTTTGATTACCTTTTCCTTTGTTTCTGGAATTGTCCGCTGAGGAGTTGCTGGAACTGGCGTCAGTGAGGAAGACATCTTGCCCAATCTTCTTCTTCTTCCCGAAGTTTTTATCATGCTGTGCTAACATGTCACTCATTTCATCAAATTTGATCTTCTCTAACTTGCCACTGACTTGCAAAGTTTCCAAGAAATGAGTATATGATGATGGCAATCCAGCAATTAAAATTGTAGTTAAGAAACTATCATAAATAGCTTGAAAACCAACATTGATGATTTCTTGCTTAATGTTTTTAAGTCGTGAAATGTACTCAAGGACATCGCCACCTTTAGTTAATTTCTGTTGAAGCAATTTTAATTGAATATCAACCTTCTTTGATTCAGGTTGTGTATCAAGGAGATCTTTGAATGTATGTAAAGTATCCCATGCATCTGAAGAATTCTCAATGTGTATGTACATTTCATTAGTAACTGAAGCTTTTATAAGAGCTAATGCCTTGGCATCTTTTATTTCCATTTTGCAAGTGAATCTGGATCTTTTGGTTTATTTGGCTTAATGTTGCCATCACAAATTCCATGCCATAATTCATTAAAAATAAGAGTGCTTTCAATTAGACATCGCCATGTCTTATAGGATTTCACTCCTTCTAGCTTATCAGTTTCAGAGAAGAGATTAATTAAGTTCGACATTGGAATGTTGAAACAATGCACCAAAAGAATCAAGCACAAAAAATTGAGCAACTCGTCACACCATGACACACGTCACACAAAAAATGACACACGACGCAAAAAACGATCTATCGGGGCTTGGCCTTGACCCTCGAATAGTCGTTGAAACAGGAGAAAAATCATTGAGCTTTGCACTTGGCTCTAGTCAATTTCTCAAATATTTACAAGGTAACTTTCAAAATTTGACTTTTACAATGATGCTCTTGCACAATCTGGTAAAAAAAAGAGTTACCCCCCCTCAAAGTAAAATTACTTTGAGTCACACTTATCTCTCCAGAAACAAATTACAAAAAATCACCTTATTACTCCAAAATTTTACACATAGCCTTATTACTCCAATAAAAAAATATTACAATGTTCTAAAAAAATTCTACTTATTCCTCCAAATACAAGGTTCCACCTTATTGCACCAAAGTGCTACTTCACCCAAATTACAAAAATTCAAACTTATTTCTTCACAATAATAAAATGAAACAAAATTTGAAAAGAAAATTTGGACAAGTGCATTTAAAAAGTGGGCAATTTCAGAAAATGAGACAGTCATTCAATGTTCAATGCTGTGGTTCAATGGACAACCGTTGTTCAACGTTGAATACTGGAAAGGCAATCTATTAACATAAAACTTGAAATTCACCACCACTGTATTGCAATACTTATTTCAATGGTACCTTAGAGCAGTATCACAATACTTTGAAAGTTAAAAAAAAAAACAACAAAAATCGTTGCTTTAATTCAATCGAACGCTGCTTGTGCAAGGTGCGCATTTGAAGGCTGTTTTAATTCAATGTAACGCAACTTTAATTCATTTAAACACTGCTTCAATTCACCAAATTATTCATTCAATGCTGCTTAAAAACCGACCTGGCTGTTTTAATTCAATGTAACGCTGCTTAATTCATTTAAACTATTCATTCAACGCTGCTTACAAACCGACCAGGCTGTTTTAATTCAATGTAACGCTGCTTAATTCATTTAAACTATTCATTCAACGTTGTCAATTGATGTTCAATGCCGATACCTTCTCCTTGCGTCCTTCCATTGATGTGAGAAAAAACGGGCCAAAAGAATCTGTCTGTCTACGCCTCCTCAACGAGAAAGATGAAGAATAGGCAGAAATCTGATCTCCTCTGTGCAACAACTATGGCTCCTCTACGCAACAGCTATGTCTCTGCCTGGTTAAATCTCTGGTTTGTCAACAACGTTCATGTATTACAATGATCAATTTATCACAGAGTTCATTTCCCACTACGCGCAGAGACATTTTATTAAAAAAAAAAAAAAATCATTCCTGAAAGCATTGGATGCGGTCTTCTTGATCGCTGGTCTTCACACGCAGCAATGGCTCTCTTCACGGGTCAATGCACACATAGGTAGATCAAAAACACAAATTCTGTGGGCTCTCTTCATGGGTTTCACGCACACTTTGCGATAGCAGTTCAAACCGTTCGGTTTAAACCTCTCTAGAAAACACATTGCAGAAGTAATACAACAACAACTATTTTCTATCGATGTCTTCGTCCGGCGAGACAGTCACATAGTTTTAAATTTTTTTAATAAAATTGATTGTAGAATTTAAATTATAAACTATTTCTTGCAGTGTTCTTGCACATCCTCAATGTCACACTGATTTTGCAATTTTTACAATAATGGCCGAAGTGTCCTCAGACACGTAATTTTATTAATCAGAAAAACAATTACATTGGAATTATGCAAGAGTTTACACCCGAACGACAAAAACACTCTTGCAATGAGCTATTTATAGGATCAATGTCCTAACTTCCACTAATTATGGATCACTTATTAAATAACAAGTGTCCACTCACATTAAATGACCTTCTAACTATTCTACTAACTTTACTCCTAACTTAGATCATAGGAAACGACTCTATTCTAGAGTCCTATTTTTTGATAAAAAAATTCTATTTCTAAGTATATTAAATATTCTAGAATAATAATTATTAATTTAATATCTTAAATTAATAATTATTTTATTCAAACTTTATAACCTATGATAAAATTTATTTTTGGATCATCTAACACGGATTGGAACTCTCTACAAGCTTGTAGTTAGCATTGTTATTTATGGGTGCAGCGATTCCGTGGTTCCTAAAAGTGGAGCTAAAAACCTTGTAGTCTCTAGAGAAAAGACCATGATATGGCATAAAAGGCTTGGACATATTGGAGAGAAGGGCATTTGAATAATTCATGGTAATGGCATGGTAGAAGGTATGTCTAACTGCTCTCTGGATTTTGATTTCTATGAACATTGTGTATATGGGAAGCAGAATCGGGTGAGTTTCCCCTCTGGTGCTAAGAGGTTGAAAGGGATATTGGAGCTTGTGCACAGTGATGTGTTTAGACCTGTGTTCGTTCCATCACTAGGTAAGTATGGGTGCTATGTGTTATTTATAGATGACTTCTCAAGGAATACATGGATATATTTCCTCGGGAAGAAATTTGAAGTCTTTGATAGATTTAAAGAATTTAAGGCTCTAGTAGAAAACCAAACATAGAAGAATATAAAGGTGCTAAGGACAGATAATGGTGGAGAGTTCTGCAAGAAGAAATTTGAAGATTTCTGTAAGAAGTATGGTATAACACAACAGAAGACTACTCCATACACACCTCAACAAAACGAAGTTCTAGAAAGAATGAACAAGACATTGATGGAAAATGAAAGAATCATGCTCAGTGGTACCAGGTTAGAACAAGAATTTTGGGCAGAGGCAGTAGAGACTGCATGTTACCTGGTTCACAGATCACCTTTATCATCATTGGAGGATAAGACTCCACATGAAGTATGGACTGGTATGAAACACTCTCTTTCACATTAGAGGGTATTTGGCTGTGATGCATATGTACATGTTCCAAAGGAGAAAATAATGAAGTTGGATATTAAATATGAAAGGTGCATCTTTATTGGGTATAAGGATGGTTTAAAAGGTTATAAGCTTTGGAACCCAGAAACAAGGAAGGTTGTGTACATCCGATATGTGATGTTTAGAGAGGTGAAATATGTTGTTAAACATGAAGTCCTACCAAAGGAACCTAATAAGATAGAGTTTGATCTAAAGGAGGAAGAATCAGACTCCACAACAGAACAAGATTCAGAAGAGGAAGAGCCACAAACTCCAACTTTGAGAATATCAGTTTGAGAAAGAAGGCAACGAGAAAGGTATAGTCCATCTGCATTCTGTTCAAATTTTGCTTTATCTATCATTGATGATGATCCCAATACTGTCACAGTGGATTCATAGGATGGAAAACTCTGTAAGGGGGCCATGGTTGATGAAATGACATCCTTGCAAAAAGATGAGGCATGGGATCTAATGGAATTACGAGTTGGAAGGAAACCCATTGGCAACAAATGGGTGTTTAAGAAGAAGATGAATGCAGAAGGCAGAATGGAGAAATACAAAGCTCAATTGGTAGCAAAAGGTTATTTCCAAGTGTCGAGAATTGATTTTGGTGATATTTTTTCTCCTATTGCCAAGTTAACTTATATTATATTACTTTTATCTGTTGTTGCTGCATTTGATTTTGAGGTAGAACAGATGGATTTGAAGATAACGTTTTTTCACAGGGATCTAGAAGAAGATATCTACATGAAGCAACCTAAAGAATTTGTGGTGAAGAGTAAGAAAGAACTGGTATGCATATTAAAAAAGTCTCTGTATGGGTTAAAACAGTCACCGAGGATGTGGTATCAAGAATCTGATACATATATACGGGGACTTGGCTTCAACAAAAGAAAAGAGGATCACTGTGTGTATTTTAAATTAATTGGTGACCGTGTTATTTATTTGGTCTTATGTGTGGATGATATGTTTCTAATTGGAAATGACAAAGAAATTATTTGAGTTTTGAAGATCCAAATTTCCTCCAAATTCAACATGGAAGATATTGGTGCTGAAAACTATATTCTGGGCATGGAAATTAAATGAGATTGAGTAAAGAGGAAGCTCTCGTTAAACCAGAGGAAGTATGTCGAGATACTATTACAGATGTTTAATATGAAGGATAGTAGACCGGTGAAGGTTCTTATTCCTGTAGGTGTAAAGTTATCTGTTGAATAATGTCCAAAGACACAAGAAGAGGAAAGGACATGTCCCGTCTTCCATATGCAAGTGCAATGGGTAGCCTAATGTATGCAATGGTATGTACTAGACCAGAAATTGTACATGTAGTGGGAGATATTGAGAAGGTTTATGTCAAAATCAGGGAAGGATAATTGGACAACAATGAAGCGGGTTTTTCAGATATGTGCGTGGAACTAGTGATTATGGTTTGTGCTACCAAGGAAGACCAGGATTGGACAAAGTTTTGGACATCCTTGAATTTGTTGATGCAGACTGGGCTCGAGATCTAGATCAAAGAATATCTAAAAGTGGGTATGTGTTTAACCTATTTGGAGGAGCAACCAATTGGATGAGAAAAATAGAGTCTATAGTGACTCTTTCAACTAAATAGGATGAATACATGGTAGCCACTCATGGAAGTAAGGAAGCCGTTTGGTTCTAGAGATTGTGTTCAAGTATGGGGTTGGTGCAGCGAGCTATAAGGATATATTGTGATAGCCAAAGTGCAATTTTCTTGGCTAAAAACCTTGCTTATCATTAAAAAACAAAGCACATTTATGTTTAGTATCACTTTGTTAGAGATATGGTTGAGGACAAAAAGGTGTTCTCGGTAAAGGTGGACACTTTGAAGAATGTTGCAGATGCATTGATGAAGTTTGTGAGCATTGAGAAGTTCTCTTGGTGTAGAGAAACAATGGGCATTGCAGGGTTGGGCTGATGAATAATCTCTCCCGTGCCCCCCCTGTGGAAAGAAAACAACAAGTGGGAGAATGTTGGGTCTGTGTTATATTCTTTCCATGACTAACCTCACGTGCAAGCCCCCCTTCGTTGCATCGGGCAGCGACATGGGGGTCATAGGGGGTTTGTAGGGGGGCGGTAGCCTCCCTACACGGGTCCAAGGCAGCGCCCTGGGAATTTTTTTTTTGGAACGTACATTAGGTGGGTGAACCTACCTATGGTTTTGTGCATGGGTTTGCACATGGTTTTGGGCATGATGGTTTTCTATCCATGATATTTTGTAGATCCGGTCAAGGGAACTACGGTTATGTTGTAATCAAGGGTTAATGGATTGGGGTTTATGAATGTTTCGACATGTATATATATGTATTGTAGCATTGAAATGAATATAATGAAAAATCAATTTGGTAGTCCTAGTTTTGGGATCCAAGGGAAAATATTTGTGTATATCTATTTTATGTTTTATGCTCGCCATTGTTTATTTTCTGTTTTAGGAATTCGTTTGCAGACAATTTATGTACATGGTTAAAACCTGCAAGAATAAGCTCTTATTTAGACCGAAATAAGCCTTAGGATAAGGGAAAAATTGCTCCAAGTTTTCCTTAGAACAAATTCAACCAGAACCCTTAGCCTCTTCATGGTTGTTCCCTTAACCTCGCTCTGGTACCATGTTGATTTTTCTTAAGAGAAATTTTAATTTCTAATATGATAAGTACTTTCTAATGATTTCTAAGTCAAATTATGTCACATATAATGTTAATCAATTATACATATAAAATATCAATAATAGTGCAATAATGATAGTACGGTCATAAAGAGACAACCAAGCAAAAAAGAGGCATAAATTTACCTTAGGGAAACCCAACTTCGAGAAAAACCCAACATCGTTTTATTAGGATAAAATGTTCAATTCAACAAAAGTACAATCTGATATTCACAAGTCAACCTAGAAAAAAATCATACTATTGGTCAAAAAAGCCTCAAAACTTCTTAATCTAGGCTACGTATTTGGTCTCAGTCCCTTCTTCTTACAAGGTTGAGGCTCTTGGCATCTACTAGGGCTTTGAACCTCCATAGAAAACAAAATCTTGGTCCCTCTAGGGCTTCAACCCTTCCATAGAAAACAAAATCTTGGTCCCTCTAGGGCTTCAACCCTTCCATAGAAACAAGGTGTACATACTTGAGGCCTTTCGGCCTCCGACAAGTAGAACCTCGACCCTCTCAAAATATGCCCAAAAGTCTTCCTCTTCCCACGTGTGAATATATGTGATGAATATTGGAAATCATGTCCAAAATGATGAAGGTTGAGTGTCCTTTTATAGTGATCTCGTGGTGTCCAAGGGGAACGTCTCCTTGGTTGGGATAACTTGATACTTGGAGTTGACCTTCAAACAAATTATTTTAATTCAAATTTATTTTTTCCCTCCATTTTAAATTTCTTACATGGGCCAACTTGTGTAGCTAGGGAAAAACTAATGAAACTACCCAAAATATCAACATAAAACCTTTCTTCTTTTCAAAACTCAGATATAAGATCCCTCCCTAGTTTCAAAACTTACATATCTAAAAGCATTCCCTAATAAATGTATATTTAGATAATTCATGTTTGAAACCTATTTATCTAAGATCCCTCCTAGATAAAATTTTTAGAAAATTAGTTACTCGTTATCAAATTTTACCACATTCACCACATAGGATCAAATTCTTTCCTTTCCTATTTTCTTAACTTTCCAAACCTTTCAAGAGTGAAATTGAGAAACGAGATTTTTTCCAAATTCACAATTGCTTGCCATTTCCTTTTCTTTTCCCTGCACACAATCCCATTACCATTTATTTTGTGTTCGTGGGGTACTACACTTATCATTTTACGCTTGCAAATGAAAAAATCTATATGGGTAAACTACTAACCATGGATTTTCAGTCCTTTGATCTGCTTGATTAACGACTTATATTGCAAAGCAGATCGCATTTCATCGAAATATTTTGTATTTGAATTGAATTTTCGTATTTTTTGCCCAAGTTCAGGGAAATTTGCTAATTATGGTTGGATCCTTTTTAATATTTGTTTGGATTACCACTCAAAATAGAAGCATTGGAAAGGTTCAACCAAAACTTCTATACAGTAAGTACTATTAAGAGTACACTCAATGTCATGCTCCACGTATTTCTATCGCTTTAGGCCAACTCCCACTAAATGCCATGAGTGGTATCACTACACACAAATCAACTAAAAAGTGATAGAAAAGTGCATAAATGAAATATGCGGAAGATGTGAGAGTTATTTAAATACTCAAATTTGATCTTATTTATGATGTGACAACAAATTAATATTGCAAACCAACAATAAGAAAGTACTCAATATGCTAAGAAAATGAGCTCGAAACACCATAAATTGAGTATGAAAGCTTCTTATCACAATAGAAGACAAATAGAACTATTATACATGATCAATATATTTATAAGAAGATAAAATGTTTTCTTATCAAATCTTTAACTTTAATATTTCTAGGGATTGTAAAAGGCCATGAAGCACATGGCCACTTCAAGGGCTTGAAAATAGCTTTTAGTGAACCTAAAACTCAATGGATTTCGTTGGATATGTTAATACTATCATAGATATTTCCAATGAACACAAGAACACTAATTTTGGATAAGTAGTTTGAAAGATAGCAATTCTGCAATACAACTACCTAGAAATGAGCCTACAACCATGAGGGCTGAAAATTGACTTGGTCAAAAGCAATGATTAGACTTGAAAATATTTTTGGATAGCTTATATATGATCTAATATTAATAATTAGTCAATGAAAAATATCTTTAGATCAATTTGAATTGATACAAAATATTTCACCTTGGTTTTCACATATCCCAAGGTAAGGGTTTCCCTTCAATCGCTTCCAATTTTTGTAGATTATTTCTAGGATTTGTAATTAGCCTCAAAAAACTTGGACATATTATGAGTACAAAAATACAAGAAAAATTAATGGGGGCCATAAAACCTTAAGTATTATTCAAATTACAAGTTTTGTGGTGATTTATCGAAGATATAACAAATAAATACAATGTAAACTACAATTGAGTGAAGATATTCACTATTAAATACTTTTTGGGTTTTTATAGAATATAATTTATTTATTTATTTTTATTTTTTTAATATAAAATTCTTTAGGGTTTTTTATATTTAATACTAACTATAATTTTACAAAAAATACAAGGAAAATTTAGATATAATTTTGTAAGTAAGGTGATTTCAAAATTTTGAAATAAGGATATGATCCTTCTTCGATAAGAGTCAAGGACAATGAATTATGTCTCTTGATTTGGTATCTCATTTCTTGAGGTTTTGGAATTCTTGGCAGAACACCAATGATACAACCTTATCATAAAAACAAGACAAGTAATGGAACCAAAATTCTATTGGAGTGCCTTTTAAGAAGAGAATCCTTCAACCAAGCAATTGACAATTATTGAATATAAGGTTATTTACCTCTAGAGGGGAGAGTGAATCATGTACCAATAGAGAACACCAATACATTGAATGAATTAAGAGAATACGTGAGATGAACCCTAGCCTTCCTCCTCTAACATTCCTTGGATCAATTAACTTAGCCTTGTAGTAACTTTGTGTTGCTTCAACAATTTCCTTTGAAGAATAGTTGATCAACCAACAAAAGAAGATGATTCACATGCAATCCCTTTTGTTTCATGATTTTTTTTGGATTTTGATAGATCTCAACAAGTTTATAATGATTTTCCAAGGAGGAGAAGACCTATATTTGTAGATGACGCTCTTAAAAAATTATCTCTTTGGTCTTGCAAACAATAGGACTTTCCATCCACAAAGGGATTGGAGTCTAAGTCAAGGATAGTTTAATTTTCAGGATTACACTGAGTAAAACCCGAATGGAGGAAAAATATTGCATCGATGTGGCCAAGAGGGGCCATATTGACCCCAAATGACCAATCATTTCACTTGCAATTGCATGGTTTCATTGCTTGTAAAATCAACTCTTCATGGGTGGTCCAATGCCTTGATTTGAATTTGGTTTGACCCTCCAATGACTAGGAAAATTCTAGACAGATCCACAAAATATATCTCCATTAAAGGCTCAAATAATGCCTATTCCTATAAAATATGCCTTAAATTAAGTCCCATTCCTATAATATAAGTCAAGGTACTTCATGAGACATGGAATGACTTTTGAAGCTCAAAATTTGGTTATAAAACCCCCAATAAATAAAGTGATGTCAAACCTAGAAGAAATAATTTTTCCTTGAGGATGAAACATTCTTTTGGATTCTCTCTTGATTTGGCTTGGAATAATTGAAATAGCCCTTGGGGTGTAATGTCCCTTTCTAATCCATAGGAACACAAGAGGTTTTGAGCCATAGCCTACCTTAATCCCATGGGCTATTGATAGGAAAATTGAGGTTAACATAATAAATTAATAAATAATTAAATAAAGGTGGTAAAAGTCACTTTAGAAAATAAAGCGACCAATGGTTTTCACTCACTTCCCATGGATTTTGGAGGAGGAAAATATTATAAAATAGAGAAGGAAGATCAAGGGGACATATCCAAAGAATTATTTGCAAATTTGACAGAAGCTCGAGTAGCTTGCTAGAGGGAAACCTCAAGTATTCCTAGTTTTGGTATTGAAGTACACACCCTAGCTTGTGGCAGTTGGTTTCGGTCATTGTAAAGCCACTCTAGTTGATCATTTGTGATATTTGTAGGGAGACAAAATTGATCCATTGAAGGGAGTGATTTATTAATCTAGTGAAAAGGCCGAATTTCACATTCTGTGGTGAACCATATTATTTTATTTCCAAGATTGAAGTTGTATTCTCAAGTAGGCTTAGAATTATCATGTTTCCTAGAGTTTCGAAGGGTTAACATGAATGGTTTGAATTCCAATATTGAAGGGGTCAACTTGCATATTTGAAGCCAAGTAAAATTAATTATGTTTTTGGGTTGAATCACTCTTGATGGAGGTCGAACTGTGGTTGAAGGGTTCGATTTTTAAAATGACGATTCCTATTCGGTGCATGCCAAATTAACTGATGCAGGGGCATTAGGCCCAAGAAAATATATTGTATATAAATAAACATAGGGGGGTCTCTTGTTTTTAATTTCCTATGTAATTATTCTCATTTGAGTGATTTCTAGTTAAAGCATGAGAAAATGTAACTGCCCAAATGATTAGTGGGCACATGAAGAGATATTCAGTTTCGGTTTAGGAATTAGTCTAATTTTAGAACTGTAGGAATTTGGAGAGGTTGTTGAGTCATCAAAGAATCATAATTGATTCTGTGTAGCAGTTGTATAATATAAGTCTCTGAGGCATAGTCTAGAGAGACCTGCACAGACCTGCATAGAACTGAAGAGGCAGAGTAGGAGAATAGGAGGCCACCGGAATTGAAGATCTGGTCGAACAGAAGAATTTTGTAAGTAAATTCAAGTATATAAAATGGAAGAGTTTGTTTCAGCATCATATGTGTATTTTTTGGATAAATTCATGTGTGAAGAATGTCACGAGTCTCTGTAGTTAACCGTATGAATGGCTTTATGCTTTGTAGACAATTGCGTAAAAGAAAGAGTGATGTATGCTATGTAGTTGGTGTCAATGTATTCCATGTATTCAGTGATGTGAGTGCATGTAAATATGTGATAAATCCCAGTGTTAAGAACCCCTGGAAAAATGTTGATTCAATCCAAGAACAAATGGTATGGGCAACGCGCCGAGTGAATTCTGTGCTTGACTGTGTGAATAATCCCTGTAATTGGGGTGTAATGATGGTCTGCCTGTAGTTGAAAGAATCTGCTTCTAAATTGTGTTTACATGGCGATTTTAACTTTCTGTAAGGAATTGTAGGCATTCAAGGTGAAACCGTGATAGAACTCTGGGTAGGGGTTAGGATGCCTTCCATACATGATAGAGGAGCCATGTATCTGTAGGAATAGGGTTCGATTGAAGTCGAACAGGGTTTGGTCTTTCCTGCTAAAGAATGAAGGCAATACCATGGCCTTTGGTATTGAACGAAATTGAAACGAGAAGTTATAAAACAAGGAATTGAAACGCTGATAGTGTGCGGAGGTGGAACCTCGAAGCGTAGATGAAACGGAACCATGAAGTATGAACAGTAACGGCGGTTTGGAATTCAAACGAGCAGTTTTCGTGTTTTTTTAAGGTGGTAAGATGTATCATGAAAAAAAACGTGATATCACAAAGTGAATGACACGTGTCCTTGAGCGGGTTTAGAAATATGTTTTCATTGCGCTCCTCTTGAGCGTTAACGCTCGGACCACAAAAAAATGCGATATTCACTTACGCCCGTTCGATCATCGGAGTTGAAGCAATAAAATTTCAACCGTCGGATGCGCACAGTATGTTAACTGAACTGTGGGCCCAAATTTTTGTTGGCAGCGTTAGACCTCAAGTCAAGTCGGGTTATGTATGGGCGAATGTTATATATGGTAATATTTGAATACAATGTGAAGGTTTCGTATAACATCATTGAATTACATATAAGTGCATGAGTTTCGAATGATAACCAAAGCATGGTCTAAAAGAACGTTGAATTATAATAGGTGCGTTATAGTTGGCTGTGGGTCCAGAACCTTCGTACGGTTCGGTGTGTGGTTTAAAGCAAAGGGTCGAGGACCTTTTAATATTTATATCAATTGGGTGTGCTTTAACCCCTCATACTTTAATGTAAAAGGCCGAAGGCTTAGTGAACCGGAAGTGATGTTTGTATGTAGAATTGGTATATACCTATGGGGGTTCATAACTTTCGATAAGGAGTTATACCTATAAAGGTCGGGATTGGGTTTTAATAAGAGGTTATGTTATAAGCATTGGGGGTTTTTATAACCTTGATGGAACAGTGAAACTTCCGCCTTATGTAGTTTGTCAGGTTGAGATCCTATTTCTGAAGATGCATTGTTAGGTGTGTAGCTAAGGAAAGAGAATCGGGGTTAGCTTGTTGAGGGGGTTATAACCATAAGAGAATTGTTGAATTAATATCTCAAATATCTGATTTGAGATATTAAAAGCTACAGATTTATTTTTATTTAAATTGCGAGATCAAGAAATTAGAACATGTTGAGTTTTCCCAGATTGTGGATCTGGTTGGGCAGTGAAATTTGAATGCATTTTACACACAACTTTGATGAAATTTTGTATAAATAGGGACTGTGGGTTTTACCCGCTATCATTAACCTAGTGCAAGTTTCTTATCCTTGAGGGGGCACATTATTAGACATTGAGTTAGTTAAATTTATAGCGATTTATACAGGCTGAATTCGTGTGAAAGGAGGCCGAGTCTAGGTCGAACTATTGAAGTCTCAAATGGTTTTGTTGACTACACGGAGGAGTGATTCCCTATCTAATAGAGGAAGTTAAATTCATCAACAAATGGGGTTGAATTGATCCCTAATTTGGAGGCCGAGTCATACCTACAAGAAGGGAAAAAACAATTAATCCAAGCGGCCAAATTTGTCAAGTTTGTGGGAGATCAAACTATGGGATGAGTTATTACATAAGAAGGGATGAGTTATAGTTTTAAGCGAGGATCAACCTATGTTGAGGTCGAGGAATTTTTAGTCTATTGGAGATATAATTTTTAAGGATCAAGGGCTAATATATAGGAGACATTCCCTAGGTTTTGATACAATATATATATGTAAAATTCACTCTAGAATTCAATTAATAAAAGAAGCTATGGTTTTACAATATTCTCTCTTTTTTGGGTTTGTCAATTTAATTGAAGTGATGGAAAGTTTTTATTCTTGAAAAATAATTAGAAAGGATAATATAGTGGTATCAAAGTTTAACATCCTGTCATCCTGAAAGGTTAAAAAAGTTGATGGTTCTAGAATATTGAAAGGTTGTAACTTATAGGGGGAAGAAGAAGGAAAAGGAGAACCCCTACCCAGAACTAGAGGAAGAAGAATAATGGGCGATCGTGAGCATCAAACCTGAGAAATCATAGGCACGTATTGAATGATTTATCCAAAGGAAAACAAGGGATAGCAAAAAGACAATAGAATATGGTCCAAGCCATGAAAAAAATCACTCAGTCCATGGCCAACCTTCATGGGATTCAACCCAAAAATAGAGAAAAAGTCTTACACAAGAACTACAACTTGTTTGGAGGAAATGGAAATAATCATGCTAAGGATATTTATTCATCCAATTCAGTTCCCCCACTAGAAAACAAAGCTACATCAAGGCCACTTTTTCCAAATTATTGAAAGAACCAACAAATAACCAAAAACGATGAGATGAAAGTTTCTTTGACTATATGAGGGAGTATGAGGCACCAGGGGAAGAATTATGCTCACAAATATCACTCCAATATCATTGTAACATCAAGCATATGAATAAATCAAGGGATCATAATAAGTGGTGGATGAAAAATGAGGTCCTGAAGAAGGAAAGAAAAATAAATATCCCTACCTTAAGTGGGAATTTTAGTGGCACAACTAGAGCATGGGTCTAGAAATTAGATACGTATTTGTAGCTTAAACCCATGAGGGAATTAGAGGAAATCCAATATGGCACACTAAATTTGGAGGGAGAAGCACATGAATGGTGGTATCATGGGTTGTCCACACTTGGGCACGCCAACATCACCTCGTATTTGGATTTTACTAATAGATTGATCCAAATATTTGACAAGAAAAATGTGGAGTTACATTTTAGGGATCTAGCATAGCTTAAGTAAACAGGGGGCTCAAACAACTACATCATAGATTTACAATGATTAGTAGTGATGGTGATAGATATATCCTATATTGGTTGTTGATGCTATTCCTGGAGGGGCTAAAAAATCCCCTATACGAGTAGGTGAAGGATTTTAATCCTAATACACTTCAGGATGCTATTTCCAGAAATAGGGATATGGAAGATGCATTTCCCAATGATGCACTAACTAAATTCATCCATCCACAAAAGAGTAAAGAGAATAAGCCTTTGCAGGGGAAGAACCAGATCGAAGAAACTGGGGATGAGATAAGAAGAAGGGAGCTTTACTACAACTGCAAAGAACCCTGGGTCTTAAGACACAGATGCATCGACAAGGGAAAGTTCCATTATATCATGAAGTAATGTCAGATAACAAAGAGGAGGAAGAATAACTAAAAACATAGAAGGATGAGCATATTAGAAATAACCATTATGAAGAGTAGCCAAGGAGAAAACCAACTAGGTCAACTATAGACAAGCTTTCATACGTTCCCAAGTACACCACCTTTAGAGTAAAGGGAGTAATATAAGGGAATGAGACACATTCCTCATTGATGGAGGATCCAATCATAAATTGATAGATGTATCCCTGGTAGCTAGGAGGAATTTGGCTATATAAGAATTCAAGGGTTTTTACATAGAGGTAGCAGGAGGATGAAGGATGGCTTGTTTGAGGAAGATTCCTCAAATGGAATTGAAGATGCGAAATTACACCTTAGTGGATGATTTTTATGTATTAGTGCTTGCTGACACAAATGTGGTGCTGGGAGTACAATGGATCATTTCCATAGGGAGGTTATCCTACCATGGAAATAAAATGGGTCACACCAGCAGGACAAAGGGTGTTTCTAAAAGGAATGACCACTGATGCACTAAGATTGGTCACCACTAAGAAAATGGAAGCCATATTCCAGAATGGAGACATAGCATGGGCTACACAGTGCATGGTGGCACAACAAAAGGCATCATATGGGGATAAGATTTACCCAAAAATATCTAAGATTTTTTGAATAAGCACTAGAAGGTCTTCAGGAATATTCCACCAGACAAACCACCAGACAAGGGTTTCGAGCATACTATAGAATTGGAGGAGGGGGAGAGCCAATCATAACCACACCATATAGAAGCCAAAAATATTTAAGGAGGAGATTGAAAAGGTAATTAAGGAATTGTTACATATGGGGCACATAAGGCCTAGCACGAGCCCATTCACATCCTCTGTAGTACTAGTTAAGAAGAAAGATGGGACAATGAGGAGGTGCATATATTATAGATCTGTCAACAAGAAGACAATATAGAACATGTACCCAATGTTGATTTTTTAAGTGCAATAGAAACAAACACTAATTTATGAACTAGTGGTAATTACTTCAAATGATATAGATATTCTTTTAACAATCCCAATTTATTAGACTTCATAAATTCAACAATAAACCATAAAGATAGTAGAGATCACAATGTACAAAGAGAACACAAGATTTACCCTAGGAAAACCCACTTGGGGGAAAAACTCCACAACCTTTTCCTTAGAGAAATTATTCATTTCAATAAGAGATACATATAATGTGGCTAGTCAACTATTATATCAAAATGATCAAGCTATCGTCAAACCTGGTCCAAAACCCTCATGTCAAGTCAATTCAAAACTTCAACCTTCATAGATCTACCCATAATTTTTACCTACCTAGAATATGTTGCCCAAAACCTACCCATAATTTTGGCCCTGGAACTCGACCTTGCAATTTTGGTCGTACAACTTGGCCCTGCTTCATCCCCGGAAATGTCTAGAATTTCTTCCTGCCCAAAATTCACATGTGCGAGGTCTATGGAGAGAAATGTGTGTGTGTGTGTGTGTGTGAGAGAGAGAGAGAGATCTTCATCCTTCTTGACCTTCTTTTGTATTTCTTGGATTCCCAAAAACTTCTTTCTTGTGTGAGGTTGAATGGTGCCTTTTTGGAGGATTAATATAGTGTTATTCCTTCACGAATGGGCATGTCTCTTCATTGGGGCTGACTTGACTTGAGGGATGTTTGACTTGACTATTTTGGAGCCAAAAATTCAAAATTCAAAATTTTATCTTTTAAATCTGACATGAAGAACATGTCTTACAATATTTATTTCAAGTGCTAAATAATCAAAATGATATGAAGAACATGTCATACAAAATTTTTATACATTATAAGGGCTAAAATATAAATTATGAAGACTGACCATAGCTACAAAATTCAACGCCCAATACCATGTATCAATAAATTATTGGACGAGTTGCATGGGGTGATATATTTCTACAAAATTGATTTGAGGTCTGGCTACCATCAGATCAGGGTCATCAACAAAATTATCTATTACAAGGGGAGGATATTATTGGTCCCTAAGTTGTAGCTCAAGGAGAGGATCATGAGGGCTATCCATGACTCACCCCTAGACGAACACCAAGGATTCTCCAAAACATACATGAATGCATGAGAGATATTTGTATGGAAGGTTCTTAAGGGGGATGTTTGGAGACATCTAGAAAAATATGCTATTTTCGAGTGGAATATAAAAAATAAGACCCATCCAGCGAGATTAGTTTATCCACTATTGATCCCATATGAGAAGTGGGAAATCATTTTGATGGATTTCATCATAGGGCTTCTGAAGGTGCAAGGGAGAGATTATATCTTTGTGTTAGTCGATAGGTTAAAAAATTTTTCCCATTTCATGGGCATATCTTCTGGCTACTCAACAAAAAGGTGGTAGATCCATTCTTTTAGGAGGTATTCAAATTGCAATGGGTTCCCAAACACATTGTCAATGATAGAGATAACATATTTTTCAGCGCATTTTGGTGGGAGTTGTTTAGATTAGCCAACATGGAGCTAAATATTAGTACCAGTTATCATCCACAGATAAACATCCAAACACAAATCATGAAAAAGTGGGATATTTGAGGAAATATGTGGCCAGGTAGTAGAAAAATTGGATTAGGTGGTTTCACTTGGGTGAGTACTAATATAACACCACCTACCATATGTATATAGGGATTAATCCCTTTAAATAATTGTATGGGTATTATGCTCCACAATTCATTAATATGGCACTAGGATACAACAAGGAACCAATGGCCATATATTGGTTGGAGGAGAGTCAGGATATTCTTATAACCCTCAAGGAGAACTTATATGTAGCCCAAAATCAATAGAATATGTTTTCAGATCGCCATAGAGTGGAGCCAAACTTCCATGAATGGTATCTTTTTTTCTCGACACTTCAACCATATATGAAATCACACTTCAAGAAGAGTGGCTATGAGAAATTAAATTCATGATTCTATGGAACTTATAAGGTGATAAAAAATATTGGGGAGGTTGCTTATGAATTAATATTTCTGGAAGAAATCAAGGTTCATAATGTTTTCCATGTATCTTTCTTTAAAAAGGAGATTGGACAATAGGTTAAGGCCACACCAGAGCTTCCTCCACTTGACGAGGACTGGAAATTGGTTCTCATTATATAGGAGGTTATGGACATGAGGGAAAGGAAGTTGAGGAGAAGATTAATTTGGGAGTATTATTTTTGATGGAAGGTCTTACCAGTGGAATATGCTAGATGGGAAGGTTAAAAAGTGTTGAAGCACCCCAACTGAAAGTTGCTTGAGGACTAGCAAATTTGGAAAGGGATAAGTATAATTTCCCTTTCCAATCCATAGTATAATGAGAGTTTTTTAGTCATATACTACCCTGATCCCATGGAATATTCATAGGAAAAAGGAGGTCAACACAATAAATTAATAAATACTTAAATAAAGGTGGTAAAAATCACTTTAGAAAATAAAGTGACCCACATTTTTTGCTCACTACCCATGGTTTTTGTAGGATGGAGATATTTTAAAATAGAGAAGAAAATTCAAGGGGACATATGCAAACAATTATTTGTGAATTTGATAGAAGCTAGAGTAGATTGCAAGAGGGAAACCTAAAGTGTTCCCAATTTCGGTATTGAAATACACACCCTAGCTGGTGGAAGTTGGTTTCAGTGGTTGTAAATGTTGAGAAACCAAGGGGTATGTAGATTATGCTTGATTAAACTATCTTTATAATTACTTGTGAATCCTAAACTTATTATTATTACTTATTATATATTATTCATCAAGTAATTATACAATCTTCAGTATTTCAATAAAATATAAAGATCACAAAGAAGCAAGAGACACAAAATTAGGCTCCAAGCTAGGGAAAAACCCCACAAGGGGGAAAACCCAACCAATCCTTCTCTTATAGAATTAGATCAAAATTAGACTTCTAAGACCAATACCAAGACAAAAAAACTGTGACCAAAATTTCAAGTGCAACCCTCCTGTAAGTCTCCTCCATATCTCGTCAAATCTAGTCAAAGTCAACGATAGTCAAACTGTCCAAATCTGGTCAACACATTGAAATTACAGACCTACAGAAGGAGGCCGAAATTTGGCCCTATGGAAACCTCAAATTTTTTTGGCCATGTTCATATAATTTCAGACCACATGTGAGAGCTTCTCCTTGGTCAAATTTTCAGTGAAACTTGAGTTTTTATCTTTCTTTTGACTTCCATTTACTCCTCTTTCTCGTTGAATTCAAAAGTATATTTATGGTCAAATATATGATCTTAAATTCGGTCAAACTGAATTCTTATATATAGTTGTCCAGGAGGTTGAGTAGGTGGCTTTTGGAGGCCCAAAATGACTTATCCCAAGGAGGGTGACTTTGACCATTTTTGTGGGCTCTTACTCAATATAAAATTCAAAATATTTTTTTACAAACTAAATGGGACATGACTCAAGTACATTTTGTTTGACTCAAAATAAATTTACTTTTTACTCTATTTGACTCTATAAGCATGAATAACATGCATTGACCAATAAATGAAATATAATAATAATAAATGAATATAATAAATACATCAATGATACATTTGCATTACATTATGAAGATCGACACTAGTTACATTTTCAATGCTCCCTCTTAACTGGGGTGGTATTCATAATGTATTGACAAGACAATCTCAAGTTGAAATATTCATACAAGAAAGGATTCAGATTAATAAGAATCAATGATGATAACATCATCATAACCAATATTTTCAAAATAACAAGGCCTTGACAAGTAATCTCTATATGTTCACAAGATCAGAGCATAGTGTTGGGATGCATGGATACCATTGCCTCTCAAGCATATACCCCACCTACATGTTCCCAAAGTATGTCCTCAAAAGACCATTTCATTCTCATCCCAAGGAAATTTTTTTCCTCTGTACAATTCTTACCAAGTCGATGTTTCCAACTTAGGAGGTTAATCCTAGTCAACCATGATACATGACTCACGAATGTTCATCCCTGATGCTTATCTAATCCACCACTCTCCCTATCCATGTTCTTGGATATATTTCCATGAAATTAGATACATCATTGTCACTAATTTCTTGTCTTGACCTCTTCATTTGTGGTGCCTTCTAATTTTGTTTCCTTCCCATTGGGCTTGGTCCATTCTCAAGCTGTTAAGCTTCTAGTGGAGAGACCTACTCTCATACAAATTATCAAAAATACTGAGAGGGTCGGGGGGGGGGGGGGGTGAATCAATATTTCATTCCCAATTTAAACTTTAGTTAATTAATACTTTTCATTTCAATTCATCTGATCCATTATTTTATTATTAGCACAATATCAGATAGATCTGTGAATATGAGAAACATTAATCATAAAACATGGAAATAATAGAATGCAAGGCACATCAACACATCAACGTAAGACACATAGGAACAACGATATTTTAGGTGGAAACCCAATGTGGGAGAAAATATATACTGTTGTCATCTATGTCTTATTTATTATTATATAAAGAAAATATTTACTTGTATTAGCACAAAGTATTTCCAGCACACATTCCCCTACTTGTAGGAGGCTACAGCCTCCACTCGTTCTCTAGCACACACTGTAAGGTAGTTACAACCCTGTAATCAAGTTTACTGGCTCCTACTGAAAGTTAGCTCCAAATCCTTCACTAAAGGCTGCAAAACTCATCTCCTCATGGACTAAATTCCATAATATTTCACAATGGATCCACATGCCTCAAACAAACATCAAAACCTGTAGGCCACCTTTCATCAAATTTTAAAACTGAGCCCACACCCTAAAATAAGCTCAAACGAAGATACCAAGTGAATGTAAAACTGAATAAATGAATTCCAATACCAATATAACCAATGTTCCAACCACTAGAACACCAATCAATTTAAACAAACTACAAATACATATCCAATATTATATATGTAAACTCAAGCCAATATCTTGTCAAAACCTTGCAACATCAAGTATCCCAAAGTGTCATCATCATGCACATAAGCCTATAATATTGATAACATCATGAAGAAGAGAAAAAAAAACATCAAATGTGAAGTATCTTTGTCCAATAGATCACAAAAAAATATATTCTGTAAGGCATTCATCAATCATCAAAAAGCCATACCACTGTTCCATCCAAATCTAGTTTCTAAAAGTATCATCACCATGCTCATTAACGTTCTAGAAAAACGAGAAAGAACAATCAAATATATGTCTCATCAAATCATTGTGCCAAGCATACCAACATTTAGATGCAAAAATTATCTCATCAATCCATATCACTGATCTAAGGAGAAGTTAATATTTCTGTCACTATCAAACAACAAACTCATCAAACTCCACCTACAAAATCACATCATCATCATGCAAAAAGACAAGCAACATCTCATTAACCATAAACTCTACAATAATTTTAGATCTATAAACTCAGCCCATGTATAATGATCACTATCCCATGAAGTGTGAAGACCATATCTATATTAGAGATTCAAAATCCTTAAGGCATCAATCAGCAAGTAGCATGAGTTAAGAAGGAGCTACACTATCATTTTGTTCACACAATGCTTATCTCTATTATTATTCTACAAAAAAAATGTGACATATCCAAATATGATTAAAGGTTCTATTTAGTAAAATAGTGAAGCCCTGTTAGTGAAAAATCAAACATTAAGAGAAACAAGATCCTCTGTGACTACCATAGATCTCTACCCAACCAAAACAATTTTTTACTGCACAAATTCATCACTGCAAATAGGTGTATAGTTTCTGCAATTTTCACCACACATAGATCCCTTCATTCTCTCTTTGATTTATCTGTGTAATGAATACAATAACAAAAAATTTGATTATGTATTGTATATGTTTATGTCCTCAAGGAATTATCTATCATATGATATTAAGAAGAAACACAATCGTTTTTATTAACATATATGATGTCGATCCACAAATATATCATCAAAATAATCTTTGCATCATAAACTACAACAATTCAATAAAATAATTTCATTGTTTAGAATATCTCGGTGATATTTGGAGACAATTATGCAAGCCAATTAGTAAAGAGACAAATCTATTAACACTTGTAGAAATTATATAACTTATGTGTTATATATCCAAGATTCTCCTGATCACACACTATTTTAACTTCATGCACAATACAAAATCTATTCCACCATTGATCATCACGTGTGGAAATTAAATCAGTTGCAATGCACACATGAAACAATACAAATTCACACACATTAACACAACTGTTTAACGGGAAAGCCTGAAGCTAAAAACCCCAACTATCTGTATATAATATATGTCATAGAGATCATGTAACAATCCTCATACAAAGCTGAACATATCAAGCTCTCAGTACAATACAATCGCTACACACTAATCAGGCCCGATCTTGCAAATCCATGCATGATCTACGCTTACGCTAGCACTGCCTCTCTTGTGATCCATGCGAATAATGTTTACGAATGAACTTGAATCACCTTTCTTGCATTACGCAATCATCATTGGCATCTCCATTGAGTGTTGGAGGCAATCAATGCATCACTATAGTCACAAATAATAGTCACACTTGCTCTTTCACCTACCTCTCCATTGGTCTCCACTAAAACTGCCATGCACTATAGTTAATTGATGTATTCTTCAGTTGATTAATGAGTTATTATTTAGTGAATTAATTAACTAATTAATTCACACCACTCTCACTAGTGTATCAATCAGTTAGACTAGATACAACTAGCTCAACTGAGTCTAACTGAGTTAAACTAAATACAACTCCACCAAATACTTCTATAACTCCACCAAACTCTGTCACATGAGTTCTAACTGAAGTCCTCATGCATTAGCTCCAGTAAACCCTCAGGAATAGTGTAATTCCTTCTGTCAGCTGCTGTGCCACATCTATGCACTTAACTGAAGTGCTCCAAGAGAATAAGATAATGTTTAGAGTCCAAATATTATTAAGATCTAATAATATTCGACATATCTATTTTTAGACTGGAAATATAAAAATAGATTCCACCCAATATGTCTAAAAATAGAAGTCCATCTATTTTTCCAACTTGACCAACCATCCACAAATAGCATCCTGCAACTCATAGAATATGATCGACATGTCTAAAAATAGACTTTGCGCCAAAAATAGCATGCGGGCCCACTTAGTGAAGGCGACTCTTTTCACTAAGCTCATCATCTTGTTGAATCTCAACACTCCCTCTCAACAAGATAGGGATTATCTGCCACCCCGATCCTGTCTCTATGGTATTCGAATTTGCTCCTAGTGAGCGCCTTCGTCAGAATATCTACATCCTGATCCTCTGTAGGAATGTAAGATAGCAACATGATCTTCCTCTGCACACAATCTCTGATATGATGGTACCGGATGTCAATATTTTTAGATCTATCATGAAATATTGGATAAACTAAGAGTTTAATGCAACTCTGATTATCACAATATATCACAGTAGGATCCAAGTGTGAATTGAACAACCCGACCAGGATCTTCCTCATCCATATAGCCTCGCATGCAGCCAAACTTCCTGCCATGTACTTGGCCTCTGCTGAAATGAGTGCCACAGATCTCTATTTCCTACTGTACCAAGAAACTACTGTAGACCTGATACTGAATATTCCTCCAGATGTGCTCTTTCTGTCCGTTGGGCTCCCTGCCCAATCTGCATCCGTGAAGCCATGCAGCTTCAACTCATCTGACTGTCTGTACCACAGTCCATATCTTGATGTGCCCCTAAGATACCTCAGGACATGCTTGCCTACCTTCCAAAAGAGCTTGGTAGGCTTAACCATAGCTTGTGAAAGCTGGTTAATAGCATAGCATATGTCCGGTCATGTATTGGCTAGATACATGAGTGAACCAACCAACTGTCGATAAATAGTTGCATCCACTACCTCTGTCGATGTAGCATCCTCTTTCCTCCAACCACCAGGAAGAGGAGTGTCTATAGGCTTGCAGCCTTGCATGTTGAACTTCTCCAGTATCTCTCGGGCATACTTGCCTTGAGACACAAACAGTCCATCTTTCCGCTGCCAAATTTCTAATCCCAGGAAATAATGAAGGAGGCCCAAGTCTTTCATCTCAAACTCCTTTGAAAGATCAGCCTTGCATGAGTGTATCAATAGTTCATCACTTGTTAGTATCAAATTATCTACATAAAGTACAATGATCAACAACTTACCCTCAACCACAATCTGGTACAGGTTAGGATCCGCCTCACTCTTGGTAAAACCAAGTCCAGTGAAATAACTGTCTATCCGTATGTACCAAGCACGAGGTGCTTGTTTCAGCCCATACAATGCTCTTTTGAGCCTGCACACATGCAACTCGCTGCTAAAGATTTTGAATCCTTCAGGATGCTCTATGTACACCTTCTCCTCAATGACTCTGTTAAGGAACGAAATCTTCACATCGATCTGATGAATGTGCCAACCCATCTGCACTGAGAGAGCAAGGATGGTCTGTATGGAAGAATACCTTGCGATAGGTGCAAAGGTTTATTCATAGTCAATCCCCTCGATCTGTGAGAAGCCCCGGGCAACAAATCTTGCCTTGAACTTCTCGACACTCCCATCAGCAGCTTGCTTCACTTTGTAGATCCATCTCGAACCTACCACTGATTTCCCTTCCGGCCTTGGGACAATCTCCCATGCACTGTTTCTGAAAATCGAATCATACTCTTCCACCATGGCATCTACCCATGCAGGGTCCTCCACAGCTTCCTCGAAAGAAGATGGTTCTGTCACGATACACTTTCTCATCAGAGCCATGTATCCAGTAAATTGGTCAGGTGACTGTCTCTGTTTGCACTGTGATGTAGGTGCTCTTACATTCTGCGCTGCATCAAGATTCAGTCGCTCAGCTTCTGTAGTGCGCTTCTGCCCTTTGATGTTTGGCACTGTATGAGTGGTTTCTTCCACTCCATGAACCTCCTCTTGTGGCTTATCCACATCCTGAGGCTCATCTTTAGGAACTAGTAGCTCCTCATCTGCATGCAAGTGTAGCTCCCTCTCAAGCGACAACTTCATGGATTTCTCCTCATGAAATTTGATATCTCGTCGCACAACAGTGTTCTGACTGTTTGGCAAATACACATGATAGTTGTGGGGTGTTTCTGTGTACCCTACAAATATTCCAACCTCTGCGGTTAGCTCCAGCTTCTTCCTTGCATCCTTCCTCACATGAATGTAAACATGTGAGCCAAAAATCTTCAAATGAGAAATATCAGGCTTCTTATTAGAAAACGCCTCTTCGGGTGTACTCATGCCAAGTACTCTATGAGGAAAATGATTTTGCACATAAACTGTAGTGTTGCATGCTTCAGCCCATAAGTGTATGGGAAGGCCCTGATCATGCAACATCGCCTGTGCAGCACCCACGATCGTTTTGTTCTTTCTCTCCGCGACCCCATTCTGCTGTGGGTTATGAGGCGCTATGAGCTGTCTTTGAATTCCTTCTGCGCTGCAAAAGTATTTGAATTCGCCAGAGATGAATTCACCACCATTATTGCTCCTTAGAGCTTTCACTTGCTTCCCCGAATCTTTCTCAACCAGTGCCTTGAACTCACAGAACTTTGAGTATGTCTTGCTCTTCTTCTGCATGAAGAAGATCTAGCACTTACGAGAAAAGTCATCAACAAATATCACATAATACCCATGATTTTCTTTCGAAGCTACTGAGAAAGGTCCACACACGTCTGTTTGAATTCTCTCAAGGATTGTCATGGTGCGACTATCCTTCTCATGAAACGTGGCTTTCACAAATTTTCCCAAAGTACATCCCTTGCACTGATTTGACTGTGCAAGTGTACCCTTGGGAAGCCCGATAGAAATCTGCTGCAAAATTTTCAAAGCGCCATGGTGAAGATGGCCCAATCTCCCGTGCCACAATTCACCCTCATCTTGACTCACCACTCCTTCTGCTTTGCCTGCCATTGCTGCACAACCATCTACCTGCAATTGATAAAGGTCCTTAACTCGAACTCCTATCCTCCGGGTTTCGCCAGTTGCTTTACTGCGCAGGAAAGCCTTTCCCTCGCTAAAAACAACATCATACCCCTTGTCTTCCAACATCGCCACAAATATTAGATTCTTCTTTAGTCCTGGAACATGCATGACATACTTTAATATGAAAGGTTTACCAGACTCCCTCTCAAAGGAAATGGTCCTGATACCAGTCGCACTGTATCTACCATCATCGCCCATCTCGATGTGCACTCCAAGATCCTTCTCATCCAGATCACTGAACAAATATTTGTCTCGGTCATATGGAAAGATGCACCACTGTAAACAAACCACATCGATCCCATCACACTTGAAACCAAGCATGCGATCAGTGAAAAATCCAGCTCAAACTGCGAGGCTAAGGCCTCTCTAGCTACAGATCCAACAACTTGCTTATTTTTCTTCTTCTGTAGACAATTAGTGACATAATGTCCGTGTTGGTGACAGTGAAAGCACTTCACCTTGGACAAGTCCTGCTTCTTGCCTTTCGCACCGGATTGAGAAGGATTTTTCTTTCCCTTCCCTTTCCTTGCTTTGGCAGCCAAAGTGAAATTTTCTTCATCTTCATTCTTCGATGAAGATCCATCCCTGGTACCCCGCCTTATCTCCCCCTGCACAAGATCTGACCAAAGTCACTCCCATCCCGACAATTTCTCTCGACCATTGATAGAGTCCTCGTAGCTATGCCAACTCTTCGGAAGCCCAAGGAGAGCCAATCTCACCAAGTATTATTCATCAACAGTAACCCCACACTTCCCAACTCATCCTTGCACTGGACAAACTTTGTGAGGTACTTTGGTATAATGTTTCCTTTCTCCATTTTTATTTTTCTGAGCTTGTCTTTAAGCGCCAACTTCCTCTAGTCGCTTCTGCTTTGGAACAAGTCTGTCAAAGATTTCTACATCAAGAATGGAGAAGATTTAACATGAAGGCTAGACACTATGTGATCCTTCACACCTTCCAACAGAATCCTTCGACATTTTGCTGTCTTCTTTTTCCATGCGTCAAGTGCGGCTGCATCGTTAGAAGAAGTTTTTGGAATTTCTGCATCTATGAACTCCTTCAACCCATTATCATCCAGCACCACCTCCATCCTGTCCTTCCATGAAATATAATTCAAGTTGCCCTCAAGGCCATACTCCAATCACAATCTGTTGAAAGACATTTTAATGAATGCTCAACTTCGACACCAAGAAAACACTACGGCAAATTCGAATTCCACCAGCACAAAACTCAACCGCTTCAATAATTGCAATCTGCTCCAATGATCAATATCGCTCTGATACCATGTATAAATTATATAACTTATGTGTTATATATCTAATATTCTCCTGATCACACACTATTTTAACTTCATGCACAATACAGAATCTATTCCACTATTGATCATCACATGCAGAAATTAAATCAATTGTAATGCACACATGAAACCATAAAAAATCACACACATTAACATAGCTGTTTAACGGGAAAGTCTGAAGCTAAAAACCCCAAATATCTGTATATAATATATGTCATATAGATCATGTAACAATCCTCATACAAAGCTGAACATGTCAAGCTCTCAGTACAATACAATCACTACAAACTAAACAGGCCCGATCTTGCAAATCCATGCACCAATCTCTGCCACCTGCTAGCCTGCCTCTACTGCGCAATCCCTGCTGAAGAAAGGCTCTGAATGAACTCGAATCCATCTTGATTGCACTGCGCAATCCTCATTGACATCTCTACTGAGTGTTGGATGCAATCAATGCATCACTATAGTCACAACTGATAGTCACACTTTCTCTTTCACCTATCTCTCCACTGGTCTCCATTGAAACTGTCCATGCACTGTAGTTAACTGATGTATTCTTCAGTTGATTAATGAGTTAATATTTAGTGAATTAATTAATAATTAATTCACACCACTCTCATTAGTGTATCAATCAGTTAGACTAGATACAACTAGCTCTACTGTGTCTAACTGAGTTAAACTGAACACAACTCCACCAACTACTTCTATAACTCCACCAAAATCTATCACATGAGTTCTAACTGAAGTCCTCATACATTAGCTCCAGTAAACCCTCAGGAATAGCGTAATTCCTTCTGTCAACTGTTGTGCCACATCTGTGCACCTAACTGAAGTGCTCCAAGAGAATAAGATAATGTTTAGAGTCCAAATATTATTAAGAGCTAATAATATTCAACATATCTATTTTTAGACTGGCAATCTAAAAATAGATTCCGCCCAATATGTCTAAAAATAGAAGTCCATCTATTTTTCCAAATTTACCAACCATCCACAAATAGCATCTTTCAACTCATAGAATATGATCGACATGTCTAAAAATAGACTTTGCTCCAAAAATAGCCTGCGGGCCCACTTAGTGAAGGCGACTCTTTTCACTAACCTCATCATGTTGTTGAATCTCAACAAGATGATGATCTTAGTGAAAAGATTCATCATTTGCATTCAATCCATATCATCAGATCTCTAAGATTCGAATCTCCTCTTACCCAGGTGCGCTCCTGCAACAAAGATATATCACAATGGAGCTCAATCATCGCATACACATAGCTTCAATTTTCTCCTCCTTTTATAGTTTTTTGGTTCCTAAATACCACAATAAATTACTAATGTATTTTCAAATACTACAGGTAGGAAATCAAACCAAATCATCCCCACAAACATCATGGATTTTTATTTTTCTTTTGTTATAGGTTTGGCTGCACCCATGATGAAGTGAACTTTTGGCTAGAATGGGTTTGGTCGTCATCATAGGCCTCCCTCCGTGTGGTTGGAGCCTTTTGGCCACACCCTTAAGCCCTTCTTAGTGTCGATAAGACAAATAATATGGGAAAAAACCTTCTCTTGCTTCCATAACTATGAGTCATACTTCCTTATGAGTTGTGGCACATGTATACATGTCTGAAGCCTCTGTAACATCTTAGAAAGCCTCTGTAACATCTTAGAAAGCCTCTGTAGGGATTAATACCATTCAATCATCAATCTTGTACTATAATATCCAATCAATCGCATACATCAATCTTAAAATTATGCTTCACTCTTGCACTTAGAGGTTGATATAGAAATTGATGCACTTCAATACAATAGTTAACCATCATATTAAAAATCCATGAAGACATGCCATGATGACACATTAAACTTGTATTGCAACTACTGACCACATAATAACACACTATGACACTTCATCTAGATCAAGTCATACCATCAATGGAGACATACAACAAATTGAACAAGCAGACAATCCATATAGTGTAGGTTTCGATAAAGTATAGCACCAGAGCCATAATTCCAACAACTTTGATAGACACTTTAAATAGGACATAGTCATGGTTTAAGGACTATACTTTATAAATTATAAATTTATAAAAATTTGGACTATATAGGTTGATCACCAAGGTTGCATTTGATTCCTTTATAAAATCATGCGATGCTAAGAACCAAAGGTTTTCAACTAATAAATTATTCTCAGAGAGGATGGATGGTGGCCATCATAAGCATTGCTCATTACCAATATTTCAAGACTAAAACCCTCCTCCATCCCTGTTACTTCAAGATTAAAACCCTACCCCATCCATGTTACTTCGAGACTAAAACCCTCCCCCATCCATAAAGAAAATGCTTAACAACCACCCCATCATTCAAGATTCCATTGTGGATGAAATAACCCTCAATATTAACTAAGAAAGGGGAAATATTTACGAGTTAAGCCCTTTACACTCTATTTTTTTTAAGGTGAGAAAAAAGTAAACACAATTATGTAGGAAAAATTTCCATGTCCAGTCTTGATCTATGGAAAAAATAATCCAATTGGCACAATATTCCAAGTCAGATTTTCATACATTTCCTTATGAATCAACTAGTATGATTCACTCGAATATTAAAAATGTATTGGAAAAGCACCAAAAATCCATAAAGGAAAAATGACAATTTTTAATATTGGTTGTCTCATGCATATTTTTATATTATTTTATTTTCCTTCTCTTGAAGGATTTGCTATGTTATGTTGTTGCTATGGATTTTTATTTTCCCTTACTAAGGATTGAGTGTCTCTCAGTGCACTCCCTCCACTTATTTCACCAAAATTGTTGTATCCTTCAAGTCACTCTTTATCTTACCAAGAGAGCTTATAAGAATTTGTATCAGTAAACATATAGGGTTATAAATAAACTAGATAAGTTTCTTGTGGTTGACATGATCCTTGAGTGATCAGAACTGGATCATGGACCTAAGTGATAGCTCAAAATTCAAATTGTTCGGAAGTGTGCTGAACCTGAGCGACTGGATAGATATCATATTCCTGATTCTAGCGCCGTGAATGGTTCGAAAAACCGACACCGTATGAAGAAGTTATCGTAGTTTCAAAAGTCCAATAAACTTCAATTTTTGGACTTTGACCAAGTTTGACTAGAATTGGGAAAATTTTAAAAGAGAATATTATAGGGAATATTCCCTAGAATATTCCCTTCGGGTCAGTCAGAGGCTAACATGAGGCTAACGAGGACTCTCTGGGAGTCGACTGCCTGACCTCCTGCCTCTAGCTCCCGTGCTTTACTGTTGAGCTATGTGTTTGGTTCTTAACAATACATGTAACCGCGTTTGTGTTAACGTGATAAGGTTTCATATTTGGGGGTTTGGAGAGGCCAGCCCCTCCCCATAGGGTGACAGACCCGTGACCGTGGGCCAAGGTTTTAACCCCTAACCATTAACAGTCTGCCAACATATTTCAAAGTGCATCACATGCAAATTTAATGCTGTCGGTTGAGTTTTTAATACGTGGTTTATTTGTAATAAAATTTGTTAACCACCCACGAAGACCGCGGGGTAAGGGGCCATGTGGCCACCTCGACGGAAACATTACCACTAACTGTTAGACCAGAGGTTTAACTGGAGCACCCACCAAAATTACAGAATTTCTGAATTTAACTAGAGTTAAGTCTAGTTCTCCACATTTGGTGGAGGATTTTTAGGGGTCATTGGGCAAAATTAGTTCAAGCTCTATCTTGAGCTAGATTCGACCAATTTTGGAGTGCCAATAGTCAATTTCGACTATCTTGGACATTATAGACTCATTGTTGAGAGTTTCAGAGCCATACGAGTAATTTTGAGCAATTTATTGCTTCAGAGAAGTTCAAGGGGTCACTAGGGCCACCATGGGCTAGTAGTAGTTTGAGGCCTAGCCAAAGGAGCTAGAGGCCTTATTCATGAATCCAATAGTCAATTTTGGATGTTTCAGATGTTCTAGAACTAATGGTGTGATTTTCAGAGCCTTTAGAGGAATTTTTAAGGTTGATATTATTCAGTGAAGTTCCAGGGGCCACTAGGGCCAGCAAGTGCCAACAGTAGTTCGAGGCCTAGCCAAGGCAGCTAGAGACCTTATGCAGCAAACCAATAGTCATTTCTGAATCCATTGGAGGAGTTTGTAGAATATTTTGAGGATTTCTAGAGCTCGAGAATCCACATAGAAGTTTTATTTGACCCTAGTGCCAAGGGTGCTGACAGGTGTTGGAGGTGAAACTGGAGCAGCCAGAGGCCAATTTCAGTGAACCAATAGTATATTCTAACTATTTTTGGAATTCTGAACCTAATGAAGGGATTTTCAGAGACATTTGATGACTTCTTAAGGTCGAGGACCTATAGGGAAGTTTTTGGCAGCCCAGGGTCAACTGTGGAAGGAGGCCTAGTTTGGGTATGCAGTGCTCATTTTGAGTAAATGATCAGTCCATTTTGGAGGTCTAATATGTATTGGAGATATTAGGTGAGATTTTAGGGACAAAAAAGAATTTTGAAGGAGTTAGTGCCATAGAGGAGCTTAGTGTATCTCAGAGCACCGATAGAAGGAATCAAGTCTAAGGAAGCCTATATTTGTTTACAGAGTGATGAAAACCATGAAAGGAATATAGATGGTATTCTAAGCCCATTGGTTCAGTTTAGTAAACATTGGAGTTAAGTGTGGAACTTGTAAAAGAAATTTTTCCATAATCCCAAAGAGCCAAGTCAAGATGACAAGAGGTCAAGGAGAGGTATCCCACGATATTCAGGTGAACTCCTAGATTAAATTTGTTGTTATGATTATTTGCTACATTATATTTCTGTTACACATGTTTAATTTCAGCAAAAAAAATGGACTTAAGACACTTAAACAGTTAAAAAACATACACCTATTTCAAGTATAAAATTCCTCAAAAGTCAAGTATAAGCTAGATCTTTTATTTGTTTAACTGAGTGGGAGGTTATTGAAAATAATAACAAGTTATCCAACCCATTTTCCGATTAGGTTGGTATCATAGCACTTGGTTGCTTGATTGATAGAGCAATAGCTTGCTTGTTGACTTCAAAGATGTTTTTAACAGTGTAAGGATTTGACTGTTTGCAAACTGACTGTTGCTTGAGTTTGCTAGAGGTGAAGGGAAAGCTACTGATAGCTAAGTCCAGGATAGGACAAGAAGGAAGAAGGGCTGAAGGAATTTTCCTTAACCAAAGGACCTCAAGGCAACCCTTGAAGCACAAAAGGGTTTGTTTGCACAAGGCTGCTTGAAGAAGATCTTGGCTCTACAACCATTTTGTTCAGAAGCTTGTCAATTGTGTTTTGAAATCTTTGTGAATTTTTGTTGAAGTTTTTTAGTTCATTTTCATGATGAAAAATTCTTCAAGTGAGGTTTGAAAATCCTCCTCCTTCATAAGATTCTTTCATGAAGACATGAAGCGTGACTTCTACATCCTAAAGGACATGGTGCAAATTCTGTTTGAAGATAGAAGAGAAAGCACTATACTTCATGAGCAATTGTTTGCCATGGAGCAAGAGAAGAAATAAATTCTTCAAAGAATGCATGAGATGGAGATGCAGATCCATCAAGCCCAAGAGGCTTTGACCAAGAACATGCATGAAGCAGAGGTAATTCACTCAAATTTGTCTTCAGTTTCCTCTTCAAAAAGATGTGTTGGTTCATTTGAAAATCACACTAGAGGTACAGGGTCCAAGTTAATGTTTAAAAATGGGATATGAAGGCAAGGGTTTAGGAAAAGATGCACAAGGCATGATTGAAGCTATTTTGGTTGAGGAAATACCTAATAAGTTTGGTCTAGGTTATGTTCAATCTAATGGCGAAGACTCCAAAGACATGAAGGCATATGAGGCAACTTCAAAGAGAAGTTTTGTTCCAAGTTCTAAACCACAAACATGTCAAGTTTGTTTTCAAGTTGATTTCCATTGTTTGAAGCCTACGTTGCAGCAAGATGTGTGTAGACATGCAGCTTATGGTGAGCATGTGAGTTTAGACAATTTTCAAGACATAAACACTGATGTTAGTCTGCAAAAGAAAGTTGTAAACTTTACTAGTTCATCTCCTCATGAAGGTAAAAAATATGGAAATGCAAAGCAGCATGCTAGGTATAATTATTCCTATAGTCAAGTTGATTACGTTTCTGCAAGACATGGCAATTCTACATGCTTGAATTGAAGAAAGAGTTTCTGTACATATTGTGGTCAGTGTAACCATATTGTTTCAAGATGCTGGAAGAGGATGAAGGGATACAGGAAGCAGTTTAGGCAAAGGAAACTTGCAAAGAAGGTGCATAAGACTCGCACACATTGCCAAAAGAGGGGACATGTTGTTTCCCAACGTTGGACATTGCATCCAACTAATCCTACAAAGCATTTGAGGCAAAAGGATAGAAATACCGGTGAAAGTGGAACCAAGGATTCCATCATTTATGTGAGAACGGATGTTTCACATGAAGAAGATTTTCAGCAGCAAAAGTCGTCATGGAAGTGGCTTGGTGAGAAGTGGTTTGACTTCTTGACACAGTAAGACATACACTCATTTGTACATATGAAAATTTCATTTATGTATGCATGTTTTATGATGTAATATCACATTTGTTTGAGCCACCTTGGACTGATGATCAAGGAAGCGATGTTCAGCTACCTTCTGTAAATTTCTCACCAGAAATTTCAGAGTGAGTGCAAGGAAGACAGTTCTTAACAGGAGGAAAAGCACATCTAGGAAGGGAAGTGTCGAATACCTTCGAGTTGTGGTTCAAAGGCACTAGCCATGCAAGGAAAGTGTATGGAGGCTGAAAAGAAGAGGGTGTTGTACTCTCACCTACTGTACAAATTAGTATATCAGTCTTTTGGGGTCCAAAAGATTCCTAGTGGGGAGGTGTGATCAGAACTAGATCATGGACCTAAGTGATAGCTCAAAATTAAAAGTTTTTAGAAATATGCTGAACCTAAATGATCAGACAAATCTCGTCTTCTTGATTCCAGCATCGCGAATGGTTCGAAAAACCCACACCGTATGAAGAAGTTATCACAGTTTGAAAAGTCGAGTAAACTTCAATTTTTGGACTTTGACCAAGTTTTACTGGAATTGGGAAAATTTTAAAAGAGAATATTTCGAGGAATATTCCTAGAATATTCCTCAAAGTATTCCCCAGAATATTCCCTTCGAGCTAGTCAGAGGCTGACATCTAGCATTGCATTATTGGTGAGTTGGTTGAATTTTTGATGTTTAAACCAATTGGAGGTTGCCACGTGGTAGGCTCGGAGGCCACCATGTGGCCCAGGAACGGAGTGAAAAATTTTGGCGGACTCCTTGGGATTTGACCGCCTAACATCCTGCCTGCAGCGCCTGCGCTTTACTGTCAAGCTGTGCATTTGGTTCTTAACAATACATGTAACTGTGTTTGTGTCAATGTGATAAGGTTTCATATTTGGTGGTATGGAGGGGCCAGCCCCTCCTCATAGGACCGCCGGCCCATAACCATGGGCCAAGGTTTTAACCCCTAACCATTAACAGTCTTCCTATATATTTTAGAGGGTGTCACATGCAAATTAAATGTCGTCAATTGAGTTTTTAATACACGGTTTATTTGCAATAAAATTTGTTAACCACCCACGAAGACCGCGGGGTAAGGGGCCATGTGACCACCCCGGAGGAAACATTTACCACTAAACGTTAGACTGGTGGTTTAACTGGAGCACCCACCAAAATTACGGGATTTCCTAATTTAACTGGAGTTAAGTCCAATTCTCCACATTGGGTGGAGGATTTTTAGGGGTCATTGGGAAAAATGAGTTCAGGCTCTATCTTGAGCTAGATTCGACCAATTTTGGAGTGTCAATAGTCAATTTAGACTATCTTGGAAATTATAGACTCATTGGTGAGGGTTGCAGAGCCATCAAAGGACTTTTGAGCATGTTTTTTCTTTAGAGAAGTTCTAGGGGCCACCATGGGCCAACAACAGTTTGAGGCCTAGCCATGGGAGCTAGAGGCCTTATTCAGGAACCCAATAGTCAATTTTGGATGTTTTAGATGTTATGGAACTAATGGTGTGTTTTTCAGATCCCGTAGAGGAATTTTTAAGGCCAAGATGCTTCAGTGATGTTCCAGGGGCCACTAGGGCCAGTAAGTGCCAACAACAGTTCGGGGCCTAGCCAGGGCAGCTAGAGACCTTATGCAACAAACCAATAGTCATTTCTGATTGTTTTGATACTTCTAAATCCATTGGAGGAGTTTTCAAAATATTTTTATGACTTCTAGTGCTCGAGACGCCACATAGAAGTTTTCTTTGACCCTAGTGCCTGTAGGTTTAAACCTTGAACATAAATTATCTACACACGAATCTTATAATAGAAAATAAACAATAGCGAGAGCATAAAACATAAAACATATAAACACATAGATTTTCCCCTGGATCCCAAATTGGGACGACTAGATTGATTTTTCATTATATTCCTTTTAGTGTTACAACACATATATATACATGCCGAAGCATACATAAACCCCAATCCATTAACCCTGGATTAGAACATAACCGTAGTTCCCTTGACCGGATCTACGAAATACCAGGGGCCGAAAACCATCGTACCCCAAAACCATGTGCAAAATCATGCACAAAACATGGGTGGGTCCTCACACCAAACAAATTTTCGACGGGGCGTTGCCCCGCCCCCCAACAGTGGGGGATGCCTCCCCCCTTGTGACCCCCTTGCTGTGCCCAACGCAACGTACAACATGTGGGGCTAGTCGTGGAAAGAATATAACACATACCAAACATTCTCCCACTTGTTGTTTGCTTTCCATAGGGGGCCACAGGAGAGCTTAGTCATTGGGACAATTCTTCAACACCCATTGTTTCTCTACACCAAGAGAACTTCTGAGTGCTCACAGACTTCGTCAATGCATCTGCAACATTCTTCAAAGTGTCCACCTTTACCAGCAACACCCTTTTAGCCTCAACCATATCTCTAACAAAGTGATATCGAACATCAATGTGCTTTGTCTTTGAATGATAAGCAGGGTTCTTAGCCAAGAAAATTGCACTTTGGCTATCACAGTCTATCCTTATAGCTTGCTGTACCAACCCCATACTTGAACACAATATTTGCAACCAAATTTCTTCCTTGCTTGCATGAGTGGCTGCTATGTATTCTGCCTCTGTAGTTGAAAGAGCCACTACAGACTGTCTTTTACTCATCCAACTGACTGCGCCTCCAAATAGGCTAAACACATACCCACTTGTAGATCTTCTTTGGTCCAGATCTCCAGCCCAGTCTGCATCATCAAAACCATGAATGTCCAACATTCTTTCTAATCCTGGTCTTCCCTGGTAGCACAAGCCATAATCACTAGTGCCACGTAAATATCTGAAAACCCGCTTCACTGCTGTCCAATGCTCCTTCCTTGGGTTTGACATAAACTTGCTCAATACTCCCACTGCATGTGCAATGTCTGGTCTAGTACAGACCATTGCATACATCAGGCTACCCACTGCACTTGCATATGGAACACGGGACATATACTCCTATTCTTCTTGTGTCTTGGGACACTGTTCAGCAGACAGCTTTACACCTACAGGAATAGGAACATTCATCGGTTTACTATCCTGCATATTGAACCTCTGCAATATAGTCTCGACATACTTCCTCTGGTTTAACCAGAGCTTCCTCTTTGCCCGATCTCTCTTAATTTTCATGCCCAAAATATAGTTTGCAGCACCAAGATCCTTCATGTCGAATTTGGAGAACAGTTGGGTCTTCAAATCTTGGACAATTTCTTTGTCATTTCCAATCAACAACATATCATCCACATACAAGACCAAATAAATAACATGGTCACCAATTAATTTAAAATAAACACAATGATCCTCCTTGCTTCTGGTGAAGCCAAGTCCCCGTATATAGGTATCAAATTTCCGATACCACATCCTTGGTGACTGTTTTAACCCATACAGAGACTTCTTCAACCTGCATACTAGTTCTTTCTTACCCTTCACCATAAAGCCTTCAGGTTGCTTCATGTAGATATCCTCTTCTAGATCCCCGTGAAGAAATGCTGTCTTCACATCCATCTGTTCTATCTCAAAATCAAATGCAACAACAACAGATAAAAGTAATCTAATAGAAGTAACTTTGGCAACAGGAGAAAAAATATCACCAAAATCAATTCCCGACACCTGGGAATAAACTTTTGCTACCAACCGAGCTTTGTATTTCTCGACCTTGCCTTCTACATTCATATTCTTTTTAAACACCCATTTTCTCTCGATGGGCTTCCTTCCAACTGGCAACTCCACCAGATCCCATGCCTCATTTTTGTGCAAGGATGCCATTTCATCAACCATAGCCTTCTTCCAAAGTTTTCCATCCTCTGAATCTACTGCCTCCCTGACATTTCTGGGATCATCATCAATTATAGCTAAGGAAAAACCTAAACAAAAAGCAGATGGAATATACCTTTCTGGTTGCCTTCTTTCCCGAGTTGATCTTCTCACAGCTGGAGTTTGTGGCTCTTCCTCTTCTGAGTCTTCTTCTGTTGTAGAGTCTGATTCATCCTCCTTTAGCTCAAACTCTATCTTCTCAGGTTCCTTTGGTAGGACTTCATGTGTAACAACATCTTTCACCTCTATAAACACCACATCTCGGCTGTACACAACCTTCCTTGTTTCTGGGTTCCAAAGCTTGTAACCCTTTAAACGATCCTTATACCCAATAAAGATGCACCTTTCAGATTTATTATCCAACTTGGTCCTTTTCTCCTTTGGAACATGTACATATGCATCACATCCAAATACCCTTAGATGTGAAAGAGAGGGTTTCTTACCAGTCTATACCTCATGTGGAGTCTTATCCTCCAACGCTGATGAAGGTGATCTGTTAACTAAGTAACATGCAGTCTCCACTGCCTCTGCCCAGAATTCTTGTCCTAACCCGGTACCACTGAGCATGCTTCTTGCCTTTTCCATCAACATTCTGTTCATTCTTTCTACAACTCCGTTTTGCTGAGGTGTGTATGGAGTAGTCTTCTGCCGTGCTATACCACATTCTTATAGAACTCTTCAAATTCCTTCTTGCAGAACTCCCCACCATTATCTGTCCTCAGCGCCTTTATCTTCTTCTCTGTCTAGTTTTCCACTAGAGCCTTAAATTCTTTAAATCTGTCAAAGTCTTCAGATTTATTCCTCAAGAAATATATCCATGTATTCCTTGAGAAGTCATCTATGAATGAAACATAGTACATAGAATTACCCAGTGATGGAACCGACACAGGTCCAAACACATCACTATGCACAAGCTCTAATATCTTGTTTGCCGTCTTACCACAAAAAGGAAAACTCACCTGATTCTGCTTCCCATATACACAATGTTCACAAAAATAAAAATCCAGAGAGCTATTAGACATACCTTCTACCATGCCATTTCCATGCAGTATCCGAAGGCCCTTCTCTCCAATATGTCCAAGCCTTTGATGCCATAGCATGGTCTTTTCTCCAAAGACAGCTAGGCTTTCTGCTCCACTTTCAAGAACCATAGAACTATTACACCCATCAATAATAGTGCTACCTTGTAGCTTGTATAGAGTTCCAGTCCGAACTCCTCGCATTAATACCAGTGCTCCCCGAACCATCTTGCAGGCATCTTTCTCGAACACTATTTTTACACCTGCATCATCCATCTTGCTTATAGAAATCAGATTTCTGGCCAATGCAGGAATATGAATAACACCAGGAAGTGTTCTAATCCTTCCACCTTGCAGCTTCAGCTTGACCTTTCCACGTCCGACGATTCTGGCCTTCGTATCATCCCCTAGGAAGACATCACCACCATCATATTTCTCATACTCGCAGAACCACTCCTGATGGGGACTGAAGTGAAAGGATGCACCTGAGTCAATCAACCATGAATCATGATCTACATGTGTATTTGAAGAAGAAGCCAAATACACATCCCCACCTTCATCTGAGGTGGTTTTTGCCTCTGCAGAAGGAGCATCATAAGATCCCTTTCCTTTCTTAGGAGCTTTAGATCTGTAGTCCTTTTTGTAGTGCTCTTCCTTTCCGCATTTCCAGCATACCTTTACAAACTTTCCAGGAGATTTAGATCTCCCTCTAGATTTGGATCTCCCACTCGAAACCTTATTCTTGTTTATGTTTTGGGACCTTCCTCGTACAGATAAGGCATCTCCATTCTGGCCCTCCATATTTCTCAGTCTCATTTCCTCCGACAACAAGGCTGAGACAATGTCATCAAAATTCAAGGTAGTTGTATTGCTACTTGTTGGGGTTCCCATGTTTTGGCAAGGTTGGAAATACCAAAAGATGAGATAACATCAAACCACTTTCAGACCTCAGGATCTAGCCCTACTGGGTCTAGAGAGGGATCTCTCTATATAAGTAAAGGTTTTATATCTTTGAAGCTCAAAGTTTAAGATGTTAGGCTAGTTATAAGGCTCAAGGTTTGTTTGTTTGGTTGTGAGTCTGTTTGGTTGCTGGTTATCAGGAAACAAGGGTTCAATGTAAGACAAGGGTGAGCAAAGAGGAATAAGGCAGAGGTGAAGTATTCCAGGGAGCATCCAAACCATTGGGAAATGGAGTCAGGAAAGGATTTTCTTGCTAATCAATAGGCAGGCTTTGAATTGGGCTAGTCATCTAAAACATAGGATCTTAAAGATGATTGTGTGATATGGAATGGTAGGAGAGGAGGAGACAACACAGATTCGGGGCACAAAATTAAAGACCAGCTGGTTGCACAAGGATCCTAGTGGACAGGGCTAACTCTAATCCCCAGTGTTCCCAAATCTTCCAACTAAATCCATAACAAGAAACATCTAAGAACAGATACATTTAATTCATACATAAGAGAGCAAGCAATAACATCCACTACACTGGTTAATATAACTGAAATCAATTCTTAGATAACACATTTAGACGAAAAACATTAATGGCAAGGAGAGCAGAAACATAGGGTACCTAACAAGGGTAAATACTATGCTAATATTCTGATGCAAGCCAGTAGAAACGAAATGAAATGAATATAAACACAGAGATAGGAAAACATCACCGCTGATTTAGATCAGGATCCAAAGAAGTGTGCTTGTCATATTAAATAGCAATACCAGTCAAGTACAACATGCCAATAGCTGAATACTCAGCCTGAAATCATATTCCTCAGCCTATCTTATAATTTTTACATAGAGACTGTGTCTCAAAAGAAACTACTTGTAGTTCTCTGATAACTGATCAAAAACCTTTACAATGAGTTTCTTCATGAATTTATAACTCCAGTGGAGCAGAGAAGGTAGGTGAAAAACTAAATGCAGCATTAAAAACTCAGAAGAGGAAGAAAGCCGAAGCCCACTCTGTATAAATTCTGTGCATTAATCTGTGGCACTCTTGGGTGAAAGAGTGGTCTTCGTCAGGTTTCCATTTACTCCAGGCATGTCTCTGATGTACTCTGCTGCAACATTCTGTAGTACTTCTGGTGAATAAAAAAAAGATAAATGAATGACTGAGAAGTCTACCATACTTATGAAACAAATGCTCTGGTAGCTTCGGACTGTTGTCAAGGTGGAAATTTCTTTAGGAACACGGCGTATAAATAAAGTTGCATGGGTGCTCTGTCCTTTTTTTTAGGAAAAAACATTCTGCTAATGTAGAAACCCTGACACACTGATTTTCGTGCTGTACCTTCTGCGTGATCCATGGGTCTTCAATCTGATTCTTTACCTTTAAATCTCTGAACATAAGGCTTATATATCTTCATTTGCGTGCCTTAAGCTCTCTGCTGCTTAATTTAAGTCTCTGACTGTGAAATCTGTGTGTTAATGGCGCCGGGACATTTTCATAGAGTAATACCCTGGTATTTTAATGCAAGTCCTGTCGTAGGACCTCCTCGAGTTTTCTTCATGATTTATGCCTCTGCACATGGTCTTTTCCTGTGTTTTCTGTCACTGTGACAGTGGGTGCAAATCATGGCAGCTTTCACCACCTCAAAACCCTGCAAAACAGAAAAATTGTTATCAAATCCATGAATGGGGGTAATGGATGCAGTGCGGATGATGAAAATGGTCGTGCAGCTGGTGAAATGGCGGAACAATGCAGAGGAATGATGGAGGGAAGCCTTGGTGAAGGTTGGAAGAGCGCAGAGGAAATTTAAATGAAAAACCTTAACAAACTCGACTTTTGAACAAATATATGCAATGGGATGGGCAGATGTACGGTGGATACACGTGGGGGTGACGTGGCAGGACCGGGCAATGGCGGGGTGGTCAACGGCGGGAAATTAAATCTGGACCGTCTGATCTTGGCGGAGATCAACAGTAGAAAGCACGTCGGAGGGCAATGGATGGTGGGCCAGGGGTACGGAGACCATTGATTAACCTGCGCGCAGCTTCGTTGAGCGATGACCGTTGGATGGGTCGCCCTAGATCGGACGACTCACGACGATATCGCTACACATCCGTGGACGAACGATAATGTGCGATGAGGTAGCGATTTTGAAACAGTGCACCAGACACGCATCGTTTGATGAGTGGAATTACTGGCCGATCGGAAAATACCGCCTGCCTTCGAAAGGCGGTGCGATAAAAACTGGCTGGTTTTGGCATAGTGCGCGGCGGGGACCACAGGAGCAGGTAGAATCCGAACCTTTAGATCTGCAGGTAAATAGATGGCAATGGCGCGATCGGGCTGATGAAAGGGGTGAACAATGGATGCTGTGGGAGCCACGATCGTCGTCCGATCTATACAGATCGACGGTTGAAACTGCGTCCGATATCTATCTGCGGTAAGTGCCTTTCGGGCTAGCGCTCGATTTCAGCGCCCGGGTCTCGTGGAGAAAAGGCTGAGGGGCTAGCTGAAAGGGGCTAAGGCTTAATGTAAGTTGCAAAGTGGGTTTTTTGCCCATTTTTAGTGCAATTTGAGAGCAATGAAGGGCAACGATAGGGGTAATGGGGGTTTAAACGGCCAACCAAGGAGTATGTGTAGGACTTAGGGGGAATTTTTGGAGAGGTTTAGAAGGATTAGGGGGGTGATTTTGTTGTAAAGAAAAGGGGTTTTGACAAATGAAGAAGAAGTGAAAAGGGACATTCTGCAGGGATATAAGGGTTAATGTAGGCCTGTAGGCATTTTGGAGCAGAATTTATGTAATCAATGAGACCTTGTAAAGGGAGTCAGCAGAGGGAAATTTATCAAAGGCAAAGGCACAGGAGACTTCAAGGATGATGTGTCTTCAGGGGAGGTGCATTCCTTGAAGGCTCAAAAACAATTTAGCCCCCTACTTTGCTTTGTCAAAAATTTATAGGGGGGCTAACACTACCTATTGCAATAACCAGACTGTCCCACGAATCTGGTAGAGAACACAACAAACTGATGCACTTATCTTCATCTGATATCTTAATATCAATAGATGAAAACTGAATTACCACAGTATTGAAGGCGTTCAGATGCTCTGTCACTGAGTCTCCATCCTTCATCCTTAGGTTATACAGCTTTTTCCGCAAGAACAACTTATTCACCAGAGCCTTAGATTGGTACAAAGTCCCAAATTTTTCCCACAAATTCTTCACCGTAGCTTCCCCAAATACATTCAACAATACTGAATCTGAGACACACAATCGTATTGTTCTCTTAGCCTTCCGATCCAGTTTCTTCTAGTCTTCATCTGACATTGCCATTGGTTTAGTACCCGGATCTACCACGATCCATTGATCTTTATCCACCAACAAATCCTCCATCTTGAGCTTCCATAACTCAAAAATATGACCATTAAATTTCTCGATCTCTATCTTTCCTCTGCTCGCCATCTTCTTTCACCACAAGAATTGATTCTGCAGATCTCCCACTGAACAGGGTCTACCTTAGGCTCAAGAAAAAAACCCTTAGCAGAAAAGGCGTCCCCTTGAAGCCGAAACAGCTCCGATACCAAATGTAGGTTTAAACCCTGAACAAAAATTATCTACACATGAATCTTATAACAGAAAATAAACAATAGCGAGAGCATAAAACATAAAACAGATAAACACAAAGATTTTCCCCTGGATCCTATATTGGGACGACCAACTTGATTTTTCATTATATTCCTTTTAGTGTTACAACACATATATATACATGCCGAAGCATACATAATCCCCAATCCATTAACCCTGGATTAGAACATAACCGTAGTTCCCTTGACCGGATCTACAAAATACCAAGGGTTGAAAACCATCGTACCCCAAAACCGTGTGCAAAATCATGCACAAAACATGGGTGGGTTCGCCTATGAGTGGGTCTTCACACCAAACAAATTTTCGCCGGGGCGCTGCCCTGGACCCCAACAGTGGGGGCTGCCTCCCCCCTTGTGACCCCCCTGTTGCGCTCGGTGCAACGTACTACGCGTGGGGCTAGTCGTGGAAAGAATATAACACATACCCAACAGTGCCAGGGGGTGCCGACAAGTGTTGGAGGTGAAACCAGAGCAGCCAGAGGAAAATTTCAGTGAACCATTCTAAATATTTTTGGCATTATGAATCCAATGAATGGATTTGTAGAGCCATTTGAAGACTTCTGAAGGTTGAGGACCTATAGGGAAGTTTTGGGCAGCCCAGGGTCAACTGTGGAAGGAGGCCTAGTCTGGGGATGCAATGCTCACTTTGAGAAAATGATCAATCCATTTTGGAGGTATGATATGTATTGGAGATAATAGGTGAGATTTTAGGGACAAAAAAGGAATTCTGAAGGAGTTAGTGCCATATATATGCTCAGTGTAGCTCAGAGCACCGACAGAAGGAATCAAGTCTAAAGAAGCCTATATCTATTTGCAGAGTGATGACAACCATGACAGGAATATATATGGTATTCTAAGCCCATTGGTTCAGTTTAGTAACCATTGGATTTAAGTGTGGAAATTTTAAAATAAATTTTTCCATAATCCCAAAGAGCCAAGTCAAGATGACAAGAGCTCAAGGAGACGTAGCCCACGATATTCAGGTGAACTCCTAGATTAAATTTGAAGTTATGTGTGGATTTTTATTTGATGCATTATACTGCTATTGCACATGTTTAATTTTAGCAAAAACAAATGGACTTAAGACACTTAAACAATTAAAAAAACATACACCTATTTCAAGTATAAAATTCCGAAAAAGTCAAGTACAAGCTAGATATTTTATTTGTTTAATTAAGTGGGGGGTTATTGAAAATAATAACAGTTATCCAACCCATTTTCAGATCAGGTTGGTATCAGAGCACTTGGTTTCTTTATTGACAGAGAAATAGCTTGCTTGTTGACTTGAAAGGTGTTTTTAACAGTGCAAGGATTTGACTGTTTGCAAATTGACTGTTGCTTGAGTTTGCTAGAGGTGAAGGGAAATCTATTGATAGCTAAGTCCAGGAGAGGACAAGAAGGAAGAAGGGCTGAAGACGTTCTCCTTACCCAAAGGACCTCAAGGAAACCCTTGAAGCACAAAAGGGTTTGTTTGCACAAGGCTGCTTGAAGAAGAGCTTGACTCTACAACCATTTTGTTTAGAAGCTTGTCAATTGTGTTTTGAAAGCTTTGTGAATTTTTGTTGAAGTTTTTTAGTTCATTTTCATGATGGAAAATTATTCAAGTGAGGTTTCAAAATCCTCCTCCTTTACAAGATTCTTTGATGATGACATGAAGCGTGAATTCTACATCCTGAAGGACATCATGGTGCAAATTCTGTTTGAAGATAGAAGATAAAGCACTATACTTCATGAGCAATTTTTTGATATGGAGCAAGAGAAAGAACAAATTATTCAAAGAATGCATGAGATGGAGATGCAACTCCATCAAGCCCAAGAGGCTTTTACCAAGAACATGCGTGAAGCAGAGGTAATTCACTCAAATTTGTCTTCAGTTTCCTCTTCAGAAAGATGTGTTGGTTCATTTGAAAAGAAAACTAGAGGTATAGGGTCCAAGTTAATGTTTAAAATGGGATATGAAGGCAAAGGTTTAGGAAAACATGCACAAGGCATGGTTGAACCTATTTTGGTTGAGGAAAGACCTAATAAGTTTGGTCTATGTTATGTTAAATATAATGGCGAAGACTCCAAAGGCATGAAGGCATATGAGGAAACTTCAAAGAGAACTTTTGTTCCAAGTTATAAACCACAAACATGCCAAGTTTGTTTTCAATTTGATTTCCATTGTTTGAAGCCTATGTTTCATTAAGATGTGTGTAGGCATGCATCTTATGGTGAGCATGCGATTTCAGACAGTTTTCAAGACATAAACACTGATGTTAGTCTGCAAAAGAAAGCTGGAACCTCTACTAGTTCATCTTCTCAAGAAGGTAAAAAATATGGACATGAGAAGCAGCATGCGAGATATAATTCTTCCCATAGTCAAGTTGATTATGTTTTAGCAAGACATGAATATTCTGCATGCTTGAATGGAAGAAAGAGTTGTTGTGCATATTGTGGTATGTGTAACCATGTTGTTTTGAGATGTTGGAATAGGATGAAGGCATATAGGAAGCAGTTGAGGCAAAGGCAACTTGCAAAGAAGGTGCATAAGACTTGCACACATTGGCAGAAGAGGGGACATGTTGTTTCCCAATGTTGGACATTGCATCCAACTAATAATTCCAAGAATTTAAGGCAAGAGGATAGAAAGACTGGCAAAAGTGGAACCAAGGATTCCATCATTGATGTGAGAACCGACGTTTCACATTAAGAAGATTTTCAGTAGCAAAAGTCGCTATGGAAGTGGCTTGGTGAGAAGTGGTTTGTCTTCTTGGCACAGTCAAACATACACTCATTTGTACATATGAAAATTGTAGTTATGTATGCATGTTTTATGCTGTAATCTCACGTTTGTTTGAGCCACCTTGGATCGATGATCAAGGAAGTGATGTTCAACTACATTTTGTTAATTTCTCACCAGAAATTTCTGAGTGAATGCAAGGAAGACAGTTCTTAACAGAAGGACAAGCGCATCTAGGAAGGGAAGTGTTGACTACCTTTAAGTTGTGGTTCAAAGGCACTAGCCATACAAGGCATGTGTATGGAGGTTGAAAAGAAGAGGGTGTTGTACTCTCATCTACTGTAAAAATTAGTATATCAGTCTTTTGGGGTCCAAAAGATTCCCAATGGGGAGGTATGATCAAAACTAGATCATGGACCTAAGTGATAGCCCAAAATTATAAGTTTTTGGAAGTGTGTCAAACCTAAGCGATCGAATAGATCTTGTCTTCCTGATTTCGGAGCCATGAACGGTTCGAAAAACCGATACCGTATGAAGAAATTATCGCAGTTTGAAAAGTCCAGCAAACTTCATTTTTTGGACTTTGACCAAGTTTGACTGGAATTGGGGAAATTTTAAAAGAGAATATTCCAGGGAATATTCCTAGAATATTCCCTTTAGGGCAGTCAGAGGCTGACATGTGGCATTGCATTATTGGTCAGCGGGTTGACTTTTTGATGTTTAAACCAATTGGAGGTTGCCATGTGGTAGGCCCGAAGTTCGCCACGTGGCCAAGGAATGGAGTGAAAAATTTTGGTGGACTCCCCGGGAGTCGACTGCCTGACCTCTTGCCTATAGCACCCGTGATTTACCATTGAGATGTGCATTTGGTTCTTAACAATACATGTAACCGCATTTGTGTTAACGTGATAAGGTTTCATATTCGGGCGTCTGGAGGGGCCAACCCCGAGGGCCAAACCCTCCCCATAGAACCATCGACCCATGACCATGGGCCAAGGTTTTAACCCCTAACCATTAACAGTCTGCCAACATATTTCATAGGGTGTCACATGCAAATTAAATGTTGTCGATTGAGTTTTTAATACGCGGTTTATTTGCAATAAAATTTGTTAACCACCCACGAAGACCAGGTAAGAGGCCATGTGGCCACCCCAGCTGCAAAATTTACCACTAACCGTTAGAATAGCGGTTTAAATAGAGTGCCCACAAAAATTACGGAATTTCCGAATTTAACTGGAGTTAAGTCTAGTTATCCACATTGGGTGGAGGATTTTTAATGGTCATTGGGAAAAATGAGTTTAGGCTCTATCTTGAGCTAGATTCGACCAATTTTGGAGTGCCAATAGTAAATTTCGACTATCTTGGACATTCTAGACTCATTGGTGAGGGTTGAAGAGTGATCAGAGGACTTTTGAGCAGTTTTTTGCTTCATAGAAGTTCTAGGGGCCACTAGGGCCACCATGGGCCAACAGTAGTTTGAGGCCTAGATAGGGGAGCTAGAGGCCTTATTTAGGAATCCAATAGTCAATTTTGGATGTTTCAGATGTTATGGAACTAATGTTGGGGTTTTTAGAGCCTTTAGAGGAGTTTTTAAGGCCTATATGCTTCAGTGAAGTTCCAGGGACCACTAGGGCCAGCAAGTGGTAGCAACAATTCAGGGCCTAGCTAGGGCAGCTAGAGACCTTATGCAACAAACCAATAGTCATTTATGATTTTTTTGATACTTATAAATCCATTAGAGGAGTTTTAATAAGCTTTTGAGGACTTCTAGATCTCGAAAAGCCACAAATAAGTTTTATTTGAGCCTAGTGCCAGGGGGTGTCGATAGGTGTTAGAGGCAAAACCGGAGCAGCCAGAGGCCAATTTCAGTGAACCAATAGTCTATTCTGACTATTTTTGGCATTATGAATCCAATTAAGGGATTTTTAGAGCCATTTGAAGACTTTTGAAGGTCAAGGAGCTACAGGGAATTTTTGGGCAACCCAGGGTCAATTGTGGAAGGAGGTCTAGTTTGGGGATGCAGTGCTCATTTTGAGAAAATGATCAGTCCATTTTGGAGGTCGGATATGTCTTGGAGACATTAGGTGAGATTTCAGGGACAAAAAAATAATTCTAAAGGATTTAATGCCATAGAGAAGCTCAGTGTAGCTCAGAGCATCGGTAGAAGGAATCAAGTCTAAGGAAGCCTAGATCTGTTTGCAGAGTGATGAAAACCATGACATGGATATAGATGGTATTCTAATCCAATTGGTTCAGTTTAGTAACCATTGGAGTTAAGTGTGTAACTTGTAAAATATTTTTTTCCATAATCCCAAAGATTCAAGTCAAGATGACAAGAGCTTAAGGAGACGTAGCCCACGATATTCGGGTGAACTCCTGGATTAAATTTGCTGTTATGTGTGGATGTTTATTTGCTGCATTATATTGCTGTTACACATGTTTAATTTCAGAAAAAATAGATGGACTTAAGACACTTAAACAATTAAAAAAACATACACCTATTTCAAGTATAAAATTCCGCATAATTCAAGTACAAGCTAGATCTTTTATTTGTTTAACTAAGTGGGAGGTTCTTGAAAAGCATAACAAGTTATCCAACCCATTTTTAGATCATTGAGTCCAAAGGGAAAAAGTTCTATGTCAAGAGATATTTGATAGCACAATTCACATGCACATGGGCCTCACTTAAGACAATGGAATAGTAGTTAGTCAAGAATTAGGTATATCTTATCAAGGGATATTTGGATATCTTCATTCATGAGAGAGGCTTATTTTACTTTGTCTTCAAGCACAAGGAATATAAAGAATTAAAATCTAGGGGTGACCCTTATTTCATGGGTCCAAGGGCCATATACCTAACCAAACCACTAGACTCCCAAATTCCATCAAGAATTAGACCTCCCATTAACAATGTCTATATGGCGTGGTTCCCTAGATTGCAATTTTCTAGGATGAAAAATCCATTGAAGATATTAGAAACCAACTAGACACATGCACACATATGTGTTGCAATTGATCCAAACAAAGATTTTCTAGAAGCGATAACACTAACATTAAAAGAGTGTAATCATCTAAAAAAAATTTACTATAGGAAATTTCCCTTCAAATGTATCCATTTCCATAGGTATATGGACGTTTTACATAGTTTACGAGAAGAATCAAGAAGCATAGTTAGTATCCCTTTTTGAGTCACACTTCAAAATAGGAAATTTAGGTAAGCCTATCACTCCCTTCATAATAGGAAATTCAGGTAAGAATCACCCCTTTCAAAATAAGAATTTTAGGTAAGAATCACCCCCTTCAAAAAAGAAAACCTTTATCACTCGATTCATTTACCCCTCCTCCCCATCCACATAAATATCCTTCTAATAATAACTTCGATATCCTCAATAATTGTGTACTTAAGGAATGTGAGATCCCTCCTACCTGATCTAGGGGTCTATAGCCTATTGAGTCGAAGAAGTAACATCTTTTTTTATAGTCTATTACCTAGATTTTCACTTATTTGTCCTTATATATCACTCATCCTTGCACTATTCCACTATTGATATATGAATAATCAACATTAGAGCTACATAAGATGAAATAAGGTAAAAATCCAATATTTTCCCAATTTTATGTGTTTTAGTTTTTAATTTTGGCTCAAAAATTTATATGTTATGTAAATTAACACATTTTGCAGCCTTATCAACATTTTGTATCTGAATCCAAGGTTCAAGTAGACTCTTTGAAGGAAAAATAAGCCCAAGCATATGGATATATTCCAAATAATGCCTACATGGTATTCCATCTATTGGGAATGAGAAAAATTACAATGGTTGATCACAATAACAAAGTCAAACATTTGGTTAATTGTTAGATGGCACATGAAATAGACCTCCAAACTACTTGCAGTGGATTAGAATCTCAAGCGAGCATGATAAATATTTAAGGAATGAGAAATCGAAATAATAATGACGTGTTCACTTCCTTGATAGAGAATCATAGAAATTAGAATTTCAATATAAATTAAAGGTTTAGTTTTCATTCACCGTTCTGGTTTCTAGCATTCAGTTTCTCAAAGTTGTTATTGTATAATATATTATAAATATGCTTCACTGAGAAGTGAAGAGACATCCATTATCATTATCTTTCCTTTGGTTAATGTTGGTTCTATTTATCATGTACACATTGTTTTGATTTAATAAAATTTTCTTACTATTACGATTGTGTCTCAATGAGAAGGGTCCATATCTGATCACAAATTTTTATTAGTAAGCTTATATCTCATGCTCTAGTAGGAAGGACACCGGTTGTGTACGAGAAGTGAAATTTAAGTTATTTTCATTTATCTTTCGTTGATTTCAATTACATTGTGTTCATGTTATGTTTCTTGTCATTACATTATGTAGAATTTCATTCATTTGTTTTATTTGTTTTTGTAGACATCAAATGTGATGAGCTCCATCATTAGGTACATTTGGAGGGGTTAATGGTCACCTTTTTCCCTTATTAAGTCTCTTTTTCTTGCATTTTAATTATATTATGGTCTTATGATGCTAGTGTAAATGGTGATTGAGGCTTGTCGTACTTCGAGTACCTAACATGAGTTAAATGCAGGAAAATCATGAATATATTGCATTTTTGGTGAAATTTTTTCCATTAAGACTCAAAGTAGACATCAAGGAGAGATTCTAGGGGGGTTTTCCACCCTCCTTAACTCCCAAAGGAAACCAAGGGAACCTTGAGATTCCCTCCAATAGTTCAAAATCAAGGGCAACCAAGAAAACTCAATATCAAGTGCACCAAAGCCACATTTCAATTCCAATCAAGTGGACTCATCGCCTACTTTTTAGGGAGTTGTTGGTAGCTACCATTTAGGTTAAATAGGATTGAGCAAGAGCTCATTAGGATTCGAACTTTGGAGAAAGCCATTAGGTTATTTTCTCTTGTAATAATTTTTTGAGACTTTCCTGTTGATGTAATGAGACTATATTTTTCAATAAAATGAGTATTCAAATTGTGCTTCACTGATCTAGTTTAAGAGAGCTAGGCTTGTGGGTTAGGGCCCAATTCATGTGCCTTAGTATCTCTTGTGTAATAATTCTTTACTTTCATGTCATTTTAGCTAGTTTTTCTTATGAGTATTTAGCTAGTTTGCTTGAATTTTCATTGACTCTTTTTACTTTTCTTCCATTTGTATTTTGCTGTAGATTTAGCTTGGTTACATGTTGGTAGAGTAGGTTATAAATTCAGAAAGTCGTGAGACAAGCCTCCCTCTCTCATCTCTTTCATTGGAGCTTGAGGAGGGTAGACCTTCCCCACAAACCAAAATTTCTTTTTAGTTTATGATTTCTTGGTATGGATAAGTTAGGTTGTTGTAGTTCCATGGATATGTTTAGAATGTTGTGTTATATCTCTGTTTGTAGGTTAAAGTAGATTTTCTTTCAAAATTCAATTAATATTTTCCATTGTATTTATCATGAACTTTTCCATCTTTATTACAAAAAAATGTAGTTTTCTTGTAGTTTTAAGTAGCACATCCAATCTCCGGATGCGGATGCGGTGGCGGATTGACGGGACCTGGGCCCCTGCGCAGCTCCCAACGGAGCTCGCATGGGATGCCCACATGGTCTCATGCACCAACCTTAATGGCGATATTAATACGCCTCGGGTCGACAAGCTGGTGATTAATTGCACCCCGACGCCTCTGTATATGGCGGCTCTTTGGATTTTGGTTTTCATTATGGAAGAAGAGCATGACAGGAGCAGCCATGGGAGAGCTCTGACTCCCCTCCGTAGTGAATGTCCTCCTGGCTTTGCCGATTCCAGCTTCAAAACTCAGACTGGGCGTCGTTGCTGTCTTTTGGCCTGCTTGGAGACGCTTCCGGGAATTCACTTCACCAACAGCCCCTTCTGCAGCGTTTCCTCTCCGCCTGGCATCTCTGTCGAGCTCCTTGCAGGTTCTTTCATTCCTGCTGGTATTCATTTGCCTCCCCTTGGTCGTCGTCCCTCTGCTCACAGAGCCTCTGTCTCTTCCATTGTTTCGCCTTGCTCGCACCACCTTCACCCTGTTCTCCTCTCCATGCCTCGCCTCAGACAGCGGATGCGCTGTCGGCGTGGAATCAGCCGGGGTTAGGCCTCCGTTATTCCTCCCTCGCCCTCCTCTAATTTGGGTTTTTCTTCTGCAGGTGACGAGCCTGATCCTCCTCCAGTTTCGCGCAGAGGCAGAGGCAGAGGTCGCGGGCGCGCTCATGATCCCTGCCACGATAGCCCTTCTGCTCCTTCTACTAATTCCAATCCACCTGGAAGAGTGCATTTGGGGTCCACCATAAGGCAAACTTCCCAGCACGCTGAGCTCCGCTTTCACTGTACCTCTGTCAACTCCATTATAACTGCCTTCATTACTATCTCCCTCCGCGAAGAAATCCCGCATTTGGCCCCTGACCGCCCTGCTTCTCCCTCTCCTCCTTGCGCCCCCTGCTCCACTGGCAGAGCGAGTCTCCTGGATTATTCCGCTCTCCCACTTCAAGCTGGGCTGAATTATAACGCTGAGGACCAGGTTCTGAAGGATGGCAGTCCAGCTGGCACGACGGACAACAGTAGTGAAGACGATTATGGTTGCAGGATTGTTGAGGAGCCGATGTCTCCGGAGCATGACGGGTGAGCTGATGCATGCAATCAACATTTTCTCCAGGTTTCCTTGCTCAATTACTGTTGGAGCTTTTGTGTTTTTCAGTTCTAGAGCTCAGCCGGAAGGGCTGATAGATGTTTTTAGTTTACATGTTTCTGTCTCTATGGTTTGTATAAACTTAAGGCCGGTTTCCCTATCATGGGTGGCCCAGACTATGATGTTTACAGGATCGGTTTCCCACTATGGGCGATCCAGATTTTTTAAGAACAACATGCTTATCAACCCCAGCTGTCTGGCTTTCATAGCAGAAGCTGCGGCAGTTTTGTACTAGTACTTTTATACTTAATAGAATTAGTCTCACTTAGAAAAAAAAAAAGTAGCACATCCAATGAGAACTTCACTGGCACCTTCAAATTCATCTCTCATCCTTCATCAACCCTTTGTTCATGAAAATCGTCATCAACCCTATTTTCAGATTTTTCATCCCTACATCGTGAGAAAAACCGAGGGGTGCAAGACAAGCCTCCCAAGAGGTTTTGAGCTTGGATAAGGGGTGGGACACCTTCCACTCATCTAAAACCACCTTCGCTACCCTTTTCACACCCATTTTTGGCCTCAGATTGCCCTCAGTTTGTTTCCTGTAGCACTACAGGAAACTTGTAGCAGCACTTGAAGCAACACCAGTGGGCACCTCCTTAAGCCCAGAAACCACCTTACACATCCTCTAGACCTGCAAAAACCACCCATACACCTTCATCCTTGTACCCATGTGTTAAAGCCTTTCATAAGCTACCTTAGCACTTTCTTCTCCTAGCTGAAAAACAACACATTTACAAGCATAGTTGGGTCATGATTAGTTGCATGATTAAAATCATGATAGTTAGAGCATAGAGTGAATAGAGTGTGCTTATACATTTGGCCCATCAAAGTGTGATTATGTTAGTTTCCTTTATTCAATTTCAATTTAGCAATTTACTTCATGCAAGATGCCTAGTTTGCTTTCATTTCTTATATTGCAGAGTAGTTATATGTAATTTCTTGCTGTAGTGTAGTTATGTTATTTTTTATAGCGCTATGGCTATGAATCATTTGTAGCCCTAGGCCTAAATTCATAAGTGTGACAAAATTTATCCAGAAACCCTAGAAGTAGCACCCTTTCATAAAGCTCAAAAGAGGATGACATGACTAGAATGCATCTGTTGTGTATATAGCACTGTCACTGTTACACTAGAAATTGTCACCATGACATTTAGCTGTCTATATGGGTTCATCATTACCTATTTTATGCTCCCTTGGAGGTCCAAAATTATAAAGTTCCTAAACCAAGCTTTGGAATTGAAGAAAATCTCATTAAAACCCTAAAAGCCTAACTCTGCACTTTTTCTAGTCATTGCCTGCGATATCGCAGTTTCTTGCTCTATAACCCGCGACACATCCCACAGGTTCTTCTTACTAAAACTGCGGACCCCCGTAAAAGGTAAAATAAAAGAAAAAGTAAGTTCTAGAAGCCCAGCTGGTCGAATATTCTCCCAGTTGGAATCTTTTAGAAGCGTAATCTAGTCGAGCTTCGCCCCTTCATTCATGAACCTCTATCCCTTCATTAATGGAGATTATCCCTTGTTATTTGGAGCTAAAATCCATTTTTGAGAGGACTTTATACCACTTTCTTTGGAACTGAAACCTCCTTCCTTCTGCTATAAATTGAGATCATGTTTCGGTCTCAAAGTTACTTAGAACTTGGTTGTTTTGAGGTGAATTGCTGAAGAAATTATACTCTCTATACTTGGCATCAATGGTATGCGAATGATTACATACTCATATCCATAGTTTTATGCTAGTTCAGAGAGGAAGGCTTGTCAAACCGAAGGAAAATGGTTGTTCAGGACCCCAGAAGAACCTGTATGACATCAAGGCGACAAGGTTGTAAGGTTACTTCTTATCATACAAGTTAATACAAATGGATTATATTTTCTCATTAAGTTGTTCATGTATCTATTTGAGTAATTTAATTCTTGGATTCCTTGATCAATGAGATAGATTAGTGTTTCTGAATTATTATATCTTGCATGTGCTTTTAATCCTTTTTCCCGTCTTTGGATGCAGGTCTTACATGCTGAATTGACCTCTTTTGGGGCGGCCGGATTGAAGATTACATCAAGCATTGGACTTTAAGTAGGAGAATCTCTTCTTACTTAGTTAATTAATAATTATGAATCATAATGATCTAGAGAAAATGGTTTGCATTTGGTTTTTTTGTTTCTAGATATCCTTAGGATACTAGGGAGATCTCTCTTGTCCGCAAGAGGGATTAATCCACCTAACAAAATGGCGACTCCACTGGGGAATTTTCTTGAACTTAGTTTTCTTTTTTATTTTCAGTTTTATTTTTGAAATAATTCTTTCATTTTGTTTAGTTCACAACTGGGTTGGGTGAATAACTCATTAGAATCCCTGATTGTGAATCTTATTTTTATTTTATTTTATTTTTCTGTGTTTTTCCTGCTTTTCGCACTTTTTATTTAAAAACAGAGTGGTAGACTCTGCAGATTTTAGTGTAAAATAGTGTGGTACCGCACCATTTTCCATCATAAATAGCACACTTCTGGAAATTAAAAAATAAGAATAAAATTCTGTTTTCAGGAATGTAATTACTTGATTCTCTGTAATTACCCCAACTTGTCTTGACTGTCAAAAGTCCTTTGTGTGAATTTATTTCAACAATTTCTGTCTTTGAAGCGATATTTTCAACTGATTTGCATTTTATGAGTGAGTTTTTGCCTTGTCTTCTTGTTGCTCTGAATCAGAAAATTTTACATACCTCAGTTAATTGGCATGTCATCATTTTCTTGTTGAGCCATTGAACTTGATGCAAGTCTTGCTTGTATGAAAATTCGATTTTATTTTCATTTGCAAATTTTGAAAACCTTTTAGCTTGATAAGGTCTAAATTTCACTTTGAAATCATTATTGGATGTTTTTTGATTTCTTGTTGAAATAAGGAGAAAGTTCTTGGTTAGATTACAAACTAAGCATAAAAATCCTCAAAAAAGTTTAGATAGAGTTCAAAATTAGAGTTTTCTTTTGGTTTTGAATTTTGTGTTTTTAAGAGTTTCAGTTTTCTTTTGGAAGAAGTTTGATTCTAGTTTCTAATTTGATAATATAAGGAATTTTATTTTGAACAAGTGATTTTTCTTTTGTGAAATTGAGCTCTCAATGAATTGTCTTCTTTTCAAAATCTCTTGTTTATCAAAGAAAGAATTGATGTTTTGAAATTTATTGAAATCTCTCAAATCTTTCCTCTAAATAGGTGTCATTGAAAAGAAATGAGTTTCTTTTCATATAGATGAATTTTAGCGTATTTTTGAGTCGGGTCATTAAACATCATCAAAGTTTCACTTCCATACCTTTTGACCTAAGAAAAAACCAAACTAAAAGTAACACTTAATTAAATCAATCTAGAAATTTTTATATTTTCTAGGGCTCTTTTCCACCAACATAGCTCAGGCTAGTGTCTTGGAATAGGTTGTAGTTAAATTTCCAAGGAAGTTCAAACAAAAAAGCAGTAAACCTTGCGGTAGGAAAATCCAATTGTAGCATGTATGCTCTGGGAAGCTCCTCCTAAAGGAGTTAAGCACGAGATCATGTCCGAACCAGTGAGGTAATCATACCTATCTCATTGGGAAAGATAGAATATGTGCACATATTAAAAATGGTAAACCTCAGATAGACCATTGTTGAGGATCCTGGGGTCACTTGTTGGTAAACCTTGGATTATGTCAAGGAGCCTTCAAGGGGATTGAGCTTGTTACTCTGCCCTTGCATGTATATCATATCGTAGACTGTCCCCTGGGGTATATGTGTTCTTGTTGGTGACCTTAGTGGCCATAAAATTTAGGATTCTTTCCCAAGGTGACGATGGAGGGAAGGTCCCACTGTACCTGGAGCAGATGTCGGCTAGACTCACTTGGAATCTCCAGAGGGTTGTCTTCACTCGAGATGGTTTAAGTGGAGAAACTTGCACCAGTTTGTTTCATTAAACAGGTTGTCGGGCTAGCTATTCCAACCGTCATTTCTACATTAAATTTCTAGATGTTGGATTTCATCACTAACTAGTGTTTTTAGTGTGGGAATCTACTGTTTGTGTGCGGTTTGATCTCTTAGATTTTATAGGTGTGTGATCAATTTGGTTATTTCCTTAGAGACTTTAGGATTTGTTATTGAAATTTTATTTGATTGCGTGTGATTAAAAGTTTTAATCGTGGCTGAAATACCGAGACAATCATGTAGAATGCAGGGGAAACCCCCTGAATATACACCAAGCCAATTAGAAATACTTAAATCTAAAAAGGAAAAACATCGAGAACTGGATCAACAGAATAGGAAGAAACATCCATAATTATTCATCCTGATTATGAAGTAGATCAACTGCAAACAACAGAGTATACTCCTCAGAAAATTTCAATTTCCGAACTAGCTGTACTTGCTTCTACAACAAGTGAATTATCATCTACTGAACCTGAAATTTCTGAGCCAAAAACTGGACCTTCTACGTCTGAGCCTACTTTAGAGTTCATTACTCCAACCCTTGGTCGTCCTGATTCACCTAGAGTGAAGAATCAAATCACAGAAGATCTTCCTCCTGGTCTCATTAGTATTGAAGAAGTTACTGACACTCAAGAAGAAGTTGTTCTTCCTTCAGCTCAGGAATATTTAAATCTTAGAGAACATGAATCAATTTTTTATAGTCCTTTTAGACAAGACGCTTGGTATTCTTCATTGACAAATTTTATACAGAACGTTGGTCTGAATTATTCGCCACCCTGAATTCCTTTTCCTTCTACATCGAGAGTTTATAGACCTCCTTTAAACATGTCTGGTGAGTCATCCATGTTTTCTGAATTTACAGAAACATATTTGTATGGTGGTCCATATGTTCTTGTAGGATACCAGTCACTCTCTGTTACTTTCTCAATGGCATCTCCTTTTCTCAATAAACGTATAATGTCATCTGGTTCGAATGAATCAAATATCGAAACTGTAAATGCGGAACAAATTTATATGATGTTTGGAAACATTCCAAACCCTGATCCTCAAGGTAGTAATTTACAGCTTGGGGGGCAACCTCAAGGTAGTAATTTACAGCCTGGGTGGAAACCTCAAGGTCAATACATGCCTCAGGGTCAATATCAACCTCAAGGACAATACATGCCTCAAGGTCAGTACATACCTCAGGGTCAATATCCACCTCAAGGTCAATATCCAACTCAGGGTCCACAACCTCCTTTAGGAAAATAGTTCTACTCGGAACAACAATTGTATCCTGGAGGTGGGAATTATCCAGTTAATTATCCAACATATGTTCCAACTTATCAACTTGGTTACGGTCCTTCCTATCCACAACCTTCGATGGGACCTTCGCATCCCGGAGCTAATACAGTGTGGGATCCATCCCAAGCTCAATAGAATTTGCAACCTAATATGCAAGTACCTTATTATCAGCCTGGAAAACCGATTGGTTATACTCACGTCCAACAACCTTTCCAACCTGTTCAACCTATTGTTCAAATACTTGCATCAAGTACTGTTGAGCTGCACTTTTTCCCAAATTTTCACGATATTTATCACATCATTATATGTTTGTACCTGGTGTTTTTGTCCTTTTAAGATGATTATTAGAGGCATTTAGAGATGATAGTTTTTAATCTATGAATTCTTCTTATTATTTAAATAAATGAGTTTTTGTGTGTAAATTTTATTAATAGATGTCTTCTTGGTAGCAGGTGAATAAGTCTAGTGCAGAACTGCATTTAAGCACATATCCATACACAAGAGCATAAATATATGTTTTGCCAAGAAATATGTTATGCTATGAATTACCTTCTAGAAGATAAACCTTATCCATTGAGTTTTGCAGTATAGCACAACGAAGCGGGGAAGATTCCAAATGGAACATGATACATTACTGCCAGAAAATGCATAAAAGCAGCAACTGGGTAGTTGAATACGATATTTCTGTAGGTGAAAATATCAATTTTGCAACCAAATGGAGCATGATCTCTAAAATCTCAGACGTAAGTTTTGTTCAGAGCACCATGTTTCATATAACCCAGAAACCGTTTGGAAAAATTCGGCTTCGTGAAGGAGTTATCGTTGGGGGAATATTCCACTGAAAACCATTTCTGAACGTGAACGTATTGGGTCTTTATGAATATTGCTACTCTGGTTATGTTGTCTTCCCAAAAATCTATACATCTATGAAAAAAATGAAGAGAATTTACTGTTGTGCTGATCGCAAGCTTTACAATATATACGATCATGTATGCGGTCACAACTCTCATGGGTTATACGATGTTTGGGGATTAAAACAAATCTCAGTTTAATCTCAATATGCCAAAGATATTTGTAGCTTCAAAACTAGTTGTGTGGACAATGGTTGTTAACCCTTTCATAAAATACACATTGACCATCACTTGACTAGCACTAAGCATGGAGGAGCTTGTACCAACTACGAGATTGAAATCCCAGTGGATCTCATTCATTATCAGGACGTTCCTTATTGTCTCAACATTAATCGTAGCTCTTTCAACTCCTTTCTTTGCCTTTGGTTCTACCATGTGCTTGCTTCATGAACATAGCTAGCAAGAAAAAAACTAAGCTATAGATTATACTATGCATTTTCATAATTGTCATGGGCATTGTAGCAGCTATAGTTGGCACCGAATCTGCAGTATCTGCATTTGTACACAGTTTGAATTAGTACTGTAAATAAAAATTTCCATCAATAGAAGCTTCATGTTATTATATGTGAGTATGAAGACAAGATAAACATGAGAATTTTGACACTGCTTGAGGCAGGATTTTGCACAATGTTGACGATGCATTTTACAGTTCAACTATTATCCCAACACTTGTTCTATTGGAAGAATCCCCTGGAGCAGGGAAGACCTCGATGCTGGTTTCACTTCTTTCCATTTTACTCCATCTGGGGTACAAATTACTTGTGTGTGCACCAACAAATGCTGCAATATCAGAAATTGCAATGAGGTTCCTGAATGTAGTTAAAATTCCATCAGATAAGTGCCTCGATACAGATTATTTTTCCGGTATTGTGACTTCAAGTGAAATTTTACTAGTTGGAAATGAAGAGCGGTTAAATTTCGAAGGTCATTTGGGGAATATATTTCTTGAATCTCGAGTGGATTGTCTGAAAAATTCTTGTCAGCCAACGATGCACATGAATGTTGGGCTTGTAGGCGGCCTAGCCGGCCTCATCCGTTGGAATGGTGGTGAAAAATAACGCTTATCTTTCCTGCTTGTTGCAACAGAAATATCAATCTTGGATTGAAGCTTGCCGGATGTGCATTTCCTCTGTCAGCAAGGCATGAGGACCAAATTCTTCCAAAATCCAGATCGCACTAGCTCATCACACCAACTCAGAACTAAATTGGAAATCAAATCTCATATTTTTGATTTTTTTTAATTTGTATTAATAAAATCTCCTAAATTTTCATTATATGTAACCATCGATTTTTAATTAGAGAAACGTTGCTGCTATAAAGAAGAAGTTGCACACTAATGAATTTATCAAATGTAATTAGAGTGAGTTCGTGAATGAGAGGGCATAATTTCTCATATGTAAGGTTGAATTTCTCATGGTAAATTTGCTCAGATGTAGAACTAGGAGGAATTTCTCATATGTAGAGAGCAGAATTTCTCAAATGTAAAGTCGAATTGCTCAGATGTACAACCGATATCGAGTTTGCAGAGAAATGTAATATAGATGGAGGAATTGCTATGTGTAAACCATAATCATTGTGCCTGATTTGTGTAATCGATTTCTCAATGCTGTCTAACAATACACGATCACCTTCAAGTGATGTTGTAAGCAGAATCAATTGTGCATGATTAATTTCGAATTCGAGTTTGTGATGTTCTAAAATATTTCTTCCATTGCAGTAATTCGGCTTACTCCAGGCATGGGAGGGCCCACCACTTCTGGAGCTAAGCTTGATCAATCAGCGTAAGTTAATTAGATGTGTGCGTGATTTTTACAGTATTAGTTTCCTATTTATGGTTCTGTGTGAATTTGTGGTAGGTACAGTTAAATTTCAAAGAGTTTTTGGTCACAGTTGGATTGTTCAAATAAATGGACTAAGGAATTATTGTAAAAATCTAACTCATTACATAATATGTGCTTGATTTTTAATATAGAGTTATACTCTATTCATTTCGTTAAAATCAAATGCAATGGGCGCATCCAATTTCTGAGTTTGATTCAGTAGTGAGAATAGATTGTAATGCTTCGAATTTGAATAAGTAACACTACCATTTAGAATGTTAATTCAAGGTTTGATTTGTTTATGCATCGCGGGACTTCACTTAATAATTAGATTTATTTTTAATTTGAATAATTGTTGTTTTCGTAGTGTGATCATTTCCTTAGAAGAGCAAGTTTGAGTGAAGATTTAATTGTGCAAGTAGAATGACTTCGTTTTCATTATTGAGTTACATGGTTTTGAACAGTAAGCTTGTTTTTAGATGATTCATTTAATCTAAATTAAAATCTTTGAATTAAAGGTTCTCATTGATTATTTGTAATGTGAATTTTAATAGGAATTTTAAGTGTTATTTTACATGAAGTAAAATGGTTTTCTTCGAGCAATAGTTAGAACTGTCTTTTGTTAATTTGAATACTGAGTTTGTTTTTAGGAATAGTTCTAGTTAGTTTAAGGTGTGAATTTATAATGTGTGTCCTTTTTTCTTATCTCAAGTTTAGTTTCAAGTTAGTGAAAGGAGCAAATAGGTTAAGGTTTTCAAGATATCATAGGAGAGCGAGAATGATTGAGGATTGCCTTGAATTTCCTTATAGTTTGATTGGAGTATGGAGTTTGCAGTGAATGAAATTGGTTAAGTAGATCTCCTTTTCAAGATTGCTTATTTGCCAGCAAATGTGTGTTTCATTCCAGTACCTTGTTTATCATTACAAAGGAATATTTATACTCTAACCATTAAGCTGAGCCAAGATGCTGTACAACTCGCGTTTATGACTCTCGAATTGATAATTAAGATTGAGAGGTTTAATCTGAAAATTAAACTTCCCAACAGGTACAGTTCAGCAGCCTGGTCCGAGTACACCGAGAAATCCAACCCAAACTGCTGCGCCAATTTTTGTTCAAGCTACCACACCTATTCCTGGAGTATCTGCAGCTCCTATTTCTACAGTTTCTCATGTATCAATACCGATTCCTCAGGTTTCTGCTCCACAGTCTAGACCTACACTCCAGACTACTATTCACATGCCTACAGGACAACCTGGTACAAGTACAGTTATAACAAGCCAACCTCAGTTTACTTATCAACCATACCAAGGGCCGTATCAATATGGAACTATAGCACAAAATCCCACATATCAACCATACCCTAGGTACACAATCCCACATATCAACCATACCCTGGGTACACATACCAGATGCCTACTCAACCCCAGTATGGTCTGGTTAATCCTAGTTATTCAGGGGTCATTCTGATTCCAAATGCATAGGATATTCCAGGATATCCTCCTCTTGGAACTGGTATAGTTCCACAAGGTTATTCATTTAACCAACATGACCCTAACCATCAGCTACCATTCATAGCAACTTTGGATTTACCTGATTTATCACGCCTTACGAATGATCCAATTTATTATCTTTCGTATTGGTTTCCAGTACCAAATAAGTTGCCCAGTGATCCCAAAATTTGAAGGTAAATCAGGAGAGGACCCTTCTAACCATGTCATGATTTATCACCCCTGGTGTGCATCCAACTCTTTGATTGACAATTTGATTTGATTAAGACTTTTACAGAGAACGCTCATAGGATTAGCAGCCAAATGGTATATTGAATTACCATGTGGCTCGTTTAACAATTTCAATGCCTTAGCAACCACCTTCTTAACTCATTTTCAGTTTCCAGTCAGATACGACAATGGCACAGAATTATTAACTTCACTAAAACAATCTACGTCTACTTACATATCATATCACATACATGAATGGAGACGTAGAAGATGATTGGTGAAAGTTTTTATTCCGGATCAAATTTTGGCAGAATGGTTTATAAAATAATTACTACCAAAAATTACTAAAGATGTAGCTAAAGGAGGAGTTGTTACAAAAGAACAAGTCATTGCTCAAGCTCAGTACCTTGACCTAGTATATACTCAGTCAAGTACATTGTACGAGGAAATTCCAGATTTATCGCGTCCTGGTTAGATAACAACAACTCCCTCAGAATCTCATGTCACTGATGGGGTAATTGGTTTAGTTAGTACTAATAAGAGTAAGAAAAAATCTTCCAAGATTACTTCTCCTATAATAAATTTACCTGATTCGCCAAAAGGAGATTCTTCCCTCGAAACTTCTGCCGGCATTCACATTGTAGATTCTTCTACAACTAAGTATAAATCTGGAAATAAGAAGAAAGGGAAGAATAAAAGTAAACATACTTCCTCCCCCAAAGAAAAAACTAAGAAAACTGAACCATCTGATGATAAATGAAAACCTCGTTAGCCTTGTCTTATCTGTGACGAGGATCATTTCACCAAGGAATGCCCACATAGGTCTGAGGTATCTAAGTTTGTCAAAGGTTCACCTACACTTGTTGTCTTGAAGGATCCTTTTCCTGTTCAAGATAACAAAATGATTGGATCTTCTTCTAATACATTAGCAGATATTTTGATGATGTCTCAAGTAATGGTTGCAACTTGATCACAAGACTGTGGAAGTAAGAATCCTGTTACTGGTAAAGAAATAGAAAATTCTAATTTAGTACTAGCTACATCACCTTCGGTTTTTGATCCACTTCATATCGAGAAACCCAATCTTGATCTAGTAATTAAACCTCCTGCTAAAGGTGTACTTCGGAAATCAGCTTTTAACCCACATGCGAGAGCTGCTCAGAATTACAACATTGTCGAGGATTTAGTAATATCTCCTTCAGCGATGTCGGCCTTAGAAGTGCTGCAATCATGTCTGGCACAAAGGAAATTACTCTTATCAGCTATTGGAGTTGTATATCTTCAAGATTCAAACCTCATGGTCTTCGATTTAGAAAAAATTTCTCCACGACTCCCTCATCAAATGGCTTTTCAGATTCCAGTACTAGTAAAAAAAATAGGCGTTGCTTTCGTACTGTAATTGCTGAAGGAGCATCTACATGTATTATGTCGTTAAACTGTTGGAAATCACTTGGTTCTTTGACACTTAACCAATCTTCGACAATTCTCAAAGCTTTTGACGGAAGAGGATTCCATCCATACGGAATTTTGTAGGATTTACCTATAGAGGTCGAAGGTAAAACTATTAATTTAGATGTGGAAGTTATTGATGCCCCTCTAGATTACAACCTTCTTCTGGGTCGAAGTTGGTCTTATGCTATGACTGCTGTTGTGTCATCCATATTTCGATTAATCATGTTTCCACATCAAGGAAAGATGGTGAAAATAAATCATCTCTCATATTATTCATCTGACCCAGCTTCTACGGATAGTATTCAACATGTTGGAATATCGAATATCCCTTATGAGGATGTTGGAGTAGGTTTAATCAAAGATTCCGCCTTAATGGGAAATTTTTCCATGCCTCCACCTAACGTACCACATACTATTGCTAATATCAATATGATTATTTCAGGCACTATTCCATTTGATGATCCTTGGATAGTGCCTTTAGAGTCATAACTGGATTCTTTCACTAGCGCGATGCATTTGAGTCCTTTTGAGATAGCATATCAAACAATACAGTCATTTGCCAATCCTTCATCAACTGATTTTGATCCAATGAATGTGATCAATGGAGAATCGTTTTCACTATCAAGCTCAGCTATAACATCAATTACTGATTCTTTTCAATAAGTGTTTTATACTGATGAAAGCATTCATGAATTATTGTCCATAGATGAATTACCATGGGGTGATCTCCATCATAGGTCATCATTTTTACCTGAGCTTGATAGTTTTGAAAATAAATTTTCATCTATTTTTCTAATTGACTATGTCAAGGAACCCCAGAGTCCAATATCAATTACAAATTCGGATTCTGAAATCAATTTGGGAAATATTTTTTCGACGGTTCCCATTGACATATCAGTTAAACCAAGAATTATTGAAAATATTCATATAGGTGCTTCTTGTACGTTAGATGAAATTACTACATATAAAGCCCTATTTCAAGAATTCTATGACATATTTGCCTGGTCATATGAAGAAATTCCAGGAATTGATCCCAACATTGTCATTCATGAAATAAAGACTTACCCAGATGCTAAACCTGTTATGTTGAGATTAAGTTCGATACATCCACGGAAAGCTGCTGCTATTAAAGCCGAAGTTGAGAAATTACTAAAAGCAGGTTTTATTTATCCAATTCGTTTAACTGATTGGGTATCTAATATTGTTCCTGTTACTAAGAAAAAAGAACCATACGAGTATGTGTCGATTATAGGGATATTAACAAAGCTTGTCCAAAAGACAATTATCCAACTCCCTATATCGATCAAATCATCGATGATTGTGCTGGAAATGAAATGTACTCGTTTATGGATGGATTTGCTAGGTACAATCAAATAAACATACTCCCTGTTGATCAACCAAAAACAACATTCATTTTTCCTTGGGGAACTTTTGCTTATTGTAAACTACCCTTCAGATTAAAGAATGCTGGTGTAAATTTTCAAAGGGCAATGTCTTACACTTTTCATGACATTAAAAAAATTGTGCAGCCTTGCTGGCTTGAGGGGTCCTGACCCAGGTTCGGAGGTTAAGGTTTGCCAAAAAACCCATATACTACTGGCCCTTTCGGCAGTGACGTTCTTGCGCAGGTCAAAGTCTCACTCGAAGTAGTATGGGTGGGTGCTAGAACCAGGTTTCTGCACCCTTAGAGAGGATAGGTAAGCTAAGCAGAGTTGCGTCTGGCTTTATAATGACCAGATCGCCTATCCCAGAACCAGGTCTATAGATCTCATTTGCATCCACAAGCGCAAGGTCAACTATAATTACTGTACTCAAATAATCATACACTTCTAAAACAATAGTGCAACATTATAGTTATTCTTTGCATAAAACATAATAGAACAGACCCAGATCGAAGGTTTGCGCCATAAAAACACTTAACATTGTTACTTTCGTAGCTTAACACAGAATATGCATAACATAACAACTATCAAAGATTCACATCAATAGTACTAATAGATTTAGTTAGTCAAACAACCTTTCTCATTCATTAATCCTTCAAATCCTTCTTACAATACCCAAACCCGACCTGTGCACACAATAGCAGGGTCCACACACAGCAGGACTTGGGATCTCCGTGCACACAGCCAGTAGGAGTCCTTTCCCAGAAAACCCAAACATATCTAGTATGCCACAATTCGCATCACGTTCTCATCATCTTCTTCTTACAATTCAAAATGTCTTTCTATTTATAATCATCTGGCCTAATCCTTCCTGTGGTCCGCAAATCGTGGTTTGCAGACTCAAGGTCTACCCTTTGACCAGTTACAATGCTTTCGGGCTTTTGTCCCACCCGAAAACCCTTGTGCTAGACTAAATATAATAAAAAATATACAAAATCGGACCAGTTTCACAGCTTGTAGGAGACCCTATTCCAACAGTCCCCCAACACAATCTTGTGACTCGTCCCGAGTCACTGTGGTGGTGTGATCTCTACTTGCGCATGTAGGGCATTGACGGATGTGATCAGCAGAGGTAACACTTCTTGACTCTGAGTAGCAACACTCTGCACAATGTCTAAAAGCTTATGGGAGGTCGGTCCTTCAGTTGCCACGGTGACACTCTCTAGTGTCTGAGTTAGTCGCTTGATCGTGCCATCTATATCCTGCGAAATCTAGAGGGCTGTGGTAGCCCAAGGCTTTAGTTGTTCTGCAATGACATGATTTTTGTGTCGGAGTTCCTCAATCTCATCCTAGAGATCATTGTTGGTCTTCAAATGTGCCAAGCGTTGTGCAGGCACCAAGGTGGGCAGCATAGCTTCGACCTGCTCGAAAGCTTCTTCCTTCTGCCTTAAGTCCTGATTGATTTCCTGGAGGACCGGATCACGCTGGACCTTAGTCCAGAGTGTTGCATGGCTGACTCTAGCAACTGGGCGCCTTGAGCAATCTGCCCTGAAATAATGTTCATTGCTTCAGTCACTAGTGTAGTGCGCTGGGCTCGTACTTCTGGAGGCATTTCGAGCTGCAATTTGGCCTGTAAGTCGGTGATTTGCTGCTCCAGCTGTGTCTTGACAACGTGCATTTCCATCCTAGATGCTTTCAGTGTCACAACCAATTTTTCCACTTTAGCTCGAGGTGTGACTGCGGCCTGGATCTCGTCTGTAACCTTCGTGCAAAGCTGGTGGATCACTGTTTCGAGCTCCACCTACTGTGAAATGGCGAGGAGCAAGTCTGCGGTCTGCTGCGCGATGGTCTGCTCAGCCGTACCAAGCTATTGGTGTAATTTCTGGTTGCGATGGTTAATCGCCTGGAATAAAACGTTGTGGAGGCCTTGTAAGGCTTCGTGGGGCAGCTTAGCTAAGTCCAGCTGGATCACTATTCCTGCTTGGATCTGGGTTCCTATTAGGGTAGTGCTAGGTACAAAATAGAGATGGATTTCTTCCGTAGCTAGTGCTGTACTGCTAGTTACCAAAGGAGTCTGTGCCTGGCCGATGCTGGTCTGCAGTGTATCTATTTTTAATTGAAGGGCATAGAGCTCAACCTGGATGGTGTCAATCACAGCCTTCTGCTATTCTTCGATGGCTGCCCACTTATCTTTTGTAGCCATCGTAACTGCGTCCATGATTTTCTCGAGGTCACCGTCAGTTAGTGTGACTGTCGCATCGTATTCCTTGTGGTGGGCACACCGTTTATTTCAGGGCCGTAGTGCAGGCTCACCTGACTGCATCATACCCTGGGGGGAGGTGGTATCTTTGTCATAACCTACCTGAGTCTCAGCCGCGACATCTTTGGCAATGGTCTATGGTGGTTGTGTATCATTTATCGTGGCTACGTCTGAGCCCTTATGGCTTGGATCCACGGTCTCCCCACGGGAGGCTTTGAAGCCTATTTTCCAGGCAGGGGGCCATAGCGTGATCATCTGGTCAATTTCTTCATTTACTACCATATACGGAAGTGCCGTTGTTACACAACAATTTGTCACCATCCCTACGATCCCCATCCCACACATTGGAGGGCCCATTCCATGACCCGTGAGCAGAGACAAGACTTGAAAATACTTTCATTACATCCCTCTGAAGATGAGCTTTCATTGCCCTGAAGACATCTCCCTGCAAAAAACCCTAAAAATAGCTCTTTTTCCATCGGCGCGGTTCTATAGTTCAGCCCTCGCACCAAGGGGGCAAATCCTCCAAAGAGGGCGCGCCAATTGGCACTCTGTCATAGAGACGCACCCGCGCCAACCATATTAAGAGGTGTTTTTTAAAAATAAAAGGCGAAAGTTTCGTCCTAACAAATTCCTGGACTGATATCTATCTTGAGTTGGGAGGTTTGGCTACAGATTTCCATAGAGAGGAAGTGGTTTTCCACCTCTCATGGAAGCTTCCTTGATGATAGGGCCAATCCCATAATTGTAGGGATCCCAAATTCACTTCCTCCTTTTATAAAAGCTTGCTCAGATCCATGGCAAGCTAATCTCCAAGTTCCCAAGAGTTTTCATATCCTTATGCTGCAAGAGCCTTCTTGATTCCCTTAAGGCCAAATCCAAGCAAGGAGACTATTGCTAAGTATCCAGAGAGAGAGGCTTGTCCCATCCTTGACAGGATTTATCAAGACATGTTTTGCTGATGACCCGCCAAAGGAGAATTCGGCGTGGAAGCTTTGGTTGTATTCTTCTTTTGACTCATTAATGTTAAGCGACTATTGGTTATGGTTCCACTCTTGTTCTTTATCATGTTCATGAGTTATGTCCTTTTCGACTGACATATAGTTGTATATATTGGATTTTATGCTTGCGTTTGTGTTGTTTCTTGCATGTGCAGGTGTCCGATCATGGAGATCGTGAGGATTGTGATCTGCCAGGGCAAAGGAACGGGAGCACCACCTCTTCTACAAACGATAGTGTTGGATTCCAGGTAAGCCTTCCTAGCAAGTCAGTTTATTTATGATTAGGAAACTGCACTGTAGCGTGTTTGATTGTTGCTAGACCCGATCTGGGCTAGTAGGGATTGCCTCTGTCTGCAGAGGGGATTTACCTCTTCAAAAATTTGGCGACTCCATTGGGGAGTCAACTTGTTGTTTGATTTGTAAACTATAGACAGAGCCTGAAGCACAGCCAGATAGCCTTCGAAACGCTTTTGCTCTGCATTAGCGGAGTAGATCAATGCTGCTTCAGTCAATCTCCAGTTTGGTTTACGAACTGAACAACTTGGAGTTTTGTCTTCTCTTTTCGGTCAATTTCTTGGTCTTGCTTGCTTGGTCAGCTCTTTGGGCTGGATTTTCCTGTTTGTTTGGCTTTGTTTTAGCCTTGTCATCACTTGTCTGTGTCTGAGATTTCTTTTTTTTTTTCATTTTTTCCATAGTAAACTCGGCTGGCGCGCTTTTCAGCGTGACAGTCACGCCCATTGGCGCAGGTTGCCTGTGTATCACCTGTGCCATTGCCTTTCTGGTGCTAATTTCAAGCTCACAGTCGTGCAAATCCTGTGAGCTATTAGGGTTTGCTGTTTTTCTTGCTTTCTGAGGCTGACTTGTGATTTTGATCTTATTTTTTCGGCTGTTTGAGTGCACTGGAGCCTAGTTTGACTGGTTGTAACCTCCATCCTTTGGTTGTTTGCCTATTTCTTTCAATTTTGCATATGAGCCCTAGGGCATCTAGGTGCCTTTGTGAGTCGAGCCTCCCTTGGGAGTTTTTGGTTTTCGTTCGTTCAGTCGACTTTGGGATTGCTTCCTTGCATTCGTTTGACAGTTGTCTATCATTTTATTATATTTTTTGAGTGACTGATTTCGTTTTCATTCGAATTTCTCTTTGCTTCATTTTGGGCCTAGATTACACGGCTCATTGGTGTCTTTGGGACTTTTCTTGGTTTTGAGAGAATTTTGGTCGATTTGAGATCTGATTGTTCGTGCCATTGAGTGAAATCTACTTGTTTTGCTCTCTTAATATCATTTCTCGAATTGCTTCTCATTTGTTTTCTGTTTTTTTAGTGCATCTAGCTATCAAACATCGAAAAAAAAAATTTCTTTTGCTTTTGGTTGATTATTGCAAATTGAAATCTTTTCGATTTTACTAGTAATTAGTGAATTTGAAAGAAAAGTTTTTAGTTTCATTAGTTGCATTAGAGATATCATTGATTGTCTTCCGATCATTTTGTTTGTGTAAAAAGCTCTCAACTCTTCTGTAGCTAGCTTTCATCGAACGAAATGATGTATTGTGGCATGTAGTTTTGCATTTAGGAGTTTTTGAGATAGCACATTCGTTAGGGCCTGAAAACTGAAACGTAATTGAAGATCAAATTTAAAATCTACTCAATTTTCACTAAGGCAGCATTGAAATCTAACGAAACACATTTAGAGGTCTAGGCTAGAGACGTGTTCCGGCGTCTTAAAACCTAGTAGCTGTCGTTCGCCTCTTGGCTTTAGACAGCACTAGTACGGACTTGTGCTCCCCGTACCGTCGCGTATATAAAGGGAGACCCCATTAGGTTTCAATCCTTTATCCATAGGAAGCCGAGTCTGCTGCCCTATACCTGTGATACACCAGACACAACATTCAGGGAGATTGCCTGCACGTACAAAAATTCCTTGGTTGATTTATCTTTCATTATTGAAGCCAAGGTGTATATTGCAGTTCACGGTTATTTGGTACACCCTTTTTGCCTAGTATTCTTGAGCAGTCATTTGATCTTTTCTGACACCCTAAATTTGAAAGGATCACCAAGCGCTTGTCCTTTCACGCTTGTGTCAAATCTGAAAGAGATAGAGTCACCTTTTTGACCGTTTCTCGACTCTTAAAACATGAAACGGTGAAGTTTCTTATTTTTCAATGTGGTAAAAATTAATCACCCACAATTACATGCCTTGTTAGACTTTGCTTGTTGACCATTTGATCGTGTGTCTTGACTCCTTTTCAGCCCGTGTGTGTGTTTGATCTTTTTCTCTTATCGTTTCTGCCACAGTGGCGGAACCCTCGGTTTCGTCTACTGGTAGTCCTTACACGAACGATTCATCGGAGGCTTCACAATCCTCTGCTGAACCACAGTAGCCCATTGTTTCCGAGTTTCCTGATGGGGGACCGGTTCTTTCTGAGCAACCCTTTGGGGGACCAGTTGAGTTCGATTGGCCCTTTTCTGACCCTGTGTCTGAATTGAGATTAGGAGCTGATTTCCTTTCTCTTACATCGGGTTCGCCTTTTATAGCTGCTGTCTTTCCTCCTAGTCCTCGCCGTCTATTGCGAGATCTAGCGGCAGGCTCAAACATGAGTGATTTTGGTGAAAAAATCCCAACGTCTGGTGAAGACTATAAGCTCTTCCCACGAAGATTATTTCCGGGAGACAACTCTGAACCAGTTGCTATGTCATCTAGTCCCTCATTACCACTAGGGTACAGATCCTTGGGTCATATCATTTCCGTCGCAGCCTCTATGGGAGTGTCAGCTCCTTCGCCGAGGCCCACTGCTCCTTCACCAGGGGTCTCTCCTCAGACACCCGTCACTTCTGTACCCGTCCGGCCCACTGTCTGTGTGGCTACATATGCACTCGCTGTCACGGCACCCTCCGCAAGGGCTATGTTGCCTCCTGAAGATGTCTATTTAGCGACTGCTATGACGGAGAACATCTCTCCGGAGGAGTATCGGTTGTCCCTACAACAGCCGAACCCCGAGGTTGGACCATCCTCCCAAGATTCCAACCGCTCTTATTTTTCGCACTATGCACAGGATGGTACACCCGTGTATGCTTTTCCAGGTCAGTATGATGAGCACGGGGACATTTTGCGTCTACCCGCTCCTGAGGCTTACCTCCATGCTCAAGGTTTACCTTATAACCAGGCTTATAACCCGCAAGGGCAACCTTTCCAAGGCCAACCTTCGGACCAACCTGGCTATCCTTATGACCCACAGGGGCAGCCCATGCAAGGCTATCCTGCGGGCCAGCAAGGGCCATTGTACCACTAGAAAATTTTGCGGAAATTCCGACGGCCAATTCGTTGCTATTCCGACACATAGTCGTCACAAGAGCGACAGTTCGAGGGCGGACAAACCGTGGTTTGTCATGCCGTCGCAGTTCTGACGCACGTAAAAAGTGTCGCACTATCGACACTCCTTCCGTCGCTTCCGAACAAGCGTCACTCTTCCAACGTCTCACAAACCGTCGCGCCTCCGACGTTTGTAAACTGTCGCACTTCCGATGAAATGTGGTTCGACGTTTGGAACGTCGCTCCTCCGACGCTTGTAAACGGTCGCAATTCCGGCCCAACATGGTCCGACGTTTTGGACGTCGCTCTTCCGACGTCTGTAAGATGTCGCAATGCCGACGATATGTGGTCCGACGTTTGGAAATTCGCTCTTCTGACGTTTGGAACGTCGCTATTCCGACGTTTAGAATGTCGCTCTTCCAACGTTTGTAATCTGTCGCAATTCCGACGAAATGTGGTCCGACGTTTTTATACTCTCTCTTCCGACGTTTCTAGGTTGTCGCAGTTCCGACGTCTACAAGGCGTCGGTAGACCGACGGAGGGTTCAATTTAAAAAAAAAAATTGAAACTTTAAAAGACGAGAAACGCTGTTTTGAATATATTATATGAAGGAAAACAGTCCATGAAGTCATTAAATTTTCACATCTGAAGATTGGAACCCAAATATCCATCCAGAAAAGTGGAAGTCCCACCCCAGACAGTGATAGAAAAATACCCCATGTCACATACAGGGACTTGATATAAAACCCAGTAACGGTCCACATGGAGATTATCGACAAATCTGAGAAAGCATCCAAATATACCTGAGGCATCTATAAGAAAGTGAAATAGTAGTATGTAGAATAGTAAAACAACAGATAGAGTACTGACGTCCATTGTTCCAAATACAAATTAAAGTACCCAAAATCCTTGAACAGAGAAAAATGCTAATCATGTGAGTGTGATATGTCCAAAATATAAAAATACCATCAGACCATATCAATAAACCAGCAACATAGACCAGCATCGCTAGTTTTGAAGGCAGAGTGATAAAAATTAATCATTTTTTTTTCAAAAGAGAAAAGACGTTGTTTTGAATATATTATATGAAGTAAAACAGTCCATGAAGTTATTACATTTTCACATCTGAAGATTGGAACCCAAATATCCATCCAGAAAAGTGGAAGTCCCACCCCAGACAGTGATAGAAAAATACCCCATGTCACATACAGGGACTTGATATAAAACCCAGTAACGGTCCACATGGAGATTATCGACAATCTGAGAAAGAATCCAAATATGCCCGAGGCATCTATAAGAAAGTGAAATAGCAGTATGTAGAATAGTAAAGCAACAAATAGAGTACCGACGTCCATTGTTCCAAATACAAATTAAAGTACCCAAAATCCTTGAACAGAGAAAAACGCTAATCATGTGAGGAGTGTGATATGTCAAAAATATAAAAAAGACCATCAGACCATATCAATAAACCAACAACATAGACCAGCATAGCTAGTTTTGAAGGCAGAGTGATAAACATTAATCATTTTTTTTTCACAAGAGAAAAAACGTTGTTTTGAATATATTATATGAAGTAAAACAGTCCATGAAGTCATTACATTTTCACATCTCAAGATTGGAACCCAAATATACATCCAGAAAAGTGGAAGTCCCACCCCAGACAGTGATAGAAAAATACCCCATGTCACATACAGGGACTTGATATAAAACCCAGTAACGGTCCACATGGAGATTATCGACAATCTGAGATAGCATCCAAATATGCCCGAGGCATCTATAAGAAAGTGAAATAGCAGTATGTAGAATAGTAAAGCAACAGATAGAGTACCGACGTCCATTGTTCCAAATACAAATTAAAGTACCCAAAACCCCGCAACAGAGAAAAACGCTAATCATGTGAGGAGTGTGATATGTCCAAAATATAAAAATACCATCAGACCATATCAATAAACCAGCAACATAGACCAGCATCGCTAGTTTTGAAGGCAGAGTGATAAACATTAATCATTTTTTTTTTCACAAGAGAAAAACGATGTTTTGAATATATTATATGAAGTAAAACAGTCCATGAAATCATTACATTTTCACATCTGAAGATTGGAACCCAAATATACATCCAGAAAAGTGGAAGTCCCACCCCAGACAGTGATAGAAAAATACCCCATGTCACATACATCGACTTGATAATAAAACCCGCAACGGGGTCCACATGGAGATTATCGGCAACTGAGAAAGCATCCAAAGAGTGCCCAAGGCATCTAGCAGAAAGAAATAACAAGATAAGAATAGTAAAGTAACAGACAGAGGTACGATCAATGCCTCCATTGTTCCAACACAAATTAAAGTACCTGAAACTTGAATGCAGAAAATGCTAATCATGTGAGGAGCGTGATATGTCCAAATATAAAAAGACCATCGCACCATACCAATAAACCAAAGAACATAGACCAAAACATCACTAGTTTTGAAGGCGTAATGACAAAATTAATTATTTTTTTTTCTTAAGAGAAAAACGCCAATTTTGAATATATTATATGAAGTAAAACAGTCCATGAAGTCATTACATTTTCACATCTGAAGATTGGAACCCAAATATCCATCCAGAAAAGTGGAAGTCCCACGCCAGACAATGATAGAAAAATACCCCATGTCACATACAGGGACATGATATAAAATCCAGTAACGGTCCACATGGAGATTATCGACAATCTGAGAAAGCATTCAAATATGCTAGAGGCATCTATAAGAAAGTGAAATAGCAGTATGTAGAACAGTAAAGCAACAGATAGAGTACCGACGTCCATTGTTCCAAATACAAATTAAAGTACCCAAAATCCTTGAAGAGATCAAGAAAAACGCTAATCATGTGAGAATTCAAAGTAAAGTTAATCTATTAACATTGCGAATAAAATTACACCGAAGTCAAAAACATTGCCTGGCCATACTCATGGCAAATTTGTCATCAAAAAATCAAAAAATTAAAAAGACTGCCCTCATACGGGGAAACCAGTCTTGAACGTTTAATTTACAGAATTCAAAAATATTACAAAGGTCCAGCACAGTAAAATAAAGTAAAAGCAGCCCAATTAAGTGGGCCTGCTAAGCAAGAAAAACAAATTAACCAAACTACTCCTCCGGTGGTTCCTCCACGATTCGGCACCATCCTTCGGAAGGTCAAGGATCGCTAGGTGCTACCTCCACATGCATGCCACGGCTCCCCTCCTGAAGGCCCGAATGCTGGCCAGCTTTTTCCGATCTCAGACCCGCCGGACGGGTGCATTCTTCCTCCGTTTGGGCCTCGTCTCGGAAGACCACAGTGACTAAAGCCGTGATTCGCGGGTGGTTGAGAGAGCAATTAAAGGAAAATTGCGCAGTGCGTGTCGTGGGAGAAGGTGAACTAGCGGTGGGGAAGCCAGGAGCAGGGAAATCCATACGGTGGCCAGATCCTACAAGCCGACCCTCCCAATCCTAGTATTTGGATATCGACCTAAGTAATAATCACTGGACTGGTCGGAAGTCGACTCTGTTGAGGGGCTGGAGGGAGCGCGCTGGGGTTGACCTCTAGTGCTCCCCCTGTGGCAACACATCCTATGACGCACGCGAGGCATGGGTGCAATCTTAGGCGCAGTGGGCACAAGAGGAGACGAAGAAGCATAATTCCAATTAACAGAGGAAGACAGACAGAGACAGAACCGAGAGAAATGCAAATATGTAGCAATGTCTAGGCAGCAGTTCAGCTGGCCACTTCTCCTTATCGTCACAGTTAGCAGGCAGTGTAATCCAGCAACCGACTTGTCTGAAAAACCATGGCTAAACGCCATTTTTTCGACCCGTCTGCAATGCAATCATAGGACGCCCATCATAATTAATCTCTGATCATTAATAATGAGAGCCGAAGGCCGGATCAAATTGGAGCGTGCGGAATCGCTAAGAGGAGTGGAGGTCCGATCTTGAACAGTGTTAAAAATTAATTAATGCGGATTTGATGTGAAAACTTAATTAAACAGTGTTAAATGTTAATGCGATTGATATGAAATCGCCATATCCATGTCCCATCACCTTAAACACCATCGAATGCACCCGCAGCCGAGAGCAGGGCAAGTTTTTATTGAGGACACGTGGCAGAAATTGATTGGAGCGGATCTTTGTTTGGGCCGCTCGCGCAGTGGAAATCTGGACCCGTAAAATATTAGGGCGAATTTGATAAGAAATTTGCGTCACAAAATTTGCCGACGTCAGCAGGCTATTTTGGAACGCGAATTTGGTTTGAATTATGGTTTATCACTGTTTGAAGTCCGACGGGCTCGACTTAAGAACAATTTTGTTTGATCCCATCTTATAAAATTTGTGTTGGTTTTCTTTGATAATACACATATTTATAATAAATCATGGGAATAACACACTAAACATGTGGAAAATTTATATAAATAATTATTGAGAACAATCATTTTTATGTAAAAATATCCAAGGCGAGGTCTGTGTAGAGAACCGGGGTCGTGAAAACTGTTCAAATATAAAAATCCCGCTTAATAAAGAGACAAAATTGTTGTGCTTTCAGAACCTGACCCAAGGATTGGACATGAGTTAACAAACAAAAGGATAGCGGAACCAGACTTGCACCCGTGGTCAAGCCCTGTACCAAAACCACGAGCGGAATCACAAAAGCGGGTTGCCCATATCGCACCACTTTTGCAGAGTAGGCGGTATTTCCTATTCGTGAGCGATTCCATAGGGAATGCGACACATGGCGAAGTGACCCCCGTAAAACCACCGTTTAACCCGCGCCATCGCATGTTAAAGCCCGACGTTGGAAGCCGAGCGAAATTGCCAAGAGTCGTTGATTTGGAGAAGGGCCATCGGATGGTGGTCGCACGTTGAACTTGCCCGGAGGTTAACTAAGGTGTGCGGAGGATAGCCAGGTACGATACAAGTGTTTGATTGGTTATTGATATATAGGTGGGGCTGGAGTATAATTAAATTGTTTAATTAAACGATTGGCGGATAATTAGCATAAGTCTGGAGCGTGATTGTTGTAAGGCTGGGTGGTGAAATATAGAGCCGAAAGTTCATTACAAGTTATTTATTTAAAAAGAAACGTAGAGTATAAATACAAAGTGTTGAAAGTTAAACATTGGTTATAAGGATTGGAGATAATATAAAGTCGGGAATATAAATTAAAGTCCAACCATTGTGGATAGTATTTATTTATCAAATTCTACGAATTTGATAAATAAACCCGAAGAAAGAAGAAGTCAATTAAGACTCAGGCTGGAGGAAAAGAACGGGGTACACCAAGGGAAAATCCTGACAGAGCGATTGTAGACACACCAGCTCTCCTTGGGGGTCCAATTTCAGTTTTGTTGCGTCACACGATGATCTCTCTTCTCTGGCATTTACTTGTGTTGAAGATCACTATTCTAGGAATAAGGAGTTATTTTCTCCAAAAATAACCCTAGCCAAACATTGACAATGCATCAGGGATATCTTTCTATGCTTCATAAGCACATTTGTTCTACTTCTAAATCATGTCTTGGAAGTGGTTGTTGTGCTGGAAATTATTCACCAGTTGGTTTCATACCAAAGTCGTTTTCACATTTTCAGCATCCAATACATGAAAAAGATAATGGTTTAAAACAACATACATATTTGAAATTTTGAAAGATTGTCTGGCACACTTTGAATATGAATTTTGAAGTAAAGTGAATGATGCTGTATAGGATCAAGTGTCATTTTTTTTTTTTATAACTAGAACGGTTATATTATATTTGAAAAAAAAAAAGCGTTCTTAGGACAGGGCCTAAGCAGCCAATACAATCAGATTCTCTACCGTAGCAGACTTTACAACAGTCATTACTTCTAAGTATCCATTAACCATTTAAGGAATAGTGGACAAAAGCGGGGCTTCTGCATTTAAGCTTATCATCCCTTCTTGAAGTGTGCAGCCTATGTTGGCCAATTTATCAGCTTCCTTGTTGAGATCTCTGAGAATGTGAAAGAAATTTACTGTGGGGAAGATCTTCAACATTCTGTTTACTCTTACTAATTGTTTGTTGAGCACCGGATTCATGAATCCCTTCTTGCTGGCAATAGCTTTTATCAGCACCTCTGAGTCTCCAAAGACCATTATTTCACTTGGATTTTCTTTTCTGACGGTTTGACATGCTTTCCATAAACTTAGAATTTATGCTTGGTTATTGGATTTCAGCCCTAGTCCCCAACTAAATTCCTCTTTAGTCCCATTTGGATAGTAAATCACCCCACCAGCTCCGGATCTACCCGGGTTGCCTTTTGAGGCACCATCAAAGAACACTGAAGTCTTACCTTGAGCTTTCCACCATTGGTGAAATTTGTCCTCCGACATACGAATCTGCCAATGTTCCACATAGGCCGGTCTGAGCATTGTAGGAGAGATGGTCGAGCCGGTGAAAGGAGCCAACCACGACCTTTCATCAGGTCGGAGAGTGCTGTCTTCTTTGTTCTGAGAGTGAATCAAGGTCTCAATTAGAAGGGATTTGGCCTGGTCTGCCACTTTATCTGCCGTAGTTTCTTTGTTGCTGAATATGATTTCGTTACGGGCCAGCCATAACTTCCAGCACACATATTTGGGGGCTGCTGTCCACACCTTTTGCCATATGGAATTGCTGGCAGATTTATGAGGGTAGGCAGAGATCCAAGAGAGAAACATGGAGTTGATTTCTCCTTGAGTCGGTGGATGCACGTTCAGTCCTACCAGAAAATAGGACCAGACCTCCTTCGCGAAATCAAATTCCAGAAACAAATGCCCTGAGGTTTCCAGCGCTGCTTTGCAAAGAGCACATCGATGAGGGCCAACGATGTTCCTCTTGCTCAGGTTTTCTCCCGTCAAGATTTTGTTTTGGAACAAGATCCAGAAGAAAAAATTGACTTTGGGTATACTGAATCTGTCCCAAATTAGCTTCCAAATAGTCACTGGATAAGGCGATTCTTTTTTACTTTGGATTTGAAGATAGCCCTGCTTTGCTGTGTAGGTCCCTGTTTTCCCCCATCCCCAGTGATCTACTTCATCCTTATGCACCGGAGCGAAGTCTGAGATTGCGCTTTTAAAAGCAGCGAGCTGAGTTTCAAGATGCACTGGTGGCTTGGGTAATTTCCATTACTGCCAATTGCCATTGGCGTCCCATTCTGATATGTCTTCGATTCTCTTTATTCCTTGCACTTTAAACCATTCTCTTAATTCTTTGATGTCGTTGGAGTCTTCAAGCGGGGAATGACCCATAATGCTGTCTCGCCAAATCCTTATATTTTTCCCATTTCCTGGTACTCTGTACAGATGCGTTTTGAAAAAATTTATGCCTTTACTGCAAAGCTTCCAAACATTCGTGCCTTTTGGTGCGTTGTCAGCTGTGAATGAGGTAAGAGGCCAGTTCTCTAAATATTTAGTCTTGAAGATTCAGCTGACAGGATGTAGAGGATTGTCGATTAATTGCCACAGTAGTTTGCAACCCAAGGCCAGATTGGCATTCTGTGGGTCACGAATTTGCAGACCGCCTTCCAGAAGGGGGCGTTTCACTATTTCCCAATTGATTAAATGAAACTTGCTTTGATTGCCTCGACCGCCCTTCCACATGAAATTTCGCATTAGTCTGGATATCTGGTCAGAGATAGCTTTTGGAGCTAACATCAGAGCTGCCTGGTATGTGGGCAGAGCTAAGAGGACATCCTTGATAAGAATGAGTTTTCCCCCGGTGGTGAGCCAGAATCCTCCCCACCCGCTGATCTTCTTCTTGAATTTCGAGATGACTTCCTCCCATAGATGGTTCCTGTTGGTTCTTATCGTGATTGGGAGCCCCAGGTATTTCAACTTATCCCACTCTGCATAACCAGTGAAGCCCAAATCGTTGGCTATTTTCTCAATAGTGTGTTTGTCAGTGTTCCATCTGTATACAGCACTCTTTTTTTCACTTATAAGCGCTCCTGAAACACTGCAATACTTCTGAAGAGTGTTTTTGAAGGAGTTTGCCACTCTAGCTGAGGCGCCCCCAAGCAGGATCGAATCATCAACGAAGAAGGCATGATTCACTGGATCGATGCCATTTTCAATTCTAATGCCAGGGATATATCCATCGATTTTTTCTTTGGTGAGCTTTCTGCTCAAGGAATCTGCCATGATAATATAAAGGAATGGGGAGGGAGGGCAGCCCTGCCTCAACCCTCTGGTAGCCAGAAAGAAGTTCGCCGGTCTGCCATTAACCAATGGAGCAATCCAAGTCCTTTCTATACAGGCTCTGATCAGATTTATAAAGTCATGACAGAATCCAAAGGAGGAGAGAACCCTGTACAGGAATGATCTGTTAACTCTATCAAAAGCATTGCACATGTCTAGTTTAATAAGCATACCTTGTTCTTTCCGGGCATGGCTGGAATGCAGAGCTTCCTGAACTTGAATGACATTTTCCAGGATGTGACGGCCTTTCCCGAATCCTCCTTGTGCTGGAGAGATTAATTTTTGTAGAAGGGGTTTTAGTCTATTTTCCAGCAGTTTGGCCATAATCTTGTAGGATGGATTACATAGTGAGATTGGCCTGTATCTGTCAAACGACCCAGGGTTTGCTTCCTTGGGGATTAGTGCAAGAAATGTAGAGTTAATTCCACCACCCACCTTGGCCTTTCTCATGATACCTTGAATCATTTTGAGAAGGTCAGATTTGATTAACGCCCAGCATAATTTGTAAAAATGGATTGAAAATCCGTCTGGTCCTGGGGCTTTATCCGGCTCCATCGACCACACAATCCTGTAGATTTCTTCCTCCGAGACCAACTCCAAGAGGGAGTTATTGTCATCAACGTTGACTAGCTTTGGAATGTTTGACAGAAATGCATTGATGTCCTCCTCACTTCCATTCCTTTCTGCAATGAGAAGTCTATGGAAGTGATCCTCGGCAGCAGTCTTGACATGTTCAAAACCTTTACATACCTGTCCATTGGCTAAGGTGATTTCTGCAATATGGTTTTTTGATAATCTTGCCCTGTACTGTTTGTGAAAGTAAGCAGTGTTTCGATCTCCAACTTTAAGCCAGAGGCTGCGTGACTTCAATCTCCAGTGCTCCTCCTCATTTCTAAATGAGTTGTATGTTCTCCTTTGAGTAGCGTTTTCTTCTGTTAGATCTGCTGGGGAGATGTCTTTTTTTTCCATATCAAATTGTAGATCTGCCAGCTGTAGGACAACCTCTTTTCTCTGACTGGTGGGAGTCTTAATGGCTTTCTTGATCCATTCTTTTAAGGCTTTTTTTGTGCTTTTTATCTTTTTCTCCCACACGTAACTTGGAGAGCCCGTGACCTCTATTCTCTAGGCAGATTGAACTGTTTCGTGGAACCCTTCTATTCCTGCCCAGAGAGGATTAAATCGGAATGGTAGGGGGCCTAAATATTCTTCATCCTTAATGCATAGCAGGATTGGTTTGTGATCTGAAGTGAGTTTAGGGAGGATCTTAGTTAAAACTATTCTATTGTCCAGCATAATGGAACTGCTGATGAGGAACCTATCCAGCCTTGCTGCAATGTGATCTCCTCCAGTTCTGTTATTGGTCCAGGTATAATCTCCTTTGACTGGTTTGAAATCTACAAGATCCCACTGAAGAATAAGGTCTTCCACGATATGGAGAAAGGGGTCCCTCGAGGAGCTCCCTCCTTTCTTCTCTTTTGGATCCAATACTATGTTCAAATCACCTCCTAGAATTACATTCTGAGGATTATGCAGCTCTAAATAATCTGAGAGTGTTTTCCAGCACTCTTTCTTTTCATCATAATGTACAGGAACATATAAGTTAAACAGTGCCAGCACTAGATTGCTTGCTTTATGACGGAGTTCAGTGAAAATCCAATGTTGAGATTCATGAAATATTTCTAATGAAAAGAGTTTTTGAGACCAAAAAGTACCTATTCCTCCTGCTGTGCCTCTTGCACTGATTGCCTTACCTTCGTCAAATTTCCACCTGGTGCTGCTTGTGTTTTGAAGGAGCTCCCCCTCTATTTTTGTTTCTTGGAGCATTAGAATGTCCGCGGGTTCCGATTTCAATAGGTCTTTAATTGCTTCTGCCTTGATGGGATTCCCCAGACCCCTGCAGTTCCAAGAGATCATCTGAATCATTTAAAACTAGAGGGGGTAGGTCCACCTCCCTTGGGAGTCCTGAATCTGGTATTTCTGCCTAGTGCCATTTCAATGGTGGCTTGGCTGCCTAGGGTTTTTTGTCTTTCTGATTCTTCTTCCCTGGTTTATCTATTTGACTTCCTACCAGCTTTCTTTGATGGCCTCTCAAAGGTCTCATCATCCGAGGATCCAGTGATTTCTGCATTCTTCTTTTTAGACTTAATGATGTCTGCATAAGAGGGGGAAGAGGTATTACCTTGAGAGGAGATTGGGATGATGCCAGGTTCTGGAGCGGAGATGTTGTCCTTCGGGGATGAACCATCTGGCTCGACTTCTGGAGGGTCTGGCTGGAGATCTAGAGCTTCGAAGGGGTTTTTGTCTGCTTCTATGCTGTCTTTATCCTTACTTCCTGAGGTTTGACTGTTTGAATTTTCTTGCCCTGCTTTTTTCTCCACTCCTTTACCTTTGTTTTTGTTATTTTGTCTGCTGTTTGATGGCTTCTTGACTTGATTCCACTGTTCGCCTTTTTCTTTTTCTGTTAGCTCCTCGTTTTTTCTCTTGCAGTACCTTGCAAAGTGTCCGTATTCGTGGCAGTGACGGCATTTGAAGGGAAGCTGCTCGTAGTCAAGTTCCTGGACGTGTGACCAATCTGCTACTGTGAGATTGATTGCTTCAGGCAGCCCGATTTCTAGGTCCACCTCTATGCAAATGCGGGCACAGGAAAACTGATCCTTCCTCGACGCTTGGTCGATATATCTTCCTAGGGCGTTGCCAATAGACTGCAGTGATCTCTGATTCCAGCAGTGGAGGGGAAGGTGGGGCAGTTGCACCCACACTGGCACCGCCGTGGGCACGTCCTGTGCAGGGTCGAAATCTGGCGACCATTTATTCAAATAGAGACCTTGAGGGCCCATAAAATATGGCCCATTTCGAAATATCAAGCTTCTGTCTTCCACATTGTCGAAGACGAAAACAAAAAAACCTTTCCCCACAAAGTGGCTCTTGATGCTTTCTTTTACCAGAGGAATCCAGTTCCTTTTTACCCATTCTTCGACTGCCTTCGGGGAAGGCCATAACCCTGTGAACTGGCCTATTAGGCCCCTTTCTACCAGGTTTAGCGCGGATTTGCATGTCTCTTCCACTGGCAAAGAGACCGAGGGAATGTTAGCCAGTTTTTTCACGAATTTCTGCTGAGTACCAGATGAGGGCCGGTTACCCGAAGCTGCAATGAGAGAGTTGAACGCCGCCAGCTCCGGAGGTGATGGGGGAGAAGCCGCAGGGCCCCCTCCAGGATCCATGGAGGAGACCGCTCGATGAATGCCGCCGATCAGGCGCAGCTAGGGCAGCTGCAGAGCAAGGGCGAGCGGAAGGAAAAAGGTAAATAGGATCAAGTGTCATTTTGAATACCAAATGTTTCACAAGAAACTTCTCAACATGCTACCTTGCAGTAAGGATTAAATGACAATATTGCATCAACTATTTCCATAATAAAAGTGCACCTCGGCCATAAGACTAAAAAACTACAAATGTTGTAGATCTAACAAGACCACACAATCAAATGTATTCCACAAGGCCAATACTATATGAAAAATGAAAAGGAGTTTGCAACCAAAAATATCTTAGGCAACTAATTCAATTAGATACACCAAACCATCAGCAAAGAGGAAAACCAGCCTACTCAAAAGGCAAGCGTTTACCTCCTTTGACAAAATTTTGAGTTCCAAAACAAGGGCCTTTATTGTCTTGTCAATGCCCCTAGTAATTTGAATGGGGTTTGCACCTGCTGCAACAACCTAAAAAAAAAGGTTTCATTTCAAATTATTTTCCACAAATTTAAGATACAACCATTGTCGGTTTTGTATTTCCTAACAAGCTCATAAATTTTGACAAAAGAACCAAAAATTTTTAATACCTAATAGCAATTTTTTCACTCAAAAACTATCTTAGACTCAATAAACCCAACCCAAAACTAAAAAACCAAACACCATAAGACCCTACAAAAATGAATAGATGATCTTAATCCAGTACTATCGAAAAAAAGTTACCTTTACACCCTCACTTATTAAACCTTGTGCTGTTGAATTTTAACTTCAACTGCTGCAGCAGAAGGACGGATGCAGCAGCAACATTTTTTTTTGGAGGTTGCTTGCATGCCATCCAGAAATTTAATTCAGCATTTAAAATTCCTGCAAGTTTTTTTTGTAGACGGCCACAGCCATATTTCTGTATAGGATTGTATTTAAACACAACAGCCAGCATTAACGCAATTCACCAACTAGAAATTAAACAAACAGAAATTTACCCGACAGTTTTGTAAATTCAAAAGGAGGACACGTGGAGGATTAATATTGGATCGCATGAAATTGAAGGGAATCTGAAAACCTGAAAACCGGACCCGAATTTTTTATAGGGCACATTGGATTGAGAATTCGAGTTAAAATTAGGCAGACGTCAGCATCCCATTTTGGAACGCGAATTTGGTTTGAAATCCAATCTATTCAGACTTTTGAAGTCCGACGGAAAGGGTTCTTTAATGTTTTGATAGTTTAATATATACATATGTTTTAAACATATGTTATATATATATCATATACGAAATGAAAGGTGGGCCATAAAATTTAGTTCTAATTTTATTTTTTTTAAAAGAGGGTTTATTATAATATGTTTTATATGTTACGACATATAAAAATAAAAAGGTCGAAAAAGCTTGGTAGTTTTTTTTATAGACAGTACGTAAATTTTTTATTACACAACAGTGTGTAAAAAGTGAAAGACTGAGTGTAACTTTTTAAGTGTGTATGCACAGCAGTGCTAAAGTGAAAAACACAGCAGAGTGTTTTAGAGACAGAGTATGTTTGTTTTGAACAGACAGTGAGTTGGTTTTATGCACTGCGTTTTGTAGCAGTCATAATTTTGTAATCCCTCTTAGTGAGGAAGAAGTGTAATAGTTTTTTTGAGTTATTGAAGGGAATAGAAGTTTGTTTTCAAAGTATTGAAACTCTGTCTCCTGTCAAAGAAATTTTTATTTTCTCTGTGTTAGAGGAAGGGAGATTTATTCTCCATTCATTGTTCTGGAATTTTTCAATATTACAACATGTGCAAGAACAACAGATGTTGTGGTTCCATCCCCAGCTAAATCATTTGTCTTTGCCGCAGCTTGCCTTACCAACTTGGCCCCAATATTTTCAACTGGGTCCTCTAATTCAACCAATAAAAAAGCCAAAACCATAGCATTGAGATACATTTCATTACATTGTCAATAACAATAAAATTTGACTCAGCCATAACCCTTTCCTTTTATTGTTGTGAAAAGATTTATGCATTACTCTAATGTGGCTAGTCCATAGGCCAAGTAGACCACTGGGTAACAAATATGTTTCCTTTCACCTTTGAGTTTTCAAATTATGCCTACCAAATATAAGACATTTAAGAGGGGGAACTAATACAACGTTAAAAAGAAAACCAGAGCACACATATACAAATTACCTCCTTAGCTACTGTCACACCATCATTAAATATTTTCGGAGAACCATGCTTGCTCTCCAAGACAACATTTTGCCCTTCGCCCCAAGGGTGACTCCAACAAGATCAGCAAGTTTGTTCACACCGCCTGCAAGACAAATTGACAATGCTTTCAGTAAGTGTGCAATTGAATGCCGGACCATATGCCAAAACAACCCTCCATGAAAAATTAAAATAACACATTAAAATCGAATATAAGTGGACAAGGAAAGATCCACCGCAGTGAAGTTTCACGTGCAGGTGACCTTCCTTTAAACATATTTTTTTCTCTGACCTGCAATTTTTTTGTCACTGAGCCATCCTTGTTGAAATACAACTCCTTTTCCATAGCTCTTGTATTAACTACCTTCTCTCTGTCGCGTAATCTCAGAGTCCCTCTTCTGCTTGAGCGATTAAAGGAAATGGGTGAAAAAATTGAAAGAGAAGACAATTGTCTGCCATAATTATCAAACATTGCACCCAACTTCTTCCCCTTTCCATTGTTACCCAATGAGGTAGATGTGGAAATTGTTGTCATACCGCCCAAAGCAGAGGCCATCTTCTCTTATGCGGAATATAGAATTACAAGATCTTCATATTAGTATGAACCTTAAAAAACATGACTCCCATTGCTAAAAACCACTTTTAAGTTGTAACAGGCAAACTAAACAACTATCGCAACTTTTGGAAACTTCTGGAGCATTAAGAGAGAAACAACCAAAGAGAAATACAGCCACAATCCTCATTTAAATGAGACTGGACTATATATTTGCATTAAGATAATAGAAAGAAATCACGACTATATTAAGGCCAACACAAAACAATCTTTAACCAGTGTCTCTCGCGGCCTTCAGGTTGCCATGCTAGAGGTTGCATATTTTTAATTTAAATTCTTGACCTCTCGTGCCCATCTATGAATGCATTCAATGGGATATCTACATCAAATGCTCCTTTATATCCCCAAAAACAAATTCCCTACTACAAGAGCACCAGTATTGATGGATCACCCCACACCATCCCACCCACTAGAAACGGTGAAAAAGGAAACCCGAGAAAACTTCTGAAATATCTCAAGATGACTATCTGGGTGGTTCTTATGAATCAACCAACCATTCAGAACATGCTCATCAATCCAAACCATGAGTATTATGTGACGATATTCAAGCAGGCACTGAATCGGATTTCTGAAGCTATGTTAGAGAAACCCTAAACTCTCATTGAAAATAGGTGAAATGTGGCACCACTCAGAGATTGACATGTGCCAATTGGTACAAGTGGTAGACAATTGGCATGCTCAAACAATGAGGTGATGCGGGAATGACATGAGGGAGAAAATATCAGAAAAGCCCCAAATCTGGAGAACTAAAGCTCATCACCAACCTGAGATTGACAACTTTACATGATGTAACCTATGAAATTGTAAATGGAGAAATCATAGTAAAAATAAAGTAACCTATGTAACAATAAAGTCGGATTCATCCTAGGACTGGTAATGGGAGAAATCATAGTGAACAATAGGAAACATGCAGAGTTGCTTACAATCAAATAGATGAAAAAACACATACAAAAAACCTAGATAATAATCATGAACAAGCTTAATATTGAATTATGAACTGTAAAGGAACTTACAAAATGTGACATTACGAACTTGGTCAGACGCACAAGCAAAAATATCTTGGATATGACCCTGGTTGACAAATTGTATTGCTCATGATGCAAGAGGATTTGTACCTGCACTGCCAAGTCAATCAAAATCCATCATTATCTATACAATAAATACAAGTAATTGATGTAGTATTTTTTACTCTAAGATTCATTCTTATGATAATGTTAGAACATATGTTGAAAATGTCAAAATATACCTGAATAAGCTCCTCTTCGTTTCAAGAACAATTTATTGGAGTCGCATGAACTTGGAACAAGCCTCCCACGATCTGAAAGAGTAGCAACTAAGTCAACAGTGACTTTTTTGTTGCTACGTTGGATCAAGGGAGGTTTGCTCCAAGATTAAATCACTCCAATAAATTATTCTCTACTAAACAGGGCCAACCACGTGAAGGTGGAAGCTCTTATGGCCCCTCCCCGCCCCCTCACATCACTCTCAATTCCCCAATACCCAATCTATATTTCATTTTTTACTTTCATGAGCATAAAAAAAAATATTCAATAACTAATAAAAAAACAATTCAACAAAAAGTATGCAAGAAAACATTGCAATTAATTCTTGACATAAAAATAGTATGATAAATGAGTTTTTTATATAACGCAAAAAACGTTCCAAGTATGGTAACGTTTGTCTTATAATAATACAATATTTTACATTGTCAAATTTTCTTTTTCTTCTTCCTATTTTTAAAGCTCCTAATTACATCATCAATATCATCATGCTCTGCTCTTGTTTCGTGCCTTTCAACCCGCACTGCTGACCTAGTTGCGTAGTCACGATGTCTGGTCTCATCCAGTGACGGGGCATCACCTACAAAAACAGATAATATTAAATTTTAATTGTCAGTTTTTAAATATCATTGAACTAGTTCGATAATATTAATAAAAAAAATTGCAATGAGATTATTTACCTGGTGCACCAGTTGTCGCCGCTGACCTAGTTGCATTGTCACGATGTCTGGTCTCATCCAGTGACGGGGCATCGCCTCCAAAAACAGATAATAATTAAATTTTAATTATCGGTTTTTAAATATCATTGAACTAGTTCGGTAATATTAATAAAAAAAATTGCAATGAGATTATTTACCTGGTGCACCAGTTGTCGTCGTTGGGACTGTTGCCCTGTCTTCCTCTCTGGTGGTAAGATCCTCAAGGGAAACATTCTCTGTCATTTAAACAAAAAACGTTATAAGGACAACCATCAAGGTATAATTAGAAAAATTATAAGTGGAAATTAATTACCGTCACGGCCCTCACTGATAGCAGCATTGTCGGCCTGGTCCCCACTACAATGATCAGGTTGCACGAGAGGATCATCTACATCTGGCTCTAAAGCTGGGTTATTTACCTCGTCGGTAGTGTTGCTCCCCTGATTTAAACAAAGTTGTTAGACATTAAATTTATGGACGAAAACAAAAATATTGAAAGGTTAATGTTTTACCTTATCAGACATTGTAGATCTTGGGACCTGCCCCAAGCTTCTGTGACGTTCAACTACAACTTGATAGCCAAAACGGAAAGCAATATTTTTATCTTCCTCTGTAGTTATTGTTCCAAAGTCATCACCCTACATTATATATGATTGTGTATTTTAATCATATCTGATAGGATTACAAAAACGTTGGAAGGCGATACAATTAATTATAAGATGTTTAGCTACTTAATTACAATTCTTGCAGCTAATTTCAAGTAGCCACCCTGGCCGAGCTTGTGATGGCCCTTTTTCTCAATCCTAGCTTTGGTTGCCTTTGAGGTGTTAGGCAACCTTGCATAAAAAGATTGAAGTTAGATATGACGTAGCACACTTTTATTTTAGACATAAAGAAAATTAAAGCTATTGAATTAAAGTTGTAATTTACCTTGCGGGTCCAGTTGGCATTTTTCCTTCTTTCTTTGCCCTTTTCTCTTTTCCGTCATGGGCGAGTGCTCTCCATTCACTCTCTGAAACTGCGAGAGGACGCTCATATCTAGGGTTAAATTGCAATTGCGTCCTATAGGTGTCCCTGGTATATTTCAAATATTTGTCGGCTACCTGAGCCACAGCTTTTCTGTCAAATGTGCCAACCCCAAAAAGGGCTTCTAGATAATCTAGAAGTTCTTTTTTCAGGTTGGAATTCTGGGAATTCCACCCTGTACGTATGGTTGGGCAAAAAATTACCAACGCATGGCTCTCCAGAATCCTGTAGAACTCATTGTTTCCTACACAGAATAAAACCAAAAAAGAAGAAGATATTATCATTAATTTAAAAATAAAAATCATGATAAATATGTTTTAGATAAAGTACATGAAATAGTTAAAATATTGAAATTTACCTAGGAGTTGTACATGCTTTATAGGGACACCCTCATCGTTCACCAACAACGTGCCATTAATGGTCCCTGTGGAGCTGACACGTGTAGCTCCAGGAAACGCAATAATGTAGTTGGCCATATCGGCCTCATCATTGCCAACACGTTCAGCGGTTGGCTGGGTGTCTGCTTGGGTAGGGTGTGTTTCTTGGCTGGCACCTAAAGGAGTAGAAGGTGTATGAGAGGGTTGTTGGGAAATCTCTTGCCCTTGTGTCCCACTACCACCAACACCGGGTTCAACAAATGCCAGAAAATGCTACATACAAAAGAACTTTTTGTTAGTTTAGTCAATGTAAAAATTAAAAATCAAACTATAACAATTCATCTCATGCAGAACAAAAAAAATATCCTTTTGACTTTTTATTATTACCTGATATCTTTCTAGCTGCCTCATAAGATGTTGTATCCTCTCTTCTGTTTCAGGTGTTTGAGGCGCGTCTATCAAAGTATTAAATTCCGACCTTGCATCTCGTGCCTTTTTTTGCAACAAGAACACTAGAGATAGGGATGAAGAAATCTCTTCCTCAAAGAGGGAATCATCAGGCGTACCATGGCTAGGTGTCTGCATATTTGAACAAAATTAATATTATTTCAATTATGTAAATAACTAAAATACCTGAAGATAGAGCAATGCTGGCACTTTACATGTTCTTCCACTGGCCTCTTTCCGCAATCATCCCGTCTCGGGGTTGTTCCTGCACTGCTCTGATCAATCTGCCACATTGCAATAAAATTATAAATGTAAAAACTTGAAAACAATATCTAACTTGAAAACACAAAATGAAAACTGAAATAATTTCTAATAAGACACTGGAAGACAGAGTTAGAGTTTAAAATATGCCTTGCATTGAATTCAGTCCTGGAAACATGTCATTGCACATTAAGGCACCCAAACATTCAATCCACGAATGATATATTTAAGTAGGCTTCTCCTATTCTGGGAAAACACCATACCTATAATGCGTTCACTTGCATGTATAAAGGGAAAGGAAAACATGTTTTCATACAACGGTGACAAAGGCATCTTGGGGAAAGGTATCCTCACTTTTTATTTATGTTGTTCACCCACACCACTCTCGTGTTTTCACTAATCATGTTTTGTCATTTTTGGATTCAAATTAAGTTAAGGCCTTAAGTATTTTTTGACCTTTTGGTGTAGTTTTTATAAGTGGCATGTATGGATTTTCCATTAATTCTGCACTTTTTCTCTTCATGCGCATGTTTCCTGGAAATCAAATGCATGATTTAGTCCCATACATTTAACAAGTTGTTGGATCAACTCCATAGGAAATATCATGTTTCCTATTCAATCAAAATTTATCTCCGTTAGGGTAGGTAGGAAGGTTTTCCCTTTGTATTAATAGGGCACTTCTAGCTTGCATTTTTATTATATCTTTCAAATTTAGTGTCGTTTCAATTAGGGCATGAATTTTTGCAACTTTCAAAGTGAGAATGAACAAAGACAAATTTTTGTGATGGATGACTGTATATGACTCCATGGCCAGAGGAAAAGGCACTAATCTACTTCTTCAAATATCTATAGTTCTCATTCACCTCATACGGAGATGGTCACTGATTTTGAGCCAAATGTTGCAGCAAAAAGTTCCCCCCCTCCATAATTTGATATTCAATGGAAATTTCTTAAATTGATGATGGGGCATGATTATGGAACATTGGCACATACATATGTAATGGAATTCCAAGATCATGATATATGTTTGCATATGTTTATGGCAATGTTCCACCAAGTCCCTTGGAGGTGGGAGTGAGGGGACGAGGGAGCGCGGGAGCGGCCTATGCAAAAGCTCCCTACCAATTTTCAGGAAACGTGGGGGGACGTCGGGGTCATAAAAATTATAAAATTTAATATTTAAAATGTAACTATATTTTTGCAAGGAATGTATATACAATCATCATACACTTGCATCATGAAAGATAAATTACAAATCGATGAATGATGAATCATATAATTGAAACAAATTTAAAAGTTAGAAGTTAAAACATACATCATACAATCATGCATGTAAGTTTGTAAGTTTGTAACTATATAATCATTAATGTAACTACTAACAATGTACAATGAAAATAAAGTTTAAGATATCATATGACATATTATATCAAGATTCAAAATAGGGTTTAAACTGAAGTTTACAACTCAAGTCTGAAACATAAAACTTAAACGCAAATAAGTTATGTCTGAAACATAAAACATAAAACATAACATATGAATATCCAATGATATCATCATACTGATAAATGAGCATAAATGCTCAAGTTAATGCCCCACTAGTCTCTGCATCCAACTTCTGCGCGAATATATCAAGATCAACCATGTCACCATCTGAATCAGAATCACTTGGATAAAGGGGGTGTGCGGGGGCGTGAGGGGGCGTGAAAGGGGGTGTGCGGGGGCGTGAGGGGGCGTGAGGGAAACATCCCCTAGAAGTCCCCAAGACCCCGGAGCGCGAGGGGGCGAGGAATCTAGACCCCTAGGTGGGGGGGAGAGACCCCGTGTAACACTGGTTTATGGAGGTGGTGGAGCAAAAAAGAGCTCAAATAGAGCTGAAATTTTTCACATAAAAAGGACTATGGGCTTGACTAATGGTTCCATTTAAAAAATGATATCTAGACAAAGAATAATTGTAGCATGCAAACATGCATTGAAAATCCATCTGAGTTTGCATTGTATTACTTATGATGGATTCAAATTTGGGTTTCAAAATGCCAGGTTATGGCATGATTTTGTCGAGAAACCCTTAGTTGGATTCTCATGTTGGTTTAATTTATATTTTAAGTTTGTTTTGCAATCTTTGGGTGATAGCAACTCATGAACTAGGTTACCAATGTGTAACAATCATATTTCAAGAATAAAGTTGTGATTTTTTTATATTATTATTATTATCTATTAGCTACGAGTATTGACACCTAATGCCTGGAATTTTGACATCTTGATAGCATGGATAATTTCTAAAATTTTTCTAGTAATGTTAACATAATAACTATCATTACGTGTCTTCACTTTTGTCACCATAATAGACCTGTGATATGGACTCATCACACAACTTCATATGCTATGTCCCAACAAGTTCAAACTGGTTGAACCTACCTCATAGTGTGGTTATTAAGGACAAGTTGCTTGGTATATAACTCGATAGCATAGACCGCGCTGCAGTTCTAAAAAGAATCCTCAAGTGTCAAAAAAACTTCACAATATGTTCTACTATAAAGCCTTTTGGGATACCTGAAATAATATATGTATCATTGATGACTTTTAAAGTATGACAAGATCCAGAGGGAAAGGAAATAAATGGAAGAGTGATCCACCAATGAGAGCCTAGAATTTAGCATCAGATGAGTTAGAGTCTAGGAAATTGAAACCCTATAATTTTAATTAGTGATGAAGGACATCACATAGGTAATTATATTTTCATGTAGAATAACTTGTTAATTCAAATTTAAACTACATAATATGAAAGGCATACCATAAATTTTTCCACGTAAGTCCAAACAACCTATAAAAAGGGAAAACCTTCTTTTTCCATGGGAAATAATTTACCTTTCCTTTTTCAAGACAATCTAAATCACAAAAAATATGAACTATACCGCACACATTCTTGGATAATGTGCAAGTGGAAAAGGAATACCCTACACAAGTGATGCACACATGTACATTTAAACACTAATAGATTTTTGTAGTTGAAATGCAATGCTTGTTTTCATTTAAATGTAGGGTTTTTAAAGCAGGGAGAAATAATGGCTGCCAAATTAATAAGCGTTTCTTTGGGAAAATTTTAAATCTTGTATTGGATGATGAAGATAATAGAGGGTATTGAATCTTGATTCTTGACATCTAGAGAGAACCCTACAGCCTAACACAATCCAATGGAATTGACCAAAAAAACCCAAATAGAGTCAACCCTACTATAGGAGGAAGGGCCTGCAGCAAGAACTTACCATTTTGCAAGAGCCGAGGGCGAACATGTTGTTCCGCAGCCGAGGGTGAACGCCGAAGGCGGCGTCGAGAGAAAATGCCGGCTCGCAAGAGCCGAGGGCGAATGCCGTTTCTAAAAAGAGCAGAGGGTGAACTGTGGCGAATGCGTTGGCTCGCAAGAGCTCAGGGCGAATGCCGAGGGCGACCGTCGTTTCCGCAAGAGCCTGGGCGGCGACGTCGAGGGCGACGTCGTTCCGCAAGAGCCGAGGGAAAATGCCGAGGGCGAATAAATGTTGTTCAAGAGCGGGAAGGGCGAATGCGCGTGATATCGATGTTAATGGCACACATGTACATTTGAACACCAATAGATTTTTGTAGTTGAAATGCAATGCTTGTTTTCATTTAAATGTAGGGTTTTTAAAGCAGGGAGAAATAATGGCTGCCAAATTAATAAGCGTTTCTTTTGGAAAAATTTAAATCTTGTATTGGGTGATGAAGATAATAGAGGGTATTGAATCTTGATTCTTGACATCTAGAGAGAACCCTACAGCCTAACACAATCCAATGGAATTGACCAAAAAACCCAAATAGAGTCAACCCTACTATAGGAGGAAGGGCCTGCAGTAAGAACTTACCATTTTGCAAGAGCTGAGGGTGAATGTTGTTCTACAAGAGCTGAGGGTGAACGCTGAGGGCGAATGCTGAGGGAAAATGCTGTTCTGCAAGAGCTGAGCGCGAATTCTGAGGGAAAATGTTGTTCTGCAAGAGCTGAGGGCGAATGTTGTTCTGCAAGAGCGGAGGGCGAATGCGCGCGTCATATCAGACGTTAATGTAGCTATTGCGACGCATACGAAACAATAAAATCATTTTTATGTAGCGCACATATAAGTTTCGAATTTTTATGTAGCGCGCATATAAGTTTCGTATTTTTATGTGGCGCGCATATAAGTGTCGTTATACCGACGGCGGAAAAAGCGTCGCTATTGCGACGGGTACCTAAACGTCGCAATGGCGACACCTAGACATTGTGTCACACTTGCGACGATTGGAGTCGTCTCAATAGCGACGCTTTGGGCCATAGTGTCGCAATTGCGACGTCTTCCTCCAAACGTCGCAATTGTGACACTTTTCTAAGTGTCGGTATTGCGACACTTTTCTATAAACGTCGGTATAGCGACGGTTTCGGGCGGGATGGAAAAAATTTGGGGAAATTTCCGACATTTGGTCAAAAGCGTCGGAACCAAGTGTCGGAATTTTTGCCAAATGTAGTAGTGTACGGTCCGCAAGGACAGTATTACAGCCCTTCCGGTCAACCTATACAGCCTCAGCTGGGGTACCAACCGGGACCGGTCTATGGTCCTGGGGGGAAAATCCAGCCTTCTCAACCTATGCAACCGCAGTATCCTGTTGTTTCTAACGTTGCATATCAGCCGGGACCATCCTATGGTCCTACTTCAGGTCAAACCGGTTACCAGCAACCACCTGGCCCTATTCCTCCACCAGGCCAATTGGCCCATCCAGTACAACCTGGTGTTCCACCTCCAGGCCAACCGACACATCCGGTACAACCTGGGGCTCCTTCACAGCCAGGTCAACCTGCGCAACCGGCACAGCCTGTCTATCCGGGTCAACCTGTTCACTCAGGTCAGCCCGCTCAGTCGGGTCAACCTGTTCATTCAGGGCAGACCGCTCATTCCATTAACCCTGCCCAGCAGCCGATTCATTCGATGCCGTAGCCAAATCAACAGCTGCGCCCTAGTTATCAGGCTCCACAGGGTTCCACCTATCAGCAGTCGACTCATCCTTAGGGCAGTTATTATCCTCATGGTCAATATCAACCGAATTATAACCAGCCCCGAGGCTCTCAGTATTATCCTCATCCACCCGGTTCTACCTATACTCAGCAGCCAAATCCAAATGCTGCTTACACTGGGCCGACACATAATCAGGGTCTGTACTCTGGTTATCAAGCCCCACACGCTAGTTACCAACAGCAAAATCAGTCTGGTTATAACACCTACACCCCCTACAGTCAGAATCCTACAGGACAGAACCCATGGGGCAAGGTTATTTCCAACCAGTGTGGAGTACAGGTACCGGTCCTCATCCTGGGCCTGGCATGCCGGTTAATCCGCCATTGCCATTCCTGGCCACCTTGGAGTTGCCGGATGTTTCAAAATTGACCAATGATCCGATTTTGCATAATCCGTATTGGCCTCCGGTTCCTACCAAGATACCAGGTGATTGCCCCAAGTTTGAGGGTAAAGCTGGAGAGGACCCCCAAGCGCATGTGATGACGTATCATCTTTGGTGTTCGTCTAACTCTTGGGTCGATGATTCGATTCGTCTGCGCCTCTTCCAGCGCACTTTGACTGGAGATGCTGCTAAGTGGTACATAGAGTTGTCCCGTGGCATCTTCCAAGATTTCAATTCCTTAGCCATGGCTTTTCTGACGCACTTTCAGTTGCCGGTTCGCTATGAAGCCGGGACGCACCTCCTGACTTCTCTGAAGCAGGATAAAGCCACTCACATTTCTGATCACATTCATGAGTGGCGGTGCCGTCGTAGACTACTCAAGTTTCCTATACCTGATCAGATACTAACTCATTAGTTCAACACCTCCTTCGTGAATAAAATCGCCCAAGATATTGCGATGGGAGCGTGTGTGACGGAGGAACAAGCCATCGCGCGTGCCCAATATCTGGATCTTGTATATTCTCAGTCCGGCGCGCTTTATGATATCTTTCCTGATGCTCCACAGTCTGGAACCTCTAAGTCCCCACCTACCCCTGCAGTGGATGGTGTCATTGGTTCTGTGTCTCAGAATTCGAAGAAATCTTCGAATGGGAAGCAGAAGTCTAATTCTTCCAACAATACTCCTGCTAATCCTGCCCCGTCCGATTCTGGCAAAACCGCGGAGGTGAACGCTGTTCAGGCCAATCCTACGGAGAAAACCTCCAAAGGGAAAAAGAAGGGAAAAGGTAAATCCAAATCCGACGCCCCGAGGCCAGAATCCAAATCTCGTACTGAGGATGGTTCTCAACGTAAACCGAAGTACCCCTGCCTCATTTGTAAAGGAGACCATTATACTAAGGATTGTCCACGACGATCTGAAGTTAGTCAACTTCTTAAAGGCTCTAAGGGGACTCCAGCAGTTCTTAAAGAGCCATTCCCGTCTCAGCAGACCCAGATGGTTGAACAACCATCACCATCTGCACCATTTGGGTCCCAAATTTTTATGATGAATGGTGCTGCACCTATCTCTGTCGCTACGTTTTCGAAGGATTACAACGAATCGCGGCAGGCACTCGGGAAGGCAGTTGCGGATGGACCACCTCCCCCACCTGTCTCCGGTTCGTTGGAAATTGAGAAGCCTACTCCTGAACATGTTGTGAAGCCGCCTTCTAAAGGTGTTTTACGAAGATCTTCTTATAATCCGAATGCTCGTGCCGCTCAACACTACAGTATTGTTGAGGATTTGGCACAGGCGCCTTCTGCTATGTCTGCACTAGAAGTTCTTCAAAGTTGTCCTTCGCAACGGAAGGCTTTACTGTCTGCAATCGGTGGTATTGATCCCGCCGATTTGAGTCTTCTCACCTTCGATTTAGAGAATTTCACTCCCTGACTTCCACATCAGATTGCTCTTGTTATTCAAGTCGGGATTAACGGTCTTAACATCCATAGGGCTGTTGTGGATGAAGGTGCCTCTACCTGTGTTATGTCATCCGCTTGCTGGAAGGCCATTGGCTCTCCAGCCCTTTCGTCATCTCCCAATGCCCTAGAGGCATTTGATGGTCGGGAATCTAAACCCCTGGGTGTTCTCGAGAGTTTAGAAATCACTTTACAGGGGAAGACTGTCAACGTAGAAGTAGAGGTGGTTGATGCCAGGCTCAACTACAATATACTTCTCGGCCGCAGCTAGACTCATGCCATGCTTTGCGTGCCATCCACCGTTTTTCGACTTCTTAAATTCCCTCACGAGGGAAAAATCATTACGGTGGATCAGTTGTCCTTCTTCACCTCCACCTCCGAGAACAACGTTCCATACGTGGATAAGATTCCGAATCCCCCTGACAGTGTAGGACCCGGTCTCTTCAAAGACCCCGTCCTCATGGGTATTTTTCCCGCACCACCACCGCACACTGCTCAAGTTAACATGATTTCCAGGTCTGATGACCCCTGGCTCATCCCTACGCCTGAGCAGGTGTTTGAGTTTGGAGAATCAATGCCCTTGACTCCAGTAGAGATTAGCTACTATGAAATTGTTGCTGCATCTGATCCTCCGCCTCCTCAGCATGCTCCTTTGAGCATGGCTCTAGATGTCTACTCTCAATCCCCCTGGCTTGGTCAGGCCGATTCACCTGATCCTCTCAAGGAGACTTTCCCTTCCAATGAAGCCATTGTTGAAACAATGTCTCTTGAGGAGCTGCCTTGGGGCGATGGACATCATCGTTCCTCTTTCATGCCTAGCTTGGGGGCAATGTCAGGTTGTCTAGAGCGTTATGCATCTCAGGTTCCTACTCCTCCTCTCCAAATGCCCATTTTGACGCATGAGGTTCTTTCGGAAGGAAACCTGAGTAATATCACTCAAACCATCCCGATCAACATCTCCGTTAAACCGGGGATCGTTGAGAATATACATGTGGGAGTGACTTGTTCTCCTGATGAGATTCAAGTCTATACTGATCTTTTTAAAGAATTCAGAGATGTGTTCGCCTGGTCCTACGAGGAAATGCCGGGGATTGATCCCAGTATCGTAGTGCATGAGATTCCAACCTATCCTGGTGCGAAACCCGTGCGCCAACGCTTGCGCCCCATGCATCCTCGGAAAGCCGCTGCAATCAAGGCAGAAGTTGAAAAACTTCTGAACGTGGGCTTTATTTATCCCATCCCCCTCACAGAATGGGTTTCCAACATTGTCCCTGTCGATAAAAAGCAGGGTACTATTAGGGTCTGTGTTGATTACCGCGATATTAATCGCGCCTGTCCGAAAGATAACTATCCCACTCCGTTCATAGACCAGATTATCGACGAATGTGCCGGAAGTGAGATTTATTCCTTGATGGACGGTTTCTCAGGGTATAATCAGATCAATATTGCACCTGAGGATCAACACAAGACTACTTTCATCTGTCTGTGGGGTGCTTTCGCATATAAAAAGCTCCCGTTCGGCTTGAAGAACGCTGGAGCCACTTTTCGGCATGCGATGTCTTACGCTTTCCATGACATTCGCCACATCGTTCAGCCTTATCTGGACGACTTGCCAGCTCACTCAGCTAGGCGAGAGGATCACCCTGAACACCTCCGCTAGATCTTCCTTCGCTGTAGGTGCTACAATATTAGGCTTAATCCTCATAAATGTGTCTTCTGCGTGGATTCTGGCCGTCTTTTGGGATTCATAGTCTCCAAAGACAGAATTCGCCTTGACCCTTTAAAGGTCAAGGCTATCATCAACCTCCCATCACCCTCCTCGCTATATCAGTTGCAGAGTCTGCAGGGAAAAGTGAACTTCCTTCGACGCTTTATCCCGAACTACGCCGAGGTGGCCAAAGGATTCACGCGCCTATTAAAGCAGAATTTTCCCTTCCATTGGGACGAAATTTCTCAACAATTCTTTGAGAAGCTCAAGACGTTACTCATTAATGCTCCTTTGCTTCGTCCTCTGGACTATCGTCGTGATTTCACTTTGTATCTCGCCACCGCGTTTAGCACCATAGCTATGGTTCTGGTGCAGGATGATGATGATGGTAATGAACATGTTGTTTATTATCTATCACGAAACCTTCTCAATACAGAAACGCGTTATGCTCATGTCGAGAAGTTGGCGTTAGCAGCAGTACACGCTGTGCAGCGTTTTCGCCATTGTTGGGAAAAATACTGAGAGGGGGGGGTGAATCAGTATTTACTGCATAATCAAATCTTTTTACTTTTTCATTCCTTAAAACCCATACGCTACTTTACTTCAGTAAACTAGCGTATATACGCGGATCCCCTTTATGAAACTTGCGTATACACATAGATCTAGATATGTCATTAATTCTTCACTTAAACCATTCCATCATTTATTCTTCAGATATTCAATAAGAAGTAAACATGTGCAGTAAGAACAGAATAAACCATCACACAAAGCATCACACATGAACACCAGGATTTTTAGGTGGAAACCCAAGTCGGGAGAAAACCACCACTACAGTTGCTCAGCCTTCAATATTTTATTATAGAGAAAACATCTTACAACATATGTGCTGGTGCAGACTCCTACCAGCACGCAGGCACCCACCTGCGCTCGTTTACCAGCCTCTCCTGGAAGGGAGCTCCAACCCCCTGACTCGTTTACCAGCCTCTCCCGGAAGGGAGCTACGACCCCCTGCTCTCGTTTACCAGCCTCACCTGGAAGGGAGCTACAACCCCCTGACTGAAGGCTACAACCCTCAGCACCACCTTGGACCACGTTTCATCAATTTTCACACTGGATCCAACAACTTCAATAGAACACCACTTGCAGGCCACATTTCATCATATTTTCATACTGGACCCTTTCCATACTTCTTAAGCACAAACATACATCACCAACAGATACTTATCAACACAGATCAGATAGCAGAAACACAGCAGAACAGATCAGATATTTCATACCCCTTGCTTCAGCAAACCCTAGTTTGCATACGCGTTTTCCCTTCACTGATGTCGCGTATATACGCGCTTTCGTCCACACAAACCAGCGTATACCTCAGTGTATATTTTATTGCGCATACGCGCTTTCTCTTCGCTGAAGCCGCGTATATACGCGCTTCCTCCGCGGCGAAGTAGCGTATAGATCTTCAATCATTGCAGAGCAGCATACTTCATCAGATCAGATATTCAGTTCAGATCTACCCTTTTGCTTCAGACAGATGTTCACCTAGATGCTCGCCTCATCACAGATCTAAGCCTTCCATAATCAGATCTAGCAAATACAAGAGCAATTCAGATCTAGATCCTCTTCTTCATCATTGGTGCATCATACATTCAGATCTATCATTCAAGTGTAACCCTTTCCATTCAGATATACTTCAGAGAGAAGTATTCATTCAAGCTCAGACACCTTGCACCCAAACTCATGATTTGCACAATGAATTTCTTCTCCTTATATAGGTTTACCCTTTTCAATACCATGAGCCCCCTTTTTCAATACCATGGACCAAAACAATACCTTAAGCCCAAAACTACCTGGACGGGGTCAATTAGGCGGATCATTACCCAATACAATGGGTTAATACCATGGTGGTTACCCTTGGTTTTGCACTTTTTGAGCGCTTTTTCCCATACGCGACTTGGCACGTTATTTTCCGCGTGCATACGCGACTTCCCTTAGGCCAATCCGCGTATACAAAGATACATACTCTTTTCATCATGTTTTGAGTACATTCTGAAATCCTTTCTTCATAGCCTTCTGTACACACTGTAGAAACATCATATTTTCTTCATCAGGAACACATTCTCTTAAGCACAACTTCATCAAGTAAGTTGCCATTTTCTTCATCAAGTGAGTTGCCATTCAATGACAACACTTAGCATCATCTTGCTAACTAACATCATATCACATCAGATTTACATCGATTACCAAGTCCATCAAGTCAAGCATAACTTCATCAGGTGTATTGCCATCAAGGACAACACATGTCAACTGTCACATGTCTTCATCTTCATTCAGTGGGTTGCCATCAAGGACAACAATCTGCATCATATTTCCAACAGCCATTACATCCTGTTGCGTACGATAATAGTGGTTTCGGATTGCAACCCCATGACATATATTCTCTCTAGACAATTACTGGGGGGCAAGTACTCCAAATGGATCGTTATCCTACAGGAGTTTGACTTAGAGTTCACCACTGCTAAGTCAACCAAATCACTTGTTTTCGCGGATCTTATATGCTCACTCCTGACAGACTCCACTCCTTCACACTCCGAGGATCATATCCCGGACGAAACTCTTTTCGTCATCAGTACTCGCGACCCTTGGTATGGCGACATAATTGTGTATCTTTAGACCTCCACATTTCAGTCTGAGTTGACTAAAGATGCCCGACGTCGAATTCGGCATCAGTCTCAACCCTACCGCATCGTAGGAGATACCTTGTACCGTGTTGGAGTAGATTCGGTGCTCTGTCGGTGCCTAACCTTGGAAGAGGCTGAAAGGGTCCTAAATGACTGCCACAACAGCGCCTATGGTGGAAATATGTTCGGATATGCCACTGCCCAGAAAATTCTGCGAGCAGGTTACTTCTGGCCGTCAATATTCAAAGACTGTATCGTTGCAGTCCGTAAATGTCACGCATGCCAGGTGTTTTAGCGCAAGATGCGCGCACTGCCTCTCCCTTTGCATCTTGTTATTACCGTCGACTCTTTTGTGAAATGGGACGTGGATTCTATGACGTGTAACCCTCACTCGGCCGGGGGGCATGCATATATAATTGTCGCTATCGACTACTTCACCAAGTGGGCCGAAGCGATGCCTACACTAGCTGTCGACGGTAAGACAGCTGCCCAATTCATCTTCAACCACATCATTGCACGTTTCGAGGTCCCACAAGCCATCGTTACTGACCATGGTACTCATTTCCTAGATTATATGATGGCTGAGCTGACTTCAAAGTTGGGCTTACGCCACGATAGCTCAACGCCATATTACCCTCAAGAAAATGGCCAGGTTGAAGCAGTGAACAAGGTTCTGGTCACTATGCTTCAACGAACAGTTGGTATCCACAAATCCAATTGGAACCTTCAACTGTTCTCAGCTCTGTGGGCATACCGGACATTTTCAAAGAGTGCAACTGGATTCACACCATTTCAATTGGTGTATGGTCTGGAAGCAACTCTTCCGGTTGAATGCGAGATTCCTTTGTTGAAATTAGGTGTCCAACTTCTACCCGACACTTCTGCTGAGGAAGAGCGTCTTTTGTATCTAGAACGGTTAGATGAAAACTGCCGCTTGGCTGCTTTAGTTATTGAAGCACAAAAGAAGCGGGTCAAAGCTCACTTCGATCAATCGGTTTCTCCTCGTTCCTTTGTTGAAGGGGACCTCGTCCTCCTGTACGATCAAGCACATGACAAGCTTGGTCCTGGAAAGTTTCAACCTATGTGGCATGGGACCTACATAGTAAAACGCGTTTTGAAGAATGGGGCTTATGAGCTTATAGATTATGAAGGAGTTCCGCTGGCGCAGCCCAGGAATGGGCTGTACCTGAAAAAATACTACGCTTAAAGTCATTTTTGGTGTGGTGTGTGTACATAAGTGTGTGTTTTTCATTTGTGTGCATGTGTGGTGTGGTGTGCGATGTAAACATCTTTCTGCTGATCGGGTCTTCCTGATTGTGCAGATGTCCATTCGTCCGTTTGTTGGTTTAGCAGATGGTGCCTCCCACAGTATCAGGAACCTATCTTTGGCAGCCTGGGTAATCTATGATCCTGCTGGTGAGTTGGTCAACCTGCAAGGTGTGTGTCTGGGACGTACTACAAATAACATCGCAGAATATAGTGTTGTATTATAATTATTAACTGAGGCTGTAAACCTTGGTATCCGTGAATTACTTGTGTATCTAGACTCGCAACTTGTAGTATTACAGCTGAACGGTCATTATTCGGTCAGAAACACGTCCATTTTACGTCTGTATCTGCGTATTCGTTTACTGGAAAGAAATTTTGACTATATTACATATCAGCATATACCCAGGCATATGAATACATTAACAGATGCAGTAGCTAATTTGGTGTTAGATAGACATTTGCGTAATTTGTAAATCATCATCACATGTAAAAGGAAAATCCATCCAGAAATAAATATGTATATATATATATAGATATCGAAATGTTTACATAGTGTGCGTCGCATAGAATCAAAAAATATATATGTTCGTCTTAATACATCCGGAGACGACATGTCTCTCAAAAAAATATGCATGATAAAATCCCTAGGAGTCTAATCCGCATGGTGCTCATGATAACAAGTGACTGCACACACTAAGCGTCTCAGAAGTTGGTGGAGGCGACTAGGCACTGTTGAGTCTCAAAAGTGTTTTCCATATTCATACATATTTCCATTATGTCATAACCATTTAGCTCTTATTTCATAAGCCATCTGACTAAAAACCCTACATCAAGTAACCATTTTCATAAATATATGGGTTAGGATCCTTGTCTTCCAAAGTTATTTATTTTATGTATTTAAAGTGAATTTATGATTAGAAACTAGAAAATTAACATAGTTTCATATATCTATATATGTGTTGTGAGTTTTGTGACATGTGTACATCAAAAAGGAGACTTCTAGAAGACCTTTATGTGGCACTCTAAGGCCAAATTCGAATTTGGTTGGAGAAGATCATGGGATCATGAGAACATGTGTCTCACTTCCTTGTTGTATTGAAACTCTAAGAGGACATGTGTCTCATTTCTTAGTTGTGTTGAAACTCTAGAAAGACATGTGTCTTATCATTTCCTATTTTGATTGTAACTCTAGAGATGGAGGGAGAGATTCATGGACTCCCATTAATGAGATAACTTCTCATATTTTGTATAAATAGGAGAAGATTTCTCCTATCATGGGTAATGAGGAAGTAATGAGAAAATAAGAGAAAATAGGAGAAAGAGAGAAATGAATAGAGAGTCTTTTGTAACAAAGTTTAAGATGGAATGGGATGTAGATTTGTGAGTTATTTTCAATAGAGAAATTCAGTTCTTTGATGCTGTTTTGATTACAACTTTAAGGAGCTGAAGGATTTCACCAAATTGGTAGCAGAGGGCCCCTGCTATCCAAGGAGGCTTCTACATGCTTTCTAGATAAGTAGCTTTTAATTCATGTCTTGCATTATTTGTTTAACTAAAAGATCCTCATTATCTTACAATCATTCTTTTTCTTAAAACGCTCTTCCAACATATCAATATTAGATGAAAGAGATTTGGTTGTATTATGTTGAGTTAATTAGCATTTTCTGTTTTGCAATTAGATTAAAAGATCCTCATTATCTCACAATCATTCTTTTTCTTAAAACGCTCTTCCAACATATCATTATTAGATGAAAAAGATTTGGTTGTATTATGTTGAGTTAATTAGCATTTTTAGTTGCAATTCCTTTCGTTAATTATCACAGTTAGACTTACTCTAATAAACTCTTCCAAAATATCATTATGATGAATAAGGCATAACTGTGGTATTGTAGGTTTTAGTTGCTTGTTTACACTAAGTGGCATAGCTATTCTTACTCTTACAAAGCTCTTCCAAAATATCATAACAATGAGTAAGAAATAGTTGTGGTGTCTTAGATTTTAATTGTATTTGCTTTCAATTTTACGTTTATGTTCAATTGCATTGGATAATACAGCCAGGACTGTTTTACAAACTCTTCCAAAATATCATTCATCATGAACAAGATGGGCTGTAGAATTCCATAGACTAGTTGCATGTTAATTTAGTGAGAGTACTCCGGAGGTAGATTACATTTCTGTTCCCAAAAACAATAAGAAAAACACATATAACGAAGTAAGGAAGAGGTCACCTAAGCACATATAGTGCACCACACTTCATCAGTTTACTAGCCCTGGTTGATAATTTATGTTAGCAATTTAGGACGCTAAATTGACTACACAAGCACTCCCACCGTATGTCTATGGTACGCCATCGGTACATTCACCAGCCAGGCATAGTCTGGGATCCCTCGGGCAATGCCCTCGAGATTCTGGATTAACTCCCCCCCCTCTGCACCCTCTGCCTGAGGATCAGGTGCGGGAAGAGTCCTCCGTGCGATAGGAGACATACCGGCTGGTCTCTCTGGACCCACGTCTGCATGCATATAAAATGTGTCAGGAAGAACATGTATTAACAAAAAAAATCATAAAATATAAAATCAAAAAGAGAAGGGGTCATACCCAACTCCTCGTCCCAATCATCTCCATCCGGCAGTGGGAGATCTGGATCACCAGTGAAATCGGTACCAGCATATGGCCAGTCTTCCACTACGATCAACTGACGCCGCAACCACCCAAAAAACTCCGGCCTCCAGGACATCTATTGGCCCCCTCCAGCTCTGGGCATCAGTGCTTCCCAACGAGCCATTCTTGGCTCTCGTGGAATAGGCTCAGCTACTATGGCCCCTTGGCCCTGGAAGATTGGTAATCGTTCCAGAATGAACGATACCAGGATAGAACCATAGCCAAACTGTTTCAGCTTGGCTTGTTTGCATTTGGTCAGTTGCCTCTTTATGTTTATCGTCACTGTTGTGGCCCAGTCAAACAATAGAGGAGTCATACACTCTGAGGCTAACAAAAGTTGGGCCTTTGTGGCCTCGTGCGGTGCCTGTGACCCCGCAGCCCGCGTGATGGCATGCAGCACCACTCTCAGTGCCAGGTCAGGAATGGTGTGGATGTCCACCTTTCCACTTCCTGATCCCAGTTGTGCCCCTCGGCACACTCGTGCCATCACTTGTTCCATTTTCTCACCAGACGGTCTGCTCCCTGTCAATATGGGTACCGGACCTCTGCGCGATAATCCGGTTATGAAGTACACGTCAGCAACCTCCAGTTCTAACACTTGATCCCGCAACTTGAATACTTGTTCATCTGCGTCCCACATATTGATCAAGTACTGTAGAAGCTCAGGCTGAGCTCGTAAACAAGGTGTCAGGAAGAACTTTTTTAGCCCACAGTTCTTGAGGGCATTCATGCAAGTTTCATTTTCCATGGCTTGTTCATCCTCTTCACCGTGCTCTCTCTCTTTCCACTCAATCACCATTTTGCTCGGTTTCCTGCATCAACATGGTCACAAACCCTTAATTAGATCTCTGATGAGCTTCAAGTTTCATCCAAATTGATTAAAATCTCGAATTTTTAGGTGGAAATTTAGGTTCCAATGCTGGCGCGGCTATTTCCAGAACAGTTGCGCCAGTCGGCGCGAGCACTTTGCATATAAAAGCCCATTGGCGCGGATCCGTGCCCGATACCCGCGCCAATGAGCGGAGCCCTAAAAATTTAAAAATTTTCCACAGAAGTCTAATGCATGATGGAAAACTATTAAAAAATGGATTGAAATGGAGTACAAGGAAGCGCCTCTTACCTGGAACTGACGGAACTCTGAATAGTAGCCCGATCGGTCGCAATTGCTGTCGAAAGTTCGCACACAAAATGGACCACTGCTGCTCTTCGGTGAGGTAAAAGTAAAAAGTAATTTTATTTTTACCATTTGACATATTTATAACTTTTTGAATTCAAAATAGGTCTTGAAAGTTTTTTTTCTGAATATTTTAATATATTTTGTCGAAAATGGGTTTTACACTTGCCTTTTTGTGTAGCAACAGGTCTTTCACGCAACTTAGACGACGAAACGAGTTGTATTTTATACTTTTTTCGGACTCGGTAAATACACGAAAAAGTCACTCTGGAGTCATCTTTCAGCTCTTTTCTAACTCTCTAAACATGAAAAGATTGCCGAGGCCCTTGTCGTTTTGATCTTGTTAAAGTGGACACGAAATGACATCTACCCAGTATACGTTTACCCCTTTTTCGGGCTGGGATGGATTATTTACGAAAAAGGAATACCCTAGCCTATCATGACTAGGAGGTTTTCTCGGATATTGTTTTCTACCTTTTCGGGTCCGAGGAACTATCTACTAAAAGGGACCGCTGGAGTTTACTTTTCTGCTGTCTTTTCAAACTCTCTAAATATGAAAAGGCGCTGAGTTCTTCCTTTGTCAGACTCGTTAAACCTTGATGACATTGGATTCAGTCGAAATGACGTTCTCCGAGTTTCTCCTTCCTAGGGCTCGTTAAATTTACTAGGATGGATTCGCCCGAAGGGTAGACTTATATTACAAGCATTTGCTATCCCCTTCAAGCTTGTTATCAAAAATAATTGGGGTACTTGCCAGAAATGGTGGGGGAAAATGGAACCAGTATCATTGTCGTGTCGGCAGTATGTCGCTCTTGAACATGGCACTTGTCTGCATTCGTGTAAGGTTGGGGACATCTCATCTCATTCTTCACTTGCCTCTATGGGTTTGGATAATCCCTTTTGACCTCTCATCTGCTCATTTCCTCGTCACCATGACCTCTGATCCGTTGATGTCAAATACTGCCAAGTCCACTGTCGTGCCGTTTACATGTTCAAGAGAAGTTGACCTCTGCAAAGTATCAACCTCCCTCTGATTCTCATTTGATTCTGATTCACAAAAAACATCATGTTCCTCTGTCTTGTGTCGATGATGTGGGAAACATTATGGCCCACCTTCGATCAAGGTCACTTCCTGTCAACTTCAGCTCATTATCCAGGAAGCTGATCTAGAGACTCCCTTATGGTACCTTGGAGCCTGCATGCCTCAATGGTAGGTTCGTTGCATTCGACGTGAGGTTTTCATCATTGGCCTCCGATCAAGTGATTCTACGGGTGTTCGACGCCAGCTCATTGATTCACACGCCGTAGATTGTACCTATAGTACCTTGAAAGCCATTGTCATTATTGGTGGTTCCTCTCACGTCTGTTAACAACTTTCATCATTGGCTGGTAATCAGGTGATGTTCTTGCATGTTCGACTTTAGCTCACATATTCGCATGCTTGAACTTGTACTTTGTTCGGGTTGAGATGGAGCGCAAGACCCTGGATTGTGTCTGTTGTAATCCAAGCTGCGATATTGTGGATTATTATGATTATTTACTGACTGGATGGCTGCGACCATACCTGAGTCTATTTATCGATCCTCACTGGATGGCTACGTCCATGCCTTGGATCTAGATTATTGTACACTCTGTTATGGATGGCTGCGCCCATACCACGCATATATATCATGTATCTGAGACATCAGTTGTACTTCGCTCTGCAGGTTTTCCGATGGCGGTGTTTTCAGTCGGCATGCTCTCGTAAAGCATTTCACCCCTCTCTCTCTCTTTCGGGCCTCATGCTTTAGGGGGCATCTGTTACACATAAATTTGTCACCGTCCCTACAATCCCCATCCCGCACATTAGAGGGCCCATTCCGTGACCTGTGAGCAGAGACAAGACTTGAAAATACTTTCATTGCATCCCTCTAAAGATGAGCTTTCATTGCCCTGCAGACATCTCCCTGCAAAAAACCCTAAAAATAGCTCTTTTTCCATTGGCGCGGTTCTATAGTTCAGCCCTCGCGCCAAGGGGGAAAATCCTCCAAAGAGGGCGCGCCAATTGGCACTCTGTCATAGAGCCGCACCCGCGCCAACCATATTAAGAGGTGTTTTAAAAAAATAAAAGGCGGAAGTTTCGTCCTAACAAATTCCTGGACTGATATCTATCTTGAGTTGGGAGGTTTGGCTATGGATTTCCATAGAGAGGAAGTGGTTTGCCACCTCTCATGGAAGCTTCCTTGATGATAGGGCCAATCCCATAATTGTAGGGATCCCAACTTCCCTTCCTACTTTTATAAAAGCTTGCTCAGATCCATGGCAAGCTAATCTCCAAGTTCCCAAGAGTTTTCATATCCTTAAGCTGCAAGAGCCTTCTTGATTCCCTTAAGGCCAAATCCAAGCAAGGAGACTATTGCTAAGTATCCAGAGAGAGAGGCTTGTCCCATCCTTGACAGGCTTTATCAAGACATGTTTTGCTGATGACCCGCCAAAGGAGAATTCAGCGTGGAAGCTTTGGTTGTATTATTCTTTTGACTCATTAATGTTAAGCGACTATTGGTTATGGTTCCAATCTTGTTCTTGATCATGTTCATGAGTTATGTCCTCTTCGACTAACATATAGTTGTATATACTGGATTTTATGCTTGCATTTGTGTTGTTTCTTGCATGTGTAGGTGTCTGATCACGGAGATCGTGAGGATTGTGATCTGCCAGGGCAAAGGAATGGGAGCACCACCTCTTCTACAAACGACAGTGTTGGATTCCAGGTAAGCCTTCCTCGCAAGTCGGTTTATTTATGATTAGGAACCTACACTGTAGCGTGTTTGATTGTTGCTAGACCCAATCTGGGCTAGTAGGGATCGCCTCTGTCCGCAGAGGGGATTTACCTCGCGTGTTTGATTGTTGCTAGACCCGATCTGGGCTAGTAGGGATCGCCTCTGTCTGCAGAGGGGATTTACCTCTTCAACAGTCGTCCATGTATATTTTTGAGGCTATGAATCTGAATATGGTGTATGGTAACTTGGAATGCTACAACACTTTTGTATTTTTCATATACCATAGGGGACAGTCGCGGTCTGGAATTTATGGCCGCTACCATGCTACTCTGGAAGAGGACCCAGAAAACCTTGTTATCCTTGACGTGCTGCACATCCTTAGAGTCCCATAAATGAGCATACCGAGCTCCTTCACACATTCTTGGGGGGAGCTCGGGGAGGACTGACTCCTCAGGGGTGTCCTAGGTGACCAACGCTATAAGGAGTAAGAACCATGAATAGCAGAATGACATCCCATGCTCCTGAGATTCACGGACATTAGCTAGAAATTCATCACATAAATATTGAGCCCAATTGAAGGAGACTCCCTTCGCACACTGTCTAGCTAACCGAATGACATAGGTGGGGATGGTTGCAAGCTGGAACTTCCTCATTAGCTTGCAGGCTAAGATCCTGATACCCATCTGTGTAGCAGGATCATTGATAGTCTGGATCACAAAGCCTCGCATATTTCGACTCACCTTGTAGGTGTCTCGCACAAACTTAGCAGTATATGCTTCGTATTTCTTGCCTACTCGCTCCAGAGGGTGCAGCCCTTGCATAAGAAGGCTTGTAATCTTGTGGATCAACACAACATCAATATGGATTCTGTCCCAAATCCATAATCAACCATCGTGAATTAAGGCGAGCAACTACTGAGAAACCGATCTGTGACATTGTAATGGCCAAAATGGGGCATCCATAGCAGGTTCAAGAGTCCAGACCCGGCCAAGCCACATACCCAGCGCTGAGGAACCACCGTGACTCCATCATTTGCACAGATTGTATTGAAGTACAACGTGGGGGCCAACTCAGGGAGGGTTTCATAATCCACCAAGTTATGATCATCAAACTTGACATCATGGAGTCTTCCACAAGGATCACTGAGGACAGGGTCTTCTCTTGGGGTTAGGGGGGTTTGCAGATAGGTCACTAAGCCATCCAAGTTCTTTGGCGTTTGTGTGGACAGTCTACATGGGAAAACGAAGGGAGGTAACCAATTGATCAGATTGGCAGGCAGAGCACCCTCTTGCGCATCTTGATCCAGAGGTGATGCTAGCAGGGACCTTGTGTGCCTTGGAGAAGTCCTAGGCTTCCCGGTAGCCCATCTCGCATCTTTCGGGGCTTTTCCTGAGCCTTGTGCTTTCTCTTTCCCTTTCCTTGTGACTGGTGTAGAAGGTACTTCTTCCAGTTCAGACTCAACTTCCATTATTTTCTCATCGTCAGGCCCTGTCGGGGTCGAAGGTTTGGCAGGGTTAGTGGCCGTCATTCTCGCGCGAAAAATGAATCCCAGCTCTGGGTGACTACTATCAAATGGAGCAGGTTGACTAGACATGAGAGGGATAGTGTAGATATGGGAAATATGATTGCTCAAGTTCTTCCGAGATAAGGATGATGAGTGAAAGCTGTGCAAGTGAGACAGAACCCTTGGCTGAGCTATCATGCTCCTTTTAGAATACCCACAATTGTGCAACAGTAAGGTAAAATTTATCTGAGATGTATCCCCCAGGAACCGGTAAAAAATCCCCAAAATTCGCTTCATTAAATGCCCGGAGGTCGTTCATTTTAACGATAACTTTTTCTTTTTACCAATTGTCACTGTTCCAACGACTAGTTTTCGCATCCCCTGTGTGCTTGGCCTACTTGCTACGTTTGGGTTAATCATCTGTGCCTTTTGTGCATCCTCCCCCAACACAAGCTTGCTTCCTAGGTAACTTATAACCAAAGACAAAGTTTCCTAACATTCGTTATCCCAAGAGAACCTTACCTTCCTCGTAAGTAAGGTTTTAAGAGGGGCTATAGTCAGAGCATATTTCTGAATGAACTTCTTGTAATAACCTGCATGGCCAAGGGTTAAACACAACTATTTTTTTGTTGTAGGGGCTTCCGGATAGATGAGAGATCTGCTATCTGTACCTATAGGTGGTGTAAAGTGCATTTTAATGCTACTTGTTTGTGGCCAAATCAATTTTGTGCCCGTGTGTAGCCTTGAGTCGGAAGTAGCTTGTCGGTCAGCCTGACCTTCTTTTGGGGCTAGGTCGCAGTAGTCAATTATTATTGGCTCCTTCGATTCCCACGTGGGTAGTTCAGGTGCCATATACAGGTGCGATTTACTCCATGCCACCATGTTAGTATCCTACAGAGCTACTAGGCATTCGAATCACAGGGTCAACATAGCACGACACTCTTCCTAGTCCTGGAATGCTTCCTTCTGGGCATCCCACCATTGTGTAGGTCCCTTATGCATGGCTAGTTTAACTACCCATAGCCTTTGTTCCCTTGGGACCGTAGCTTCGAATACTTGTAAGAATTCGTTAACATTACCTAAATTGTTAAAGTAAAGTAGGTCCCTTACCTCTGAGGAAACGCAACGGAAGTCTTTTGTGACTCGAAGACAATGCATCGCAGAGATATCATGTAATTGGTTCTGCCAATTCTCTATCTCCTCATCGGAATCAGAGAAGCATTCATTATCCTCCTCCCATCAAAGTACTTCATCTACCATTAGGTTGATCACGTTTCGTGCAGTTATTATAGATATGATCCACATCCTCCTCCTTAGGTACTGGTTCAGTGTATCATTTACCTTCTGCAGGGTCTAATGGTACTATCACCCTTGTGCCATTATTTTCAAACACCATGCTTCTCTTCTTTAAGTTGATGATACCGCCCATGTCGATGACCGATTCCAATCCTAGTATTGCAGTGTAGGGGTCTGCATCTTATACAATCTGAATGACTTCAAATTCAGCCTAGACCTTGACCCCTGCGATATCTACCATAATCCTTGATAGCCTCCCTAAAGGTATGATCTTTTATTGATTAGCCATGCGTAGCTGGATAGTAGACCATTCCAACTTTGGTTCGCCCATTTGTTGCCAAGTCTGTTTAGGTAATACATTTGCATCTGATCCTAGATCCAAAATAACCCGGACCATCTCGTAATCGCCGATCTGTGCCATCAATCACATCTCCCTCCCAGTGTGTTTCTTATATCAGTATAATTTGTGAACATCCCTAATATTTGGGGACACGGTAGGGTGTGTTGCGCAACTATCTATTAATACTTGAAGATTATGCACAGATTTTGGGTTGTGCAGCAACTTCATACATGCCTGCAAGAAAGGTATGACCTCCTCATATACCTTAAGGTTTGCAGGGAGTAGGGACGTAGATGCCTCTGTCCCGATAAAGTCCCTGCAAACTGTTATAAAAATTTCTCTTTCTATGTCTAGGTCCAGCCCTTCTTGTTTGCTAACTGCCTTGTAGATCAAAGGTTCAATTTCAACCTTCTCCCCAGTCCCTCTAGTAGCCAATCCATTGCGCGTAACAAAATTTACGCTTGGATCCTTATCTCGTAGATATGAATTAACCTTCTGCATATTCTATGTAGGTGGTAATTTCTTCTCCCGCATTTTTGCTATTAAGACTGGATAGTCTTCCAGGGTATGGTCCAACTATTTGCAATACCTACAAGACTGTCTTGTAGGGTTCATACAATCCCTCAGAAAGTGCCCTGTATCTCCACAGTTATAGCAGATCAAATTTCCCCGACCTCGACCTGCACTTCCACCTCGGCCTCCTCCCCTGCTTCTTGAGGGGGAGCCTCCTACGCCTATGGGGGTTTTTGGTGATGCGAGGTTTGATTGTACCCTATACAAGTTCCCTTGATCTACCATTAGATCATAGGTTCGACATTTCTTCTCATCATGCCCTACTGATTGACAAAACTGGCACCATTGTTGCTTCTGCTCTGGGATGTATGCATCCAGACAGGGGCAGTGGTTTGTATCATGTAGCCCTGTTACGCGGCAATCCTCGCACCACAACGCAGGTCCACTTGAGCCTAATCGTTCGGGCTAGGTCCTCTGCTTGATCCAAGGTGCATCAGACTAGGTTCTCCTGTCTACAGGTAGTCTGTCAACAGTGGGAACAGATCCTTCATATGCCCTAATACTTGACATCGTATGCACCATAGATCTGTGCTAGCTTCCCTCCCTCATTCCTTTCATAGGTTTTGAATCTCCATGTGCATTTCCCTGAGCTGCTCCTGAATTTTCTATATTCCTAATGAAGTATCTTCTCTGGGCATAGCTTCTAGTTTCATAGCGGCTTCCAAAGCTTTGTCTTGTGATTTGAAAGTTTGGTGACCCATAGGTACACGTCGGTGAGGTAGCAGCATAGCGATGAAGCACTCCGTATGCTGTCTGTTGTCATACTTAAATTCTCCTTCTCTGATAGCTTTCTTTAGGCACTGATCAACTTTCCATATAGACTTAGTCGTTCCTTGCATGAAATCTTTCACATCTGCTATGATCTGCGAATAGGACTCAGGATTTCAGAATTGTTGTTTCAGAGTGTCCTTAATATCTTGAATAGATGTGCTTCCGTTTTGAGATATGTATCGCATATACCAGTCTAGAGCTCTCCCTTCGAAGGCCAAGGATAACTGTGCCCTCTTTATAGTATCACTTGCCACATTTTTCATAGTCCATACTGAGTCTGCTACAAACCAAAATCAGTCCATGTCCTCATCTCCCGCACCTTTGAAGGTGGGTAATTTCAAGTGCGCTGACATATCTTCTTCTGGCAGGGTTTCAGACGAGGTTTTACCCTGAAGTGGTCCTAAAGGTGGTGAAGCTGGAGGGCTTTGTGCAAATGTTCCTTCTAATGGGCTATAGATAGATATATCCCCTTCTAGATTGGCTCGATAGTACTTACTGCTCTGTGTTGTACTTTCGTTCAGAGTAGAGGTTATTTAACCATACCTGATATTCTTCCTTCTCAGGCCTTCAATACTTCTCTTGGAATTACCCAATCCCCTTCTCAAAATTCTCCCAGTTCCGGCAAAGGAACCATTTGTTGGCTTTAGGGGTCATGACCCAGGTTCAGAGGTTAAGGTTTGCCAACAAACCCCTATACTAATGGCCCTTTCGATAGTGATGTGCTTGCGCAAGTCGAAGTCTCACCCAAAGTAGTATGGGTGGGTGCTGGAACCAGGTTTCCGCACCCTGAGAGAGGACATGTAAGCCAAGCAGAGCTGCATCTGGCTATATAATGACTAGATCACCTATCCTAGAACCGGGTCTATAGATCTGCTTTGCACCCACGTTCACAAGGTCAACTATACTTACTGTACTCAACAAATCATACACGTCTAAAATAGTAGTGCAACATTACAGTTATTCTTTGCATAAAAAATAACAGAACTGACCCAGATCGAAGGTTTGCGTAGTAGAAACACTTAACTAGTTACTTTCATAGTTTAACATAGAATATGCATAACATAACAACTATCAAATATTCGCATCAACAATACTAATAGATTCAGTTACTAAAACAACCTTTCTCATTCATTAATCCTTCAGATCCTTCTTACAATACCCAAACCTGACCTGCGCACATAGCAGTAGGGTCTGCACACAACAGGACTTGGGATCTCCGCGCACACAGCCAGCAGGAGTCCTTTCCCCAAAAACCCAAACAGATCTACTACGCAACAATTCACATCATGTTCTCATCATATTCTTCTTACAATTCAAAATGTCTTTATATTTATAATCATTTGGCCTAATCCTTCCTGTGGTCTGCAAACCATGGTTTGTGGACTCAAGGTCTACCCTTTGACTCGTTACAATGCTTTCGAGCTTTTTTCCCACCCCAAAACCCCTACACTAGACTAAAAATAATAAAAAGTATACAAAATCAGACCAGTTTCGCAACTTGTAGGAGACACTGTTCCAACAAGCCTCATCTCGATGATTTACATGCCCATTCATTTCATAGGGAAGATCATCCTACCCATTTATGAGCAATTTTTATGAGATGTAGGCATTATAAGATTCGGTTGAATCTCCACAAATGTGTTTTTTGTGTACAATCTGGTAGATTGCTGGAATTTTTTGTTTCCAAGGCAGGCATTTGTGTCGACCCATCGAAGGTTGAGGCTATTGTCAATTTACCTCCTCCTTCCACACTTCACCAACTCCAAAATTTGTAAGGGAAAGAAAATTTTTAAAGTATATTTATCTAGAACTTTGCTGAGTTAACGAAAGGTTTTACTAGGCTGTTGAAACAGAATGTTCCTTTTATTTTGGATGAGATCGCTGATCGATATTTTGATTCTTTGAAACACGTGTTAACCCATGCACCGTTATTGCATCCACCAAATTACAACCAAGATTAATTTTTATACTTAGCAGCCTCTGACTCCACCATTGGAATGGTATTGGTTCAAGAGGATGAATTCCACAATGAACATGTGAAATATCTCAGTCGGAATCTCTATCCAACTGAAATTAAATATTCGCATGTGGAGAAATTGGCCTGGGTGGCAGTTCAAGCTATCCAACGATTCTGTCATTACATATTGTTACGAAAAACAACTGTGATATCTAATTGCAACCCTATGATGTAAATTTTGACTAAACAATTACTCGGGGGAAAATACTCTAAATGGATTGTTATCCTTTAGGAGTTTGATTTAGAATTTGAAAAATCCAAATCAAAGAAATCAATGGTGTTCGCTGAACTTATGTGTGACTTCCCAAATACCAAGACAAAAACTATTGTAGAGCATCCGATTGCTGATGAATCTCTGTTTCTTATCCATAATTTAGATCCATGGTATGGAGATATCATCATTTATCTCCAAACCCAAAACTTTCGGCCTGAAATCTCGCGTTCAAATCGACGAAAGATCCATTACCAATCTCAGCAATACAATATTGTTGGAGACACACTTTATTGTCGTGGTGCGGATTCTGTGTTTCGACAATGTTTAACTCATGAAGAGGCTAAAAAAGTTTTGAATGACTGCCACTCTGGAGCATGTGGTGGTCATATGTATGCCACAACCCAAAAGATATTACGCGCTGGTTGTTTTTTGCCCTCATTATTCAAAGATTTCATTCTCGCGGTCCAAAAATGCCACAATTGTTAGATATTTAATCAAAAGATGCGTGCACCACCATCTCCTCTTCACCCCATAATAGCTATCAGTCCTTTTACAAAATGGGGCATTGATTTCATTACATGTAACTCTCACTTGGACGGGGGGCATGGGTATATTATTCTCGCAGTAGATTATTTTACTAAATGGGCTGAGGCGATGCCTACATTTGCGGCAGATGGAAAAACTGCAACTATGTTGGTATTCAATCATGTAATTGCTCGTTTCGGTGTACCCCAAGCTATTATTACTGACCATGGGAGTCATTTTTGAAATATTATGCTGACTGAACTTTCTGATCAACTTGGCCTACGCCATGATAACTCTAATCCATATTACTTGCATGCTAATGGTTAGGTTTAAGCCTTTAATAAAGGTTTAACCACCATGATTAAAATGATAATCGGAATTCATAAATCAAATTGGCATACCATGCTTTTTTCAGCACTATGGGCATATTGAACCTCAGCAAAAATTGCAACAGGGTTCACTCCTTTTCAATTGGTTTACGATTTGGAAGTTGTGTTACCTATTGAATGCAAAATATAGTCACTCCAATTAGCCATAGAGTTACTACCAACTACCTTTGAAGAGGAAAAATACTTTTTGTACTTAGCACAATTAGATGAGACTCGGCGCACCGCTGCATTAGGAGCTAAAGCTCATAAAAAACACGTTAAAGCTTAGTATGATCGAAGTGTTACACCTCGTGTTTTTTCAGAAGGTGACCTAGTATTGGTATACGATCAAGCTAACGATAAACTAGGCGTTGGTAAATTCAAACCTATGTTGCATGGTCCTTATATTGTCAAGAGAGTGCTTGCAAAAAGGCCTTACGAATTGACTGATTATGACGGGGTCTCTTTAGATAAACCCAAAAGTGGACTTTATCTGAAGAGATATTATGCTTAATGCTTATGTGAAGATACCACTTATATATTAGTTATTTTTCAAGTTAGATGCCTTAGGTTAGATGAGTGTGGCTATTTTAAGTTTTCTTTTACTACTATTACTTCTTATCTTGATTACTCTTGATATTGCAGATGTCTACATCCCTTCAAACGTACATTGGTTTTGTTGATGGTGTCTTTCGTAGTACACAGAATATTTCTTCCACAACCTAGGTTATTTATTCATCCACTGATGAGTTAGTTTTTGCATGGGGTAAGTCTTGGTCAAACAATGAATAATGTTGCAGAATATAGCGCAGTGATTGAGTTATTATCTGGTGCCATTTCATTTGGCATTCGATGTTTGATCATTAGGCTAGATTCATAGCTCATTGTCTTACATTTAAACATAATATACACAATTAAAAATCCAGTGTTATTGAGATTATTTTTGAAGGTTCATCTCTTGGAAAGGCAATTTGATTACATTGAATCTCAACACATTCCAAGAAATTTAAATACATTTGCTGATGCATTAGCTAATAGTGTTATAAATATACATTTGCAATGTTAAAATAGTAAACCAAAACAACATTCGATACATGTTGAACAAGATAGTCAAAGAAAGTAGTAATATCATAGATAGGAGTTTTTTGTTTTCAAAAAAATATTACATCGTCTGCAATCATAGGTTTAAAACACCTTATGATCTGAAAGATAGTGATACAAAAAACAAAAATACAAAAGTTTGCGATGATCATCCACTATCTATGGTGATGATCATGGTAGTAAACTATCGCCCGTGCCACCCTACACAGGAATCTCCTAAACTGGCCAGGAACACCAGTAACGTGTCTCTGGAGACGAAGCGGAATATCATCCATCAATTTCTCTTAGATATCTATAGTCAACCTCTCTAGGTTGTGCTCCAAGTCAGTAAAGATTTCTGCTGCCTGATTTTGTGGCTATGCAACAGGCTCTGTTGGCTTCCTTTCGAAAAGGTGGAGAGTCGCTGGCCTTCATTGACCAACATATACATTTAAAATTTTGTTATCAGTATTAGACAATAAAAATAAAAATAAAAATTAGAGTTAAAACACATCAAAATGATTCATTTACCTGATTGATCCCATTGTGCCCCTGGAGGTAAGGACATCTCAGGATCACCTCAGAAATCTATGCCTGCATACGGGAAATCCTCAGTAGCAAAGATTTGGTTATGAAGCCAACGCAAATATGTTGGAGTGAATCGAACTACCACACAACCATCGCCACCATGGCGGGACATCAGTGAAACCCAGCGCACCATGCGAGGCTCTCTAGGTTCACCAGGATCAACAAGGCTCAGCTGAGGGGCGAGAAATGGAATCCTCTCCAAAGAAAAAGAAACCAAGATGGCACCATACCCAAAGTTTTTTAGCTTTGAGTTTTTTTCTCTAGTCAATTGGCCTTTCATATTGGCCAATACCCCTTCACACCAATTAAAAATGGTACCTCTGTAATAGTCAACTGATGTCTTCATCTGAGACTTGGTAGCCACATGTGGAGTTGTGCTCCCACATAACTTGGTCACGGTGAATGCAGTAACTTTAAGATCAAGACATCGGATAGTCTTGATGTCTATATGGTTATCTTTGGGATCAGCTTCGTCATTGCAAAATTCTTGTTTATAGCTAGCCATAGGCAGGCCACCTTGCCTAGCTCCAAACAAAGAAATAGGTTCACCTCGTTTGGGTAAACCAGTGAGGAAGTAAATGTCTTCAAGCTCAAGTTCTAGCTTGTGATCACTGATGATAAAAAATTGTTCTTGGACATCCCATTTGTTCACCAGCCAGGTCATTAGTTCCACTTGTGCCCTCATGCCTTGAATTGCCCAGAATTTGTACAATCCACAATTTCTCAAAAAACGCATTGTGGTCGGATTATTCATAGCCACATAATCTACCTCTTTGTGCTCACGTTCTCTTCAATCCAACATTTTGGAATAATCTGCAAATGGATGCATTTGAAAGTTAGAAGCTTTTAGAGTGAGAATTTTTAACCATTTCTGAGATAATTTAATAAATTTCCTTTTCTCATTGCGCCTCCGCAGTTTTTATATAGAGACAATGAAGACCCCTGCACGTGCTCTTCATAAAAACTATGGTAGCCTGATAATTTTCCTTTTGGAAAATTATCGGGGTCCGTAGGTAAGCAATGCATGACCCGCAGACCCCCAAGAGCGGAATTTTAAACCTTTTTTCCCCTCAAAAAATGATTTGAAAACTTAAAAAGAGAATTCAAATGGATGAAAATGAAGAGAAGGGTGTTGTGGATTACCTAGATTCGATGGTTTTCGATTTGAGTGGTCGATTCTCCCATTATCACCTCCGAAACTTTTTCCGCCAAAAGCTCTCAACTTTCAACTATGAATGAAAAAGGTGAAAATGACTTTGTTGAACTACTTTTTATAACATTTTTTGAATAAATAAAATATTATTTTATTTTTTTTCCACTTTAAAAGGTTATTTTTCAAAAGTTTGTACTTATTGGAAACATATATGTTCAATTTTTCGAGTTTATGTGCAAAAACATGTTTTTCAAATGAAATAATTATTTTGATGATGAGTACACTTTTATCACTTTTTCGGGCTCTTGAAAATTACAAAAAAGTGAAACCCTGGAGTTCTCTTTTAAGCCCTTTTCAGACTCTCTAAACATGAAAATATTTCCGAGTACTTGACTATTCGAAATCATTAAAGGAAATGAACAATCATCCTTTCAGTATACGTTTACTCCTTTTCTGAACTGAAATGGACTATTTACGAAAAATGTATACGCTAACTAATCATGGTCAATAGAGTTCTCTCCTTTATTATTTTATCCTTCTTTGGGCTTGAGAGACTAAATTTACAAAAAAGTACACCCACAGATTTTTCTTAAGTTTTTCTTCTGACTCCCTAAAACTGAAAAACATAGAGTTTCACCTATACTGGACTTGTTAAAACTTAGGAGTAAATGACCTGTAAATTACAAACAGGAATGAACCACTCCTTCTTAGGGTTCGATTTTAATATTAAGTTGGACTGATCCGAAGGATGAGCTTATACAACAAGCAGATGTTATCCTCTTTAAGTTTGTCAAAAATAAAGAGGTACTTTCTAGAAATGGTGGGGGAAAAAGAGAGAAAATGAATCCAGTTGTCACACTTTGTTTCAAAAAGGTAGTATACCACTCTTGAACATGACACTTTTGTCACACTCATACTTGGGTTGGGAAAATCCTTTGTCTAACAGTTAATCAAACCACATTGAAAGTCTTCAGCCAGTTTCTGGGTATTAGCTTCAGGTCAATTGTCACCAAACCATTTGCAGTGTCGTTATGTGTTCAAGAGATGGTTTAAATAAACCATTCATTGAAAACATTTGTCTCCATTCACGTTGACCATCCCTGAGTCAGTCCTTGCTAAAATTTCTTCAAAACTTGATCTAATGGTTTCGTGTCGTGGGCTTTCCTACGCCGTGTCACTTTCTATCGACGATAACACATCATCTAGAAAGTTGATCTAGAATCCTATCAGTACCTTGGGATCTGCATGCTCTAATGGCAGGTTTCTCGCCTTCGACGACATATTATATCATTTCCCTACGATCGAATGACTCTGTGAAGTGTTCGAATGCAAATCATTCATTCACACCTCATGGATTGTATTGAGTAATTTGAGAACCATTGTCATTATTAGTGGTTTCTCTCACACTTTTTAATAGTTCACATCATTGACTGGTAATCAAGTGGTTTCTACCATGTTCAACTTCGACTTAATCAATCACATGGATAGAATCGTACTAGTTCGAGAAGCGGAAATCAAGACCCTGGATCTAGTTTCCACCATCCAGGCTACGAGGAGTTTTATTATTCATAAAACAATAGACTACTTATGACAGATGGCTGCTGCCATGCTATGTCTACTATTGATGTAATTCTAAAATCATTTCTATATCAGAACATGTAGTTAGTTTTTATTTGAGTATGGGAATGCCTACCTCAGTGATGATATACATATATATGTTTGCATTGAATGTTTTTACAGGCTTCAACCAGTACGCCTACAACCCAATCCTCGGAATGATAAAGCACTTCACTCTTCAGAACTACTTCAGACTTCACGCTTTAGGGGGAAATCCGTTACACTAAAAATTGTCACCATGAAATTTAGCTGTCTATATGGGTTCATCATTACCTATTTTATGCTCCCTTGGAGGTCCAAAATTATAAAGTTCCTAAACCAAGCTTTGGAATTGAAGAAAAGCTCATTAAAACCCTAAAAGCCTAACTCCGTACTTTTTCTAGTCATTTCCTATGGTACCGCAGTTTCTTGCTCTATAACCTGCGACACATCCCACATGTTCTGCTTACTAAAACTACGGACCCCCGTAAAAGGTAAAATAAAAGAAAAAGTAAGTTCTAGAAGCCTAACTGGTCCAATATTCTCCCATCTGGAATCTTCTAGAAGCGTAATCTGGTCGAGCTTCGCCCCTTCATTCATGAACCTCTATCCCTTCGTTAATGGAGATTATTACTTGGTATTTGGAGCTAAAATCCCTTTTTGAGAGGAATTTATACCCCTTTCTTTGGAACTGAAACCTCCTTCCTTCTGCTATAAATTGAGATCATGTTTTAGTCTCAAAGGTACTTAGAAATTGGTTGTTTTGAGGTGAATTGCTGAAGAAATTATACTCTCTATACTTGGCATCAATGGTATGAGAATGATTACATACTCATATCCATAGTTTTATGCTAGTTTAGAGAGAGGAAAGCTTGTCAAACCGATGGAAAACGATTGTCCAGGACCCCAGAAGAACCTGTATGACATCAGGGCGACAAGGTTGTAAGGTTACTTCTTATCATACACGTTAATACTAATGGATTGTATTTTATCATTAAGTTGTTCACGTATCTATTTGATTAATTTAATTCTTGGATTCCTTGATCACTGAGATAGATTAGTGTTTATGAATTATTATATCTTGTAGGTGCTTTTAATCCTTTTTCCTGTCTTTGGATGCAGGTCTTACATGTTGAATTGTCCTCTTTTGGAGTGACTGGATTGAAGATTACAACAAGTATTGGACTTGAGGTAGGAGCATCTCTTCTTACTTAGTTAATTAATAATTCTGAATCATAATGATCTAGAGAAAATGGTAATTTGCATTTGGTTTGTTTGTTTCTAGATATCCATAGGATACTAGCGAGATCGTTCTTTTCCACAAGAGGGATTAATCCGCCTAAAAGTCACATCTAAGTTTGTACGAACCCCGGGTTGATAAAGTAAAGTAGGACAACCTCTAGAAGTTGCATCATCCTTGGTGACATACCAAGGATCACCACTTTTTGGCGTCGTTGTTGGGGAGGTGTCTAGTAAATGCTTTGATTTTGTTTTAGCATTATTTTTTGCTTTCCTTTTACATGTTGTTTCAAAAATATTGAAAACAAATACAAAAAAAATCTGATTTTCATGCCTCATAGGAGTAGGGATACTCAAGGAAATTTTCTACCTAAAACCCCCACATCACCACGTAGTCACCCTTCACTCTTCTTCAGTGGCTGTGAGGTTAAACACAACATAGGTGAGCCTTTTAAAATTTTTGAAGAAACTATTAGAAAATAAGAAGATCTTGTTTCACCTGAGGAACCTACTTCACCTATCTCAACCATGGCTGACAATGAAGCCTTTCCCATTAGAGAGGCGGATGGGGAAAATAAAATGAAAAAAATTAACCCCTTAGCCCTTCCACACTTTCATGGACTTACCTTGGAAGATCTTGACGCATCCATGTTTGAATTTTTTGTTGTTATTAGGAACTATGACTATGCCTCAAATGATTAGAAGCTAAAGCTATTCCCATCTACCCTTAAGGATGCAGCGTTGTGATGGTTCATGGGTCTACTTGGGAACAACATCACTACTTGGGCACAGATGCAAGAAGCCTTTAATAACAAGTACAAGGAATATTGTTGCTCCAAGGAAACTAAGGATGAGATATTCAGGATGAATCTAGGGCTTGATGAATCCCTAGAAGACTATGAAGAGAGGCTTTAGTTGAACTATAAGAGACCCAACTATACTCTTGATCCCGGATCACTTAAACTAGTACTTCTTTGAGGGATCAGCAAGGAGGTGATAGAAACCCTCAATATGCTATCAGGGGGAGATATCTACCAAATGCCTTATGAAACAATCAAAACTGTCTTCAAGAACCATTCTAGGGCAACTAGGAAGAAAGGCAGAGCTGATCAAAGTAAAACCAATACCCCTTCCTCTTCGACCTCCATCAAACATGAGATTGGAAATATGTTGGAGGGCTTTAAGAGTGACACTTTGCAAACCTTTGCTTTGAAAATGGACGTAATGCAAATCAAAAGGAAGCAAGAGGAAGCATAAATAGCCTTGGCTATATTTTTCCCTAGATGTACTAGAAAACACCCTAGAAATGAATGTACACTAAATTTCATAGAGGTTTTCTTAGTCTGTGAGGAGAATCATGCCATAGAAAATTGTCCCTCCGTACCTAGACTCAAAGCTATATATCAAGATGGGGAAGTAGGACTAGATGAACTCTGTTTCATCAACTAGAGAAGGCCTTAAGGCCCTAGGTCATATCAGCAAGGTATGCAAGTTGCACCTTACTCTTACTATCACAATAATCAGAATGGACCCATGCAATATTGGTACACCCCCACTCCTCAATCATGGCCTACACCTCCTACTTGGTCTTACAACCCTCCATATCATCCTCAACCCATGAGCCAACCATTTCAATAGTATGTTCCTTAACAACCTCAGTGGAAAAATTCGTCCCAAGGGTGGAGGCCTCAACATAATCAACCACTCGCTCTAATGCCTCCACCCCAACCTCAACCTTAGTTTAGTCATGCTACTCCACCTAATTTTCCTTAGATGCCTACACAACCCAATCCGAACCCAAACAACATACATGCACAACAGGTTTATAGTGGAGATACATCCTATCTAGCTTGTGCTGTAGACATACAAGAGATTAATCTAAGGTCGGGAAGAGTACTCCTAGACAACCACCCTCCATCTCCACCTATAGAAGTTGACAAGGAAAATGAAGAAAGCAATACTCAGATCCAACAACCTCCTTTTCCTGAGCACTTGACCTATTCTAGTCAGCCAACCCCAGAGGAGACTGAAATTTTGGGAGAACTGAAAATTTTGTGTGTAAAGATACCGCTTCTTCAGGCAATTAAGGATGTCCCTATTTATGATAGGCTCATCAAGGAAAATTTCTTCAAGAAACCTGGGAGAAAGAAGAAAGATACCCCCACCATCAATGTAGTAGGACAACTGTCTGACTTAATTTTGGGAAGGGTGATCTTTCCAAAGTACTTGGACCCTGGCAGTCCAGTTGTAGATTTGCACATAAATGGTGTCATAGTTCCCAATACTCTGATTGATCTCGGGGTTGCCATAAATGTCATGACCAAGGAAACTATGTTGAAACTCAACCTCCAAGGGGCTTTGAGGAAAACCACAATGGTTCTGCAGCATGTAGATATGTCCATAGTAACTTCAGAAGGAATTATTGAGAACATTATGGTTTCAATTGACTCTTGGGATTATCCTACAGATTTCATGGTTTTGCAGCCAAAAACCAAGTTCAATGGATATCCTCTCATCTTAGGGATACCTTGGCTAGCCACTGTCGATGCTTATATCAGTTGTCAGGCTGAAAAAATGACTATTTAGAATAGGCCTTTCTCTAAAAAATTGGTATTATATCCTCCAGCCCAACCTTCCATTGATCATGACCTACCTATATGGTTGGAGGATGAAGAAGATGAGTTATATAACACTACTCCCATTTGTACCATAAATGTTGTTCTTAGAGGGGGGCAACTTGATGAATATGAACTCATCGACCATGTCATTCAAAACCAGTCCTCCATTAACAGTCCGCTTGAAAACCTAGTTAAAGAATCTCAAATCCAACCTTGGATGGAATTACACTCAGTTGATACAACCTATAAAACCACCAAGGATGTAGAGTTTGGACCATCCAAATCTCTAAAAATCAACTCAAACCTCTCAAATGAATAATAAAGGTAGTTATGATAGCTTCTAAAAGAAAACCTAGATGCATTTTATTGGGATTACAAGAACATGAAAGGGGTACATCCTTCAGTATGCAGACATCATATTTACGTTAAGGAAGAGTGAAAGCCTGTGCAAAAACCCCAAAGAAGGATGAACCCAACTCCAAAGGACATATTCAAGGAATAACTACATAAACTGTTGGATGTAGGTTTCATTTATCCTATATCAAACAGTGAGTGGTTATCTCCTCTTGTCCTGGTCCCGAGGAAGAATGGAAAATGGTGAATCTATGTTTATTATTAGGAACTTAACAAAGCCACCAAGAAGGACCATTTCCCTTTGCCCTTTATAGACCAAGTTCTGGATGGCCTTGTGGGAAAAAAGTTATTTTCCTTCTTATATGGGTTCAGTGGGTATAATCATATCCAAAACAGCCCTAAAGATTAGGACATGACTACTTTCACCTACCCTTTGGGTACCTTCTCTTATAGAGTCCTACACTTTGGGTTGTGAAATCCCCCAACTACCTTCCAAAGAATTGTCTTGAGCATTTTCTCTGAGCTAGTCCATGACTCAGTTGAAATCTACATGGATGATTTCACACCCTATGGGGATGCCTTCCAAGAAACTCTCTCCAATTTGGGAAAAGTGATGAGAAGGTGCACTAAGATGCATCTCTCCCTGAGCCCAGAAAAACATGAATTCCTAAAAATGGTAGGAGTAGTATTGGGACACTCAAAAGGGTGTCTTCTCCTAAAAAGCAGAGAGATGTCAAGAGCTTCTTATGGTTAGCTGGATATTATAGAAGATTCATCAAATATTTCAGTAAGATGGCTTCACCCCTATTTGGTTTATTGGCCAAATATTCTGAGTTTACTTTGTCTAGTCCTTGTCAAGAATCTTTTGAGCTCATTAAGGGAAATTTAACTACTGCCCCCATTCTCTGAGGTCCAAATTGGACTATGCCTTTCCACATCCACACATATGCATCCAAAAAAGATGTGGGGGCAGCATTAGGGCAGTTAGAATACAAATTACCTTATGTAATATATTTCATTAGTAAGAACTTGTCTAAGGCCAAACTCAATTATACTGCCATTTTCCACTCTTTAAACAAATTTAGACATTCTATCACTGGGAATCAGACCTTTGTACACACTGACCATGCATCCATCAAATATTTAATGAACCAACCAGATGTTAATGTTGGGATAATTATATGGTTGTTACTATTACAACAGTTTGACCTAACCATTGTTGATAACCCTGGAAAGGAGAATGTTATTGCAGATTTTTTTATCCAAGTTAGCTCTATCTACAAATGAAGAAGGAATGGTGGATGAACAGCTACCAGATGAACATCTATTCTCTATATCAGCACTCTCACCATGGTTTTTTGACATAGATAACTACTTGTCTACTGGAAAGTTCCCTCCTAATCTCTCATTCGAGAAAAGAAAGATCATCAGAAAAAAAATGCCCCTTTCACATGGATTGGGGGAAATCTCTTCAAGCTAGGCCTTGAACAAATTATCAGAAGATGTGTGAGGGAGGAAGAATTTTTTGATATCCTCTCTTCATGTCACGATATCCCTTGTGGAGGCCACTTTGCTGCAAAAATAACTTTCTTCAAAGTTTTGCAGGCAGGATAATATTGGCCTACCCTTCACCAGGATTCCAGAAGATACACTAGCAGGTGCAACTAGTGCCAAAGGATGGGGAAACCTACATAAAGGGATGAGATGCCTTTTCACACTCAAGTGTCTCTTGAGCCATTTGATAAATGGGGCATGGACTTCATTGTACCTATTGATCCACCATCTGGATAGAAAAATAATATCATAGTCTGCACTTACTACCTGAAAAAGTGGGTTGAAACAAAAGCTGTGAAGGTAGAAACCAAGGAAAAAGTAGTAGAAATTCTGAGGGAGAATGTGTTTTACGAATTTGGATACACCAGAGAAGTAGTCACTGATCAAGGGGGACAATTCACATCTCATCTCATTGAGAATATTCTGAGGAGGCACAAGATAAAACATAAGACTTCTACTGCCTACCACCATCAAGTGAATGGAAAAGTGGAAGTGACCAATAAAGCCTTGGAGAGTATCCTCACCAAGGTTGGGAGAAACAACAGGAAATATTGGGTGGAAAAATTGGTAGAAGCCACTTGGGCCAACAACACTACCTGGAAAAAAACAACATGATTCACTCCTTATGACCTGGCCTATGGCAAGAAAGCTTTTATTTCAGTTGAATTTGAATTCAACACCTTAAGGATGGAAGTTGAGTTAGAACTAGATATATCAAATGACCAAAAAAAGAGGTTTCTGCAATTAAATGGATTGGATGAGTTTAGGATGAAAGCACTCCTTCACATAGAGTTAATTCAACTGCAAAGGAAGGTTTTCCATGACAAGTACATTAAGGGAAAGACCTTTAAAGAAAGAGATTGGGCACTGTTATATGACTCGAAGTTTAAGGATTTCAAAGGAAAACTGATGAAAAGATGGTTGGGACCCTACAAAGTGGAAAAAAGTTATGATAATGGTGCAGTTTAGATCAGAACCATAGATGGGGAAGGAATTCTCCTACTTGTCAATGGTTACAGGCTTAAGGTTTACAATAAGCCCCTGTCTAGGGTAGAATTTATTAATTCAATAAATAGGGAGGTGTATGTCATGTGAAACTCCATAGTTTCTAGTGCCTCCTAGAAAAAAAAGATAAAAAAAGTAAAGAGGGATGGATGAAAACCTCTTTGATGCACCCTAGGCTGACTCCAGGGTTGAAAACCTCCATGAGGTAGTCCTGGAGCAAGAAAAAATAAAGAAAGAGAAAAAAAAAAAAGAATAAAAGATCCTTGGTTGAAAACCTCTCTGAGGCACCCAAGGTAGGCTTGTGGGTTTAAAACCTCTGTGGAGGTAGCCCACTCGCCTTCAAAAAAAAAAGGAAAAAAGAAAAGAAAGAAAATGAAAAAGAAGAAAAATACCTATGCACTTATGTGTTTTTCTGTTTTGCAGGTTATTGATTATAGATGGTTTTTTGGATCCAGAGGATAATTTTATCTTCATTCTCTCTTCTCCTCTGCTTACACACTCCATAAGCCACTTCATCATACATCCCTTCATCCACTTCACCCATCAAATAGGCAACAATTTCATTTTTTTTCTTGGCATGGGACCCCTTTCACTTGCCTATCCTCCACTCCATTCATTCCATGACTTCTTCCATAGCCTCCATGAACCATCTCTCTCAATTTCTGAGCAAATTGAAGCAATAAGAGGCAAGAAACAAACTACTACATGTATCAGAAAATTTCCTGTAGAAAATCTGTGTGTTGCAAAACAAGGCCAACAGATAAGGAAAGCTGATGAGGATGACTCCAGAAGACCACCAACAAACTCCAAAAGGGCAAGCACACCAACCCTGGCACCTGAAGATCTCCATGAGAAACCTCGAAAAAGAAAAAGAAAAGAATAAAATATTAAGAAACTCAGTCAAAAAAGACAAGCAACTCACTCAGAAAAAACTGCTCACTCAGAAACAAATTAAGAAATGAAGATACAACAAAGAAAATACAAAGGCTGCCACCACTAGCTCCAAATCCTTTCACCAACTCCTTCAACACCTCACCAACACTAGGTAAGCTCAGGTATGGCCCCTCACCTCTCGCTATGCATCCATAATGACCAAAATGGTTGAATGCCGAGTTTTAGAAATTTAAAAGGCAAAAAGGTGGCTAGTTAACATGATCACCTTCGTAAAGTGAAACTAGAGGAAAAGTAAAAGTGCATGGCACCTTGGAAAGTCAAATCAAGTAAAGAGAGAGCAGATGGGTATGAAGAGAGTGATCACAAGGCTCAGCAATGATTAATTGAAGTGGGAAAAATGGTCTCAAAGAAGAAAACTCATGTTAAGTACGAGTTACCACAATGCTCCAGATTTAGTTAAAAATACAATAAAGGTAAGATTTGTCTAATTTTCACTATTGCATTGAGAATTTCGAAGAGTAGCAAGAGCAGGAGAGCAATGGGAGGCATCAGAAGATCAACATTGAGGTTTGAGCTTGCCTGCACCATCGTTCTACATGGAACAGAGTTTTGCTACAGGCAACTTCAGAAGCATATCAACAAGGGTTTAAAAGGCAACACAGAGTCACTTGTGGGTGAATTTTCTTCCCAAAGCCTCCATATCTCAAACCAAAGCAACAGAGGACAAAGGTAAGTGGTTGTAATCCTCTAACACTGAAATTTCTCAATACAATTCACACTCAACAAAGTAAATTTGAAAATTAAAGGGTAAAAGAAAATTTCTTGCATTTTTTTTCAAGACCTCCATCTCTAAGACATAACTCTAAAACCTCTCACCACATTCATATCAAAACCATTAAAATGGATGGGGATTCAACATAAGAGAGCCTACTGACATTAAGAGAATTAGGTAGCACCCTCAATTCATGGAAATCTTCCGAAATCACCAACTCATAGGGTTCTTTGACCTATTTAAAAGTTTTGATGGAGATAGCTAAAGAATTTGCAGTGGCTTTGCAGTCATATTCAGAAGAGAGAGCCACCACTATGGTTAGAGGCCAGGACATCACACTATATACTGAACTCATAAGAAGAGTTACAACTTTGTCCTTAAGAGTTAAATGGGTTAAGGAAAGAATGCCTAGCACTGCAGTCAAGAAGAATTTATTTCTACCAGGAGAGGAGTACATTGAAGACAAAAATGGAGTGAGGAGAGAAATCCTTCCATACCCGTGGGATGAAGTAGCCTTCCATATCATTAAGTTTATTTCTTTTGAAGGCACACTTAGTGTGGTCTATGGGTATCATTACATATTGTTAAATGAACTCAGGTTTCAAGAAGAACTCCCACTTGAAGAGAGATTAAGCATCCCTCACTTCCTCTAGAACTCCATAACTGACATGAGCCATAAGGTGAGGCAAAGAAAATATCAACATATTTCCCATCATGGCCTCATAAAACTAATTGTAAATGATGCTTTGAGAAGGTTGAACTTACTTGTATCTTGGTATTCTTTCATGGACATGGGTAGGTAAGCCTTTATAGCTACCCAAACAGGAAAAACCTATGCTTCAAGCCTTAGAGAGAGGGAGGTAGAAGAAGAAGAGGAAGGGGCTAAAGAGGAGGTAGAAGAAGAGGAAGAGGAGGCAGAAAAGAAGGAAGAGAAAGAGGAGATAGAAATTGAGGCAAAAAACATAGAGACAATAGAGATAGAGCAAGGAAACACCGAGGGAAAGGAGGAAGAAAAGACTAAGGAAAAGGAATATTTGGACCCTGTATTAGGTAGTGAAACCTCCCCTAAAGACACCAGCATGTCACCAGACATCATAGATCAAGAAGTAGATTCTACCCTAACTACTTTTATTACACCTGTCAAAACAAAAAGAAAGAGGCAAACACCTATGTGCTTCAGAAATAGGAAGAGTCATAGGGTGAGACAAGGAAAACCATAGACTCCCACCAAGAGCCATATTTCCATTGAAGAAATGCCAAAGAAGGAGGAAGAAATGATATTAGAGAAAGGAAGGGTGCAAGAGGCCACTTCACCTGTAAGGACCCCTGTAACATATATCAGAAGACATTAAGCCAGATTGGCATCCCATACACTTCATGCAACTACCACGGTTCTTCTAAGGATGAAAAGAGTGAAAAAAAATGAAAAGATGGTCTTCAGCAAGAAAAATAGAGTTTTCTATAGGAAACTTTATTTTTGCTACAAAAAACTATAGAAAGCACAAATTTGGAGAAAAAGGCCTTGGTTGAGGAGGAAAAGACAACCAAAGAGGAGCAAGTGGTCAAAGAAGCCAAGGAAAAATCACAAGAGGAAAAACAGGATGAAAAAGAGGGAGGAAAAGATGATAAGGAAGAGGCCACCTCACCAAAACTAGTCCTCAAAGATGTAGAAGTAGTGCCAAACCCTAGCACTCAACCCAATCTCAACTCCTACTACACATACATTGAGGGGGGTAGATTAATTCCTCAAAAGTTCACAATACCTTTGATTTATTAGTTGTAAGAGGAGAGGGAACGTACTCATCATTGGATGAAGCTCACCACATCTAAAGGTGTGCATGACATAGGGGTCATGGAAGGAAAAGTAACTGAGTTAGGGAAGGATTTATCTGATGTTAGGCTAAGAGAGTCAGTTTTGAAGGAGTAGCTTCAAAAGGCACATGCAGTTGTTCACCCTCCTTAACTCCTAAAGGTAGCCAAGGGATCCTCGAGATTCCCTCCAACAACTCAAAATCAAAGGAATCCAAGAAAACTCAAGATCAAGTGCACCAAAGCTACACTTCACTTGCAGTCAAGTGGAATCATCACCTACTTTTTAGGGAGTTGTTGGTATCTACCATTTAGGTTAAATAGGGTTGAGAAAGTGCTCATTAGGATTCGAGCTTTGGAAAAAGCCATTAGTCTCTTTTCTCTTTTAATAAGTTTTTGAGACTTTCATGTTGATGTAATAAGATTATCTTTTGCAATAAAATGAGTATTCAGATTGTGCTTCACAGATCTAGTTTCAGAGAGCTAGGCTTGTGGGTTAGGGCCCAATCCATGTGCCTTAGTCTCTCTTGTGTAATCATTGTTTATTTTCATGTCATTTTAGCTAGTTTTTCTTATGAGTATTTAGCTAGTTTTCTTGCATTTTCATTCATTGTTTGTAGTTTTCTTCCATTTGTTTTTTGTTGTAGATTTAGCTTGCTTAAACTTTGGTAGAATAGGTTATAAATTCAAAAAGTTGTGAGTCAAGCCTCCCCCTCTCATCTCTTTCATTAGAGCTTAAGGAGGGTAGAATTTCCCCACAGGCCAAAATTTCTTTTTAGTTTATGATTTCCTGGAATGGATAAGTTTGGTTGCTGTAATTCCATGGATATGTTTAGAATGCTATGTTATATCTCTATTTGTAGGTTAAAGTATATTTTATTTCCAAATTCAGTTCATCTTTTCCATTGTCTTTATCATGAATTGTCCATATTTATTGCATAAAAAGGTAGTTTGTTTGCAGTTTCAGGTAGCACAGCCAAGGAGAAATTCACCAACACCTTCAACTTCATCTCTCATCCTTCATCAACCCTTTATTCATCAAAATCGCCATCAACCCTGTTTTCAAAATTTTCATCCCTACACTGTGAGAAAACCCTAGGGGTGCAAGACATGCCTCCCAATAGGTTCTGAGCTTGGCCAAGGGGTGGCCACCTTCTGCTCATCTAAGACCACCTTCCCCCCACCTTCCCTACCCTTTTCACACCCATTTTTGGCCTCTGATTGCCATCAGATTCTTTCCTATAGCTATTCAGGACTTTCCTATAGCACTAAAGGAAACCTATAGTAGCACTTGAAGAAGCACCAGTGGGCCCCTACTTAAGCCTAGAAACCACCATCCACATCCTCTAGACCTACCAAAACCACCCATACACCTTTATCCTTTTACCCAAGCATTCAAGACTTCCATAAGTCACCTTAGCACTTTCTTCTCCTAGCTCCAAAACAACACATTTACAAGCATAGTTAGGTCATGATTAAAATCATGATATATAGAGCAAACAATGAGTAGAGTGTGTTTATCCATTTGGCCGAAAAAATTATGATTAGGTTAGTTTCCTTTATGCAATTTCAATTCAGAAATTTACTTCATTCAAGATGCCTATTTTGATTTCATTTCTTATCATAGCTTAATGTTATATTTCTTTCATTGCAGAGTAGTTAGATGTACTTGCTTGATGTAGTGTATTTTTGTATTTGCTGATAGTGCCATGGATTTAAATCATTTGTATCCCTAGGCCTAAATTCTGAAGTGTGACAGAATTCATCCAGAAACCCCAGAAGTAGCAACCTTTCGTAAAGCTTAGAAGATGATGACATGAGTACAATGCATCTGATGTGTATATAGAATTGTCACTTCCAAGGTTTTACAAAAACCAGGTTGAGAAAGTAAAGTAGAGCAGCCTTTGGGAGTTGTAGAGTCCTTGGTGCAATACTAAGGCTCACTAAAGTGCTTGAATACAAAATTGAAAACCACAAAACATTTACCAATAATCATCGATATCAATGCTTTATTTGTGCAATCATTTATAGTATCAAATTTATAGATAGGTTAAGAGTTCTTGCACAACATCGTAGACATATCATGGTTCCAAAAATGAACGAATTCTAAGTTTTCATGCACACACTTGATTATTTCCATTCGCTTTCATAGACACTTGATTTGGTACTTTTGCAATTTCTTTCAAATAATTTTAGTCTATGCTTACATTTCATTGATACCTTTTTTCTTCCATAGATCAGAGCTCATAGAGTCTAGTAGGATTAGAGGTTGATTGATTTTATATAAAAAAAATTCTTTATCTTATTTAAATTAGGATTTTGAAGTTTTAATAGAATAGGGACCATAGAGTCTGATCTCAATTGCTTGGCACGAATTGGTGGAGGGACGTCTGTGTCAGCATTGCATGACCTTAAATGTAAAATTTAATCAACATGCGGATCCCACTGACACCAACACAACTAGTCGCCACCCTCCTCTAGACAATACCATTATAAATGACTCTGCAGAATATTTTTCATCCCGAGGCTTGAATGAATACGAATGTAGGTTGGAAAGCCGCATCCCCCATGGTCTGTCATCCTTCAGTCACCTCAATTCTGTCTGGCTCTATTTCTGGAATCATGTTGCAACACCTCCCACTACCCACACTTACTCCATGCCTCTTGTCATCATGCTCCCTCAGGCTCACCTTCCTATATTACCACCCCTCCACTATCTTCAAACACCATGCTCTTCATTTCTTTCCATCAATTCTGCTATCCCTCATCATTCTAATATCTATTTCACCCCTTGTCAGTATAATCGCCCTGAGACAAGGTCCAGGCCATGGCCGTGGGTGTGTGGCCTGCCGCTGGAACAATTTGAGAGCCCCTCCTACCACCAGATTCAAATCCTCAGCCATGTGGGCCACCCATTCCTATGATGTGGTTGTTAATCCCGACACTTAGGCGTGTATATAAAAACTGGAAGGGAAAGCAAGGACTCTCAGATGCAGTGTCACCACGAAAGCGTTGATCAAGAATTCGAATGGATCCCTGACCCGGGCCTCACCCAAGCCAAGGAAAACTTCTACAGCAAAACAATTGAGATATACTAGCAGCTTAAAACCACCCTCGACTGGGAAATTCAAGATCAAGCAGAGATGATGAAGACATTGGAGAACAAGATCGACATGCTCTCAAAAATATTTGTGTTATACATGGAAGCTATTCATCACTGCAAGTTTGTCACTCAGGACACCCACCACTTTTCTATGCAGAAGAAACACTCTCATGCCGGTGGGATTTCTTCGAGCATCAAGAAGGAAACAGCGGGAACCTCCTCCTGTGGTCTTCCAACATCGTCTACTTTCACAAGAAACACACATGAAATTCCCATTAGCCTGGATGATGCTCCGAATGTAGTATGAAGACCGCGGTTGTGGCAGAGGGTTGGAGTCTACGAAAGCGGGGGTCGGTGCAGGTGATATAAGCTACTGGTTTCAGTCCTCCATCTTCTTTATGTTAAAATTCATCTATATGCATACTTTTGTCGAATATATGTCTAATATTTTATTTTATCTTCTTAATTATACAGCTACTAATGTTCACCTCTGGGTTTCCATATGTAAATTCTGTCTCTGGTCTCAGTTTATAATTTTGTTTCTGGTCTCAATTTGTAATTTTGTTCCAATCCTCCACAACTCTGGAAATTGTAAAAAGTACTCTAAGTGGAAGATAAGCCCTGTTTTGTTAATACGGTGAGGGATCATGGATCACACCTAATAGATTGTATTGTAATTAAGGTTTCTGCTTCTTAATATATTATATCTTTCTTATGAAAAAAATAAAATAATAGAATAGATTGCCTTTACTTTTCATAACTTAGAATTTTAAAATTTCCATAGTTTAAACCACTTGATCATTTTCCTAGAAGTTAGTTCATTGCTCTGCTTTTCTAGATTATAAATTTATTTCTTCCTAGAGTAGTTTATTATTTCTTTCATAAAGTTGAAATAGTTAATTTCCTTTACCTTCACTAAACACGTGTGTGTTCTACTTAGATTTCATTTCATAAGTAAAATTTCATTACGCTTCTTAGAATACGTTTTTCATCCTTTGATCATTTATTGTTTTCAATAGAACATAATTCTCATTTAAGCATTGAAATTGGAAAGTTAATCTCCTACCACATATAATGTAGTGTGCTTCATAAGTATACAAACCGAGATTAACATTTTAGTGTAAGTAATTTCATCAGGGGAATTTTGAGGTCTAAAATGGACCTCCTAAGAAAAATGTACAACCAAAATAAACTTTATAAGAACCAATAGGATTCCAGATGATGATTTCAACCATGGGGGATGATTCACCTTTTTGGAGTAACAAAGGTACAAAGATTAAAAAATAATAAAATATTAAAACTAGTTTTTCAACTCTTATTTCAACTGATTTCCCTAAGTTTCTACTCAAATTTCGAGCAGGAATGCTCGTTGGATGCAAAATTTAATTCCTCATCCAAGGAATACCCATGTTGAATACTTTCGATGTAACCTGCTATATGAAAAAAGAGAAATACATGAAAAAATGTGATGGCATTCACATTTTTCATGTATTTCTAATTTTTCTTGTAGTAGGGTCTGTCGAAAGTATGCAACATGGGTACTAATTAGATGAGGAATTAAATTTTTCGTCCAACGAGTGTTTCCGCTCGAAATTTGAGTAAACCCATAGGGAGATAAGTTGAAAATATGAGTTGAATTTTTTTTTCTTTTTTTCCCTCTAAAATTTGATGATGTAATATAATATTATTTTAATTTTTCCACTATTATTTTATAATTTCCTTAGGAGGCCCATTTTAGACCTTAAAATTCCCCTGATTGAACACTTAAATAAATTACCCAACAATATCCATCGCACTTAAAGGAGCCAACCTTTACTTATAAGGTGTTGGTCTTCTATGTGGGTCCCATTTTAAGCATACCTTAGAGATGAGCCTTGAAAAGTGCACCCACCCCTACTTCGCTGCTTTCTCTTCATCCTTAATTACCTCTCCTCTGTTGAAATTGTAACTAGGTTTGGTATACATAAATATATTTTATCATTGGTTTATTTATCATATTTTTTTCAAATCATGTTCTTCATTATTAGTGTCAAAAGAGTCAAAATAATTTATTATGAGTCAAAAGAAAATTTATAAGGGCTTGCTCTTAATTTCCCTTGCAAAATAAATAATTAAATAAATTCTTGTGGATTTTTCCTCACCAAGATTCCAAGTTAGCTCTCCTGCCCCTCAAGACGGCCTAGCTACATGTGGTACCCATTCTCCTAAGGAGAATATTATATATAGCCTATTCACATCCCTCAATTGGAGAACAAAGAGAAAAACATAAAATTCATCCATCTATGTATCTACAAAGTACTCAAGGTGAATAGAAGGCTGAAGCAAATAGAGATAAGAAGAGATTCTTGTACCCTCACTCAAGCAAGAAAAGAAGACCAAAAAGAAAAGTTTGAACCTCTGTGACAATATTTTGTGTCATATGAGCTTACTGTGGAAACATATTCCTTTGACATCTGAGCTTATCATGGTGACATATTCCTGTGACATCCAAGCTTACTGTGGAAACATACTTCTGGTATATCAAAGTTTACTATGACACTATTTATACTATGGATTGTGATCTATATGAGGCATATAAGGATAGACATACGGAATATTGTAACTAGAATTATTGGAAGAGTTATGGTAGAGTTTGGGACATTAATGGAGGGATGAATTAGCGCTTAGGTTACTAGTCAATTTATCTATGACAATGATTTCTCCTATTAACTAAATATTCTACAAGGAAAGGATTGTTTGGTTTCCCATTGTGGGTTTTTCCCTAGCCTTTGGCCTAATTTCTAGTTTCTTGTCTTTTTTTTTTCATTATATTTGTATAATTTCTTGACGACCTAATGAATGAAGTAAATGATAAAGGAAAAACATATATAATCAAGTCACAAGTAATTGTCATGTCTAAAAATTCTAGTATAAATCCAAATTTAAAAATGGAATTAGAGCTAGGAACAAGGTCTAAATTTGTCTCTGCAATCTAGTGAATATTATGAAAGACATATTGACTAGAAGCCTAGTTTTTCAGAATAATTTTCTATGGTTGGAAGCTAAATTCGTATTGAAGAAGAGACCTAGAACATGTATTAAATTATCTCTATTCTGCAAGGGCTGAAATATATTTGCTATAAGGAGAAGCACCAAGGGTCTTGGTTTGTTACTACAGACCTAGAATAGGTCAAGATTAGAAAAAATATCAATTCTGAGAAAATTATGAATTTAAGCCATTATGATCCTAGTTCTTACATGAGCCAATAAAAACCTACCTCTACATGATGATGATTTGAGTCCTCTTTGATGATGAACCAAGGAAGAAGTAGAAAATTCAAAGATATTTCAGAATATTAGCATGGGCTAAATTTCACAGTTTATAACTCCACAAATTCTTACTTTATGAAGCTTACACAAGAAAAAATGGGAAATTCTGGAAACATGACAAAAGAAGGTTGAAAAATGTTTTAAAGTATGTCTAAAAAAAGACCATATTGCAAAAAGGATGAAGGTCTCAAAAGTAAATAACAAAATTCAAGCTACTTCAAATAACTTCAAAGGACCAAAGATAAAAAGTTCATCAAGACTTAGTCATGATCTCTGTTGTGTAACCAGCTCCAAAAAGAGAAGAAAAGAGATATCAACGCCTTAGAAATGAGCCACTTCGAGGGGGCAACCTCCAATACATTACATAAATGAACAATTCTTGGATGATACAATTTACAAAACCTCCTTTCTATATACCAGGGTGTCCATGGGGCCATAATGTAATCCTAGTGAGCCCTTGATGTAATCCTAGCCGACCTAACAATACTAGTTGGGAGCAAAATAATAACAAAATGGGGGTTACAAGGGTTCAATAACAATAAGGGGGTTACACTAACAACAATAAGGGACTATATTAGTAATATAGGGACCTAACATGCCCCTCTCCTTCAAAAAAGTGTTGTCCTCAACGCTTGAGTAGCTCTGGTTGCTTCTATATAAAATTCTCATCCTCCCATGTAGAATCTTCGGTGGGTAAGTTCTTCCACTTGATGAGATGCTCTGAAATTGATCGATTCCGTAGCTGTGGAGTTCTTGTTGCCGTGACCGCTTCAGGTTCTAATATGGTTTTTCCTTCCTCATCAAGTTCTGGCAATATTGTTTGAACTGGAATATTTTCACCTATAACCTTCTTTAAGCATGAAACATGGAAAATTGGATGCACTCGTGAAGAAGTAGGAAGCTCCAATTTGTATGCCATAGTACCAATCTTTTGCAACACCTTGTAAGGACCATAGTACTTTAGCGATAATTTATTATCCTTCTTAGCTTGCTTGAAGGACATTTGTTTGTATGGTTGTAGCCGTAAAAATACCCAGTCTTCTGCTTCAAAACTTCCCTTGCTACGATGTTGATCTGCCTGTTATTTCATTTGATTTTGTGCCAAATTCGGGTTGTCCTTTAAGAGTTGGAGAACTTCTTGTTGATGCTCGATGTGATCTTCCACTGCTTGAACCTTCGAATTTTCTCTTAAAGATGATGTGATGGATGGTGGATGATATCCATAAAGTGCCATAAATGGGGCCATTTTAGAATCCAATACTGATATCTACTCTACAATATTCCCTTGGAATCAATTCAACTTGATTCTTCAAACAAGACTTATGCAATTCGGAAAAACAATACACACCTTTTACTTGATTTTTAGGAGCTCTGTATTGAAATTGAATTATCTCTGTAATTGAGAATCTTCAATATCTGAAATTCATTTCTGTAGTATCCTTCTGAACTGTCTTTCAAATGCCACAGGTATGATCTGGTTTTGATTCTCCAAGACAAATTTGTGTCCAATCTCCCACAATGACCTAATTTTGGACTGGTTCAGTAGAGCGAACTTGTACGAATTTCCACGTGTCACTGTTTCGTCCTTCGTCTCTAAAATTGATAGCCAAGAAACTGCAGTCTGTGTACTTGCAACCACTTTTTACAGCACTCCAATCCGATGCCCAGAGAGAGAGTTATTGAACTTTGCCCACGATCACCTCTTTGAGATGAAATTCAGGAGCCTGAAAAAGCACTACCTTCCACAGATCATATCTCCAAAAATATTGTGAACCAAGCTCTAAATTTTTTTGGCCGAATTTCCTCGAGTTTCAGCTTCGCACCATATGAATTTTAGATTCTGAACCTTCGTAGAAATGTTTTTATAGCACAAATTCCACGATGCCTGTTTAGGAGCCTTGACCTGTTTAGGAGCTTGAAAAAAGACCTAACTTCCACAGATGATATCTCCGAAACTATTGCGAACCAAGCTCTAAAATTTTTAGACAATCTTCCTCAGGATTTCAGCTTTGTACCCTAAAAATGTCAGCTTCTGAAACTTCATAGAAAAAATTTATAGCGAAAATGCCACGATGACCTGTTTGGAGCAGCGAAACCATAGAATCCAAAGCTCCGATACCAAATGTTGTGTAACCAGCTCCAAAAAGAAACCGACTCCAAAAGAGAAGAAAAAGAATATCAACGCCTTAGAAATAGGCGACCCCCGCCAGGGGAAACCTCCAATACATTACATAAATGAACAATTCTTGGATGATACAATTTACAAAACCTCCTTTCTATATAGGAGTCCATGGGGCCATAATGTAATCCTAGTGGGCCATAATGTAATCCTAGCCGACCTAACAATACTAATTTAAGGGCACAATAATAACAAAATGGGGGTTACAAGGGTTCAATAATAACAATAAGGGGGTTACACTAACAATAATAAGGGACTATACTAGTGATATAGGAACCTAACAATCTCAATAAGAATTCAAGAGAAAGTATGAAATAAAAAGATCATTTAAACTGTGGTATAATGTTTTACTCAAGATTGAAGGTTTGTAGTTGATATCTGAAGTGGAATTGTTCAAACGCAATTCTCCTCCTTCCTAAACAAGTTCTAGCTCTCTCATCTTATAAAATGATCAAGTTCGAAAAAACCATCCAAATTATGTAAGAACAATGGAAAATTCTATGACATAACATCCATGGAGTCTAAATTATGGCACAAGGCTTGTGCCTATTGCTCATATGAAGATCTTTCAAAGGTTTGTATCACTTTCTTATGTGGTAGTCTATACCCTTGGTTGATGCAAAGGATCATGATTTTTACATGAAGGTTGATGTTCAGACTATATGAAGACCTAATTGTAGATTTCTTATGGAAAAAATTGAAATGAATTATTATGAACAAGATTGAAGAGTTGAATTAAGCCACCGTGATGAATATTATGAGTTTACTATGTGTATATCTCAGAAAAGGTAGGGTTGGAAAGGTAAGAAAGAATAGGTATGCATAATATCTTTCTATAATATCTCAAGAACTAGGCATAGATCTAAGTCCATTCCAAGTTCTCTTACAATTAATGACTCCTAAGTTCATCTAAATATTACAAGTATATTTTGCATGGATTTGTGCTCCAATGCATGTGTCTCTTGTATTGAGGAAAAAGACATAATCAATATGTAAAGTGCTCTATCCTCTCCCTGCATATGTAGGCTAAATTTTTTATGACCTCCATCTCTAAAGCTATATAAATGGAATTTCTAGGGTTTGTAACTAACACTCTAGTATACATGTAGAAATTGCAATTTGAAAGATGATAGTTCTTGAAAAATTTGGATATTGAAGGATCTAGGGTTTATAGACCCTAGCAAAGGTTAGAATTAGAAAACCCTATGAACAAAACCCTATAACTAATAGTTTCTATTGTAAGAAGAAACCCTAGCTCTTGAGAATGATATAATTGACATCATACTAATATGAAGACAAGGTTAGTGAAAAGGTTCAAGATTGAGAAGGATTGGACTTCCCTAAAAATTCTAAGTACTCTACACCTCCTTTCATTCATTGTTAATTTTTCTATTGATAGTCTTTTGTCTATGCACTTTTATTAATGATATGTGTTCCTTCATAGCCTTCTAATAAAGTGTTCAGATCAATATTAAGAGCTACCCAAAATTTAACAACAGATAAAAGACTTGGAAGAATGTAGCAAAGCACAAAGACTTTCCTAAATCATAGTAGATGTAAATGAAGAAGGAGAAAGTAGTTTGAAGTATGCATAAAATAATTAATTTAGATGGCAACATGAGAGCAAGAATTGAGAATATTATCCTAATAAAAAGAGAGAATTTTTCTTATCTCAGATAAAAACAGGGAGCTGAAAATAAAAGATGGCATATCTTGGATGGATACAATACTACTTGAGGTTTGGAAGAAAAATGAGAGAATTTTGTGATTGAGATTCTTCAGAAGGACAGATGGAAAATCTTTAGAAACACCCTTTAGCAAGAAATTGAAGAGTTCTAATATTGTTGATACATCATTATAAAGATCTCTGATTGATTCCCTAATATATTCGATTCAAGGACACATAGATTGGGTTGGCATTACTCATAATGAATACAAATACTACCATTCATTGGTTTTGCTTGATATTTGGTATGATTTTTTGGAAAAGCATGAAGCGAGACTCTATTGCACCACGAGGAAAGAGGATATGAAAGTCTGTATGATTAACTGCGAAGCAGTTTGGCTTTATAAAATGTTTGATGAACTATTTAATGAAATGCTAGATTAAATTTATATGAATATTGTCATAGAATCAATAATGATGAAGCACATTATGATTCATGACATGGCGGAGCCATGAAGCTACAAGTATATCTCCATTAACAAATAGGTAGTTGATGCATTGATGACGTCCCTTCCTAGGGGAAATATTAAGTATTTTTGAAAAGCTTGGGCTTTTGGATATCTCGTTCCTATTTGAGAGAGAGTGAGAATATAAATTATGTTTGCCAATATAATTCTAGCACATGAACACATATATGGAGAATAGTGGATTGCATAAGCATCGTGGACCGAAATTCTTGAGATCTGTATTGTGACTAAGACTAAAAAATGAAAGTAAAGTGCATTAGTCTAGTATAAGAATGGTCCATAGGACCGGAATTTCCTCGTATCAAGTATTATGACAATGTATTAGGAAATGGTCCCGAGAGGACATACTTTGGTGAACCTGGGTGGAGCATGTTTCTCAGAGAGGTGGTGGTGTCCTATTGAATGCATCCCAACATTATGATCTGATATAGTGGAGAGATAGAGATTACTTTTCAAGGCCTTGGTAATCTGAAAATTTTGGTCATGATGATGCTATCATCATTGAGGCTTATCAATCTAGATCCTTCCTTATATGAATATTTCAACTTGAGAATATCCTGATAAGTCATTGTGAATTACAACCTAGTTATGATGGAGTGTTGAAATTGTAACTAGGTTCAATATTCATAAATATGTTTTATCATTGATGTATTTATTATATTTTTGTGGAAAATTTTATCTAAGGCATTTGATCTTATTGTGGAAACATATTCCTGTGACATCTAAGCTTACTACGGCAACATACTTCTAGGATATTCGAGTTTACTATGACACTATTGCTACTATGGATTGTGAGCTATATAAGGAATTCTATATGAGTGGGCATGCCATCTAAGTTTAGAAATATGACATCTTGTAACTTGAATTATTGAAAAAGTTATGGTAGATTTTGGACTATTAATGGAGGGTTGACTTGGCACTTGGGTTACTGGTTAGTTTATCTATGACTTGGGTTTCTCCCGATGACTAAATATTCTATAAGGAAAGGATTGTTGGATTTTCCCTTTGTGGGTTTTTCCCTGGCCTCTGGTCTAATTTATGGTGTCTGTTATCTTTAGTGTGCATTGTATTTGTATAATTTCTTGATGACCTAATGAGTGAAGTACATGATAAAAGAAAAACATATATAATCAAGTCACAAGTAATTATCATGATTATAAATTCTAGTATACATATGAATTTCGACATCCTCGTCCCCCCAAATGGGGTGGAGGAGAAAGACCCATCAAGGGCCCAAAAAAAGGAACCAAAAAACATACCTATGGAGATCAAGCTATTAAAAAATTTTCTAAGGGATCCTAATGAAACTTTCCCAAGATCCTTGGTGGACTAAAAAAGAAAAATCGTTAAACTATGGAACTTCTCTTTTGGAAATATAAGTGACTAAGGAAACAAGTAGAACTATCGATCAACCTTAATAAATTCATTGTAGAAATTTTATAGGCATAGGAACTTGAGTAGTCGTAAATGGAAGACATTATTCCAAAACTATGGAGAGAAGTTCAATAATTTTTACTAAGTTCTCAAGGTGCCGCTAGAGGAGTGCCAAAAATATGGGACCCTATGTTACCTTCATTGGATTAAAGCATCACATAGATGAGTTATATTTTTTCAACCTTTATGTTGGTGTGCGGGGATACCAAATTTCAACTCTGAAATAACTATGCCCCAAATAAAAATCAAAAGGAAAGAGAACATTGGATATTAGTTAGGGCTATGGGTGATGCTTAGGTTCTAGGCTTAAGGATTTTAGTTGGAAATATTAATATAATTCTCATCCAAGAGGAAAAAAATTGGGTCTATTGCAAAAGGTATCTTGTACGAGAGAAAATATATGACTTAAAATTGGTACCTCTTAGATATTAAGCTTACAAGAAGAAAATTCACTTGGAGTAAAAAAAATATTTTCCTATGTCACATATTAGAATGCCTATATTTCTTCTTAGCCCATAGCTGCTCTTGCCTCTAAATGTTCATCTAATGTCAATTATCATTTCTTAATCTTAAACCACAAATTTATATTCAATTGAAAAATAGCTCAAATAAAGGCCACTACATTTCAAGTTTAGCTTGATTTGGCTCCAAAATATTTACGTCATTAAGTTTATAAATCGAATCGAGCTAGAAAAATTTGAATTGAGCGTTATTCCTCTTATATTTGGGAGAAAAAAATATGTGATGTCAAATGAGTTCTTAACATCTGGTCAAAAGATAGCCTAGTCCACCCTATTTTTAAAAGAAATAGATGTTAGAATGCTTTGGTGGAGACCCATAAGAGAATAAACTAAGAATAACTAATAGGAAAAAAATTGGATGAAGAAAGAGTAAAGGTGACAACTTTCACATGGGTCAATTGTAGGGAAAAGAGCACTAGAGGTTTAAATCTAGAAGAATGTCGCTAAAATATAAGAACCATAACACTAAATTATTCCACAAGCAGGCCACCTGAGGAGAATATACAACCATGTTGTAGAAAAGTTTTCAATGACCACCACTCACTCATTTCCAATAATTTTTTGCAATGGCACATTCACATTTCAAATTTGTATATTTTGAGGATGACGATACCTCCTAGGTAGTGGAGGAAAGGATGTTGGTCCACGTTCCTTATAAGAGTAATGAAGAATATAATAAATTATCGAATTGTCCAATAATGGAAGAAAAAGTTGAAGATGCTTTCTATTTGATGGAATATATAAAATTCTTAGCTTGGATGGTTTTACAACTCATTCTAATGAGATTTTTGGTTGATCATCAAATGTGATACTCTTCATACATTGGAACACTCTAGGAAATAGGGTAAGATAGGGGGAAGGATCAAATTATTTTTCTTCCTTCTCATACCAAAAGAAAAAATGCCTCTTTGTTTAATAGGTTTCACCCTATCTCCCTATGTAAAATGTCTTACAAGATCCTCTTAAAAAATTTAACCAGGTGGCTTTACGTCTTCCTCCCCAAACCCGTCTTTGACAAGTAGGGAGCTTTTGTTTAGGGTGCAAAGGTGTTAAAAACCATCATAATGGCGCAAGAGGAAATTCACTTTAGTAAATAAATTGGGGAAGGAGTAATGATAGTGAAGTTGGACATGGATGATGCATTTGATGTTGTAAACCATTTGTTTCTCCTTGCAACTGTCTCAAAATATGGCTTCTCTAATGAACTTGTACACTGGTTACAAGCTTGTGGACATGGTACGTGGATTTCCTCTTTAGAAAATGGTAGGCCTACTAGTTTATTTAAGCCATTGGAAGATTTTCCAATGAATTTCCATTGTCCCCATCTTTGTATATCCTAATGATGAAGTCCTTAGGGAAGGCCCTCCTTTTTATATTTCAAATTCCAAGATGAATGAATGGCATCAATCACTACTAATTTTTATATGATATACCCAAACATGGGAGGGGTTTCAATCAAAAAAACATATATATTCTTAGCTATATTGGATGACTTATTAGATGCCTTGGGAGAGTATATAAACAAGGTTAAGTGCAAATTTTATGGATGGGGCAGTTATGTTTGAATTTTGGGTAAGCTACCAAAATATTGGAATTTTTTCTAGAACCAACTTTGAGAGCCTTTAAATACCGAGACATGTCCATTTCCATCCAATTGCACAAAACAATGGATCAAATGTCTGTGATCAATAAAATCAAAGCTAACATCTCTTCACCAGGAAAAAGGTGACCCAAACTTTATGGTTGGTTAGTCCCAATTAACTCCTTTTTATCCTCATTTCGAAATTATCTTGACTTTATTCTATTTTCCCCTAAAAATATAACGTGTAATGGATATACATTTACATAATAATAATAATAATAATAATAATAATAAAAAGGACACAACCCTTAACCTTTTTAGATATTCCATGCATTATGACAAGTATTCTTGTATACCTTATTCATTCATTTATCACTTATATAATTATTCACTCTATATTGATTTCTACTATTTATTCTATTTATGTTGGATATTCCATATGTGAACTATTAGTCATTAAATTTGGTATAAAATTTATTTTCAAATCACTCTCATTGACTCAAGATTTTAGTTCACACATTTTCACAAATTTGATCTGGTTTGATGGCCATGGGAAGGGAATTTGATTATGAAGATAAAGTGTTGAGCCAAACAAATGCATAGATTGTTTAATCAACTTTTTAAATCATGTAATTCTAAGGTTTACATTATAAATTGATACTAATTTCAATTAGAAAAAAAACACAACCATATAATGGCATACAACAAATTGAAGTACTAAAGGTATGAGAAATCCAAATCAAATTCTTATTGAGAATCTGAGTTAATAAACCCCCCATAAACATTATATGACATACTTGTTTTATTTATTTATTTAATAGATATAATTAATAGGGGATTTTATTTAAGAAAAGTAAAGGCCAAAGTAAAAAGGCCTTAAAAATGGATTTAATAAAAATAAAAGAAGATTTCTTTATAGAGGTATTCCAACATTTAGCTTGGAATTATTAAAAATAAAAGGGATTATTCGATAAAAAAATGTTAGCATTATTATGTCTAAATGATAAGGAAAAATACATCAATGTTGATGTGGTCAATCAATTATTAAACTTCGAAATAAATATAATTGAAACGATAAAATTCAAGAATGAAAATATATGAAATAAACAATTTATTATTGAGAATTAAAAATTATGTTTTCATATCTCACTTTAACATTACATTTACGTTGGGAAAAGGCATTGAGATAGTTCTAGGTTCACCATAAATGGAAATATTAGGTACCGGGTTGAATTTGTTTTTGACATTCTCCTATAATAAATATAAGATCACCTTGTAGGACCTTAAAATGATGTGATTGCTAAGAACATCCATCATCATAAGACTTGAAAAATTATTGGATATGATCCTTCAAGGTAATTGGAAGTCGTCAGAAAAGATGTAGGGTCCTCAAGAGAAGTTGACAAGTTCGTAGGTAACAAAGTTGATGAAATTTCTTGCCTTGGAAATAATAGTCAAAGCTTGATGTGCGTATTAAGAAGTTAAAAATAAAATGAAGTCACCATATTAAAGCTAAAGAAACTTATTAACAAAGAAGCATTTTTGATAAAGAAACAATGACTAATGATTATGGATATATTCTGATGTTAAAGTACAAATGATGGATATAGATAGCATAGAAAATCCATGTGCCCCTAATAATAAAATTGCAATGAGCAATACAACAACACAAATGTGTGGAGAAGATATTACATCAAAAGTGAATCAAGAAAAAGTTTAAAATTATAATAAATGAAGGATAATATACAAGGACTCTTTATTGACATCCTAACCACAAAAACTAACATTTTAACCAAATAAAGTATCAACATTGCTTTTAACAAAAAAAAATATCATTTAAAGTATATTCTAAAGAAAATCAATTCTAATGCAATTTGGTTTCAAAATTACAATTGTTGGAATCACAATACCAAATGTTTTATCTAAGAACCCTATAAACACAATATTCCACATAATATTGAACTACGATGCACTGACCCTTCAAGAATATGAAAATTCTTTTATGTGCTTTGAAGATCATACTTCCCCATTTATTTAACCATGATAGCATCAAGAGCAAAGTATCACGTGAAATAATCACATGTAAGAATGATGACATTACTTTTTATGCTTTGAGGACAAAGAATCTTTGAAGGAAGAGACAAGTAATTTATATAAAATACATAATGCACATTACATAATAATAATAATAATATAGATAATAACTAAGGGACTTAACCCTCCACCTTTGTGGTTATTCATCGCATATAGGTATATGATCCTAACTCTTGTTATATATCTCATCCATTCATTTATTAAATCGCATGTTTACTTACTCTATATGAGTTTGAGCTATGTCCTTCTTATGTTGGATATTCCATAAAAAAACCATTTTTCATAACAAAATGAATGAAATCACAAGCCTTATTTGCATCATCATCTAGAAAGGATAGTAGCATTATGACCAAAACAAATATCATCTTGTCAATCGAGATATTGTAAGAGGCACACTAGATATGAGACAAGCGGGGGGGGATGTGGGCGATGGGACTGTCAGTCAAAATTGGAAGGATTAAGAGTCATAATGTTTATTCAAAAGTGTTCAAATATGACACATACCATTAAAGGGGACAACAATATAATATAAATATGACATCCTTATTAGATACTTATATATAACCTATGTTAAGAGGAGATGAAATAATATATGACACTCACAAATCAAAATGGAATAAATATGCAAGCTATATAAATCAAGCACTTAATCCTTGACATCCAAGTTACCTAATCATTGAACTATGGAAGAAATCCTAGTATAAACTAATCATTGAACTATGGAAAAAAATAAGCATGATTTTGAATTTTGATACTTAAAAAAGTTAGTGTTGTAATTGCTAAATTTTCAATCAACATGATGTTGATTTGTGATACTTAAAAAATATAGTGTTGTAATTTATGAATTTTCAATCAACATGATGTTGATTTGTGGTACTTAAAAAGTCTAGTGTTGTAATTTCTAAATTGTTAACTAAACCAAAAATTGGTGATGGAAAAAAGAGAGTTATAATAATTTTTAAAAGAGAACTTTGATACCCATGTGTTATGAAGCAATAAATCAATTTTCATATATTTTTTGGTCTATATGGTGCAAATAGAGGTATAATATATGTTGAAAGAAAATTATGATACCCATTATTCATGAACCAATAAAACAATTTTCATATATTTCTTCGTCTATGAAAATATATCTAATTATGAAAGCCTCCACTTAAAATAGAGTAATGTTCATGTACATTATGATATATTCTTGAATGAAAAAAAAATGATTAAAAATACATGATATATTTACCATTATTTATACGTAGTTTTTTTTCAAAGTTCTTAACTCATTTTTTACATTTATAGGTCAATGATGCAAATAGGGAAAAAAAAAAATTGTGGCCTTACCTGATTTCTAGTGTTGCTGCTAGGAACAAGGTGTTGGAAGGCCAAGATTTAATACCAATGCATCAAGGACGAGCTCTTGGATGAGTTCTACAATAACCTTGTTAATGTTAGCCAACAAAAAAATTACTCCTAAAATTGATTGAAGGAACACAATTCAGGAATAAGTTCCTAGATAAGTCATTAGTCCATTGAATTCCTTGTTGGAACAACTTCAAGACGAAGAACTATAAATATTTGGTCAACACTGCAATTGTCAAAATTCGACATGAACGGAAAATAAGGTGTCACTTAATTCAACAAGGTAGAAGAATACTTCGATATCTATGACATTTATATTGACAATGAAAAGTTCAGATATGCATCCATGCAACTGGAAGGAGATGTATATGATTGGTACATGTGGTGTAAAATATCAGTATATGCAATAAGTTGGAACAAACTTAAGGATGAATTCTTGAAACAATTTGAGGGCATCAAAGGAGATGACTTTTTTCATAGAACCGACTAGGTTGAAACAATGAGGAAATGTGGATGAATTCACACATGAATGGGAAGCACTAGCTACAAGAGTACCTATATTATCAAAATAAAATTTGGTTCGATCTTATATTACTATACTAAAACCACACATCCAAAATGAGTTGAAGATACATGATATTACAACCATGGAAGATGCATTTCATAAATAAAATGTTGCAGAGAAGAAATCTCAAAGATCATTATTACCAAAATTTGATAAGACCTATTCACAAAGAAAATAAATATATTGTCAGTTTTGTGGAGACAAATGGAAATTGGGACACAAATGCACGGCCCAAAAATCTTATAGATATGAAATAAAAAAATGCTTTGAATCTACTAGTAGAAATTCCAAGGGGGAAATGAAAAAGAAGGAAAAAAATTGCCATAAATGTGGAAAAATATGGGCCAAGGGCCATAAATGTGTAACTAACCACACATATCACTATAAAATTGTAGATGGGAAGGAAGTGTAGGTTGTTGTTGAAGAAGACATGATGGAAACTTATGAAGATGAAAACTCACCAAAATTTCATTAACCTCAATCACCTACATAACACAAAATCATAAGGTAGATAGCTCATAGGAATTATTATAAGAAGGAGACACCCAACCCCCTATAGTTCGATATAATCCACCCCATTTAAGAAAGAAGAATACTATCCACAACAATACAGGAATTAAAAGAAAAATTAAACGAAATATGCTAAAGCTCAAAGGAATCCTAAAAGGAAAAGAAATCACAATATTAGTATATTATGGGAGTAGTCACAATTTCATGGATATTAATCTTGTAAGAAAATTGAATATCTTGGTGTAACCAGCTAGGGACCTCACTGCTAACGTTTCTAATGAGAAAAAATTCAAGGAAGTAGGAAAATATCATAAGGTTTCAATTCAAATACAGGAATTGGAACTACAAACAAGACTACACTCCACCAATTGAAGAAATGGATATGGTGTTATATGTATAATGGTTGATACAATTGAGAAGTTATACTACAAATCTTGAAGAAAATTTCATGCAATTTAATTGACAATTTCGACAATATAAATTATAATATGTTGAAGCTTCCAATCTCAAAAGAAGATGCAACAATATACAATAACTTCACCAAACAATTTAATTGAGAAAAATGTCAAAATTAAATAAAATCCATCCATAGAAACGACCTCAAATAGAAATAATCCTCTTTATTATGATTTGAAGAAAAAACATCTCTTAAAGAGGGTGGAAATGTTTTTTTTAAAGAATTGGTTATAAATTTTGTTTTAATGTAGTCTGGTTTAAAGGCCACAACCTTTTACATCTGTGACACTATATTTTTCTTCTACATCCAAAATGATCCAAAAATGCTACTTCTCGTGCTCCTCTGATTACATGCCACTATTATAAACAAATTATCCTTATATAACTTCCAAAACACACCTAGAAGTATTATGTATTTACAGAACATAGATTAAACCAGTAAAACAAAAATACTCTTCAAGATTCACCCCATGGATAGGAGCGTTCAATTCCAGTATTTTTAAAACTTGGTAGAGAGGAAGATGACGCTTCTCCAATTGCCACTATTTGCAGATAAAAAATACGTCTCTTCTTGCACCCCAAACACTTCATATTCTTCATTGCTCCCCCCAACTACTTCTGATTCATAAGGAAGGATGAATTTTACCATATTTATGTTCATCAGATCGATCACCACCTGCATCCTTTCCAATTTAGTCTCCATAAGGTTCAGTTTCTGATTTAGCAGTTCATAATGGGCTTGCAAATCAGTTATTATCATTTCTATGTTACTGGAAATCATGCTTATAAAAAACTCCATGGAAGCTGACAATTGTGCTAAATAAGAATTACTCTCCTCATGCTCAGAGTTGTGGAGATTCTTCATTAGAACAAACACATCATGGAATTTCAATTCACTCAAGAAAAATAAATACCATATAGGCATCATTGTGATTACAGGATCATATCTCCTATTCTTACAGCCATACAGTTATGCTTTCTTCGAACCAATGATCTTCCCTACACTTTCAGTGCCACATTATTTTCCATGTGATCGCCAAACATGGAGATATAAAACCATAATTCCCGATTTGAATTTTGTTTCTTGCTCCATTAATGACTGCATGCTCAATATTTTTTCCAGAGTATCAAATGTGAAGTTGTTGATTCTAAAATTCCTGTCTTTTTTTTTTCAGGGGAAAGAAAAAATGTTGTTGTATTAAAATAGTTCATGATCCATATACATTTCCATAACGACATAAGTCCTGTACATGCAGAACTATTCAATAAATGACCTAATCCCAAAAATAGATGTGCTCCCATCATAGACAGATGCAACAACATACATAAGTTCTAAAACATAAAGCTCAACCAGTCTTGTATATATACATTCCAACACTTATCTCTAGTGAGTGTGGGGTGAAATTAGAAATCATCAGTGCCACCATAACTCAGCCTATTTAAAGCCCTAAAAATCATCAAATGAGATAGACCTACAGGATCTATGAGGAGTAGAAACCGAAAAAGTGCACTATATATTATGAGTCTCCTGTTGACACGAAAAAGCAGAATAAATTCAACCATCTGCAAGAAAATTTCCATATAATGCCCATGATGTAGTCCAAGGAGGCATAAAACAAAAACATGAAGACAAAAGGGTTGAAATGTATCTGGCTCACATGCAGAGGATCCAGATGATAATAAAAACTAAGGCAGAGGGAAATCAAAAGTAGCCACCCGATGAGATTCCTTGGAGTGAGAGATAAAAATGGTCCCGTAGGGAGAATCCAAGCCTTTATTCGAGAGGAAGTTAGCCCTTGTATTTTTCTCTCGGAAGATATGATACATCGTGTGGGACTGTAATTTAGATAGGATACACATTACACGCTCAATCCACCTACTCAGGTTTTGAACGTGCATCCTACACTTGCGAGAGATACCTTCTATAATAAATTTCAAGTCACCATAAATGTGGATAGAGACTAAATTAAGATGATAATCCACCACAATCCCACTCCACAAGGCCATGAGTTTAGCCTTATTGCTGGAACCCAAACCACCTTCCAATGGATATGAAAACGTTCATCTGCCACAAGCTTAATCCATGCCCCGCAACCACATGTACCATCCCTTTGTACCCCATCAAAATATATCGCAGGAAGGGAAATATGGTTAGGGTGACCTCATATAGAGAAATCAACCAAACTCGGAGATGGCAGAGCTCGTTCCCCCATCTATTGCATCATATTACCATGAATCGTTGTAATGTTGACTGGCATATCTTGGAAAATTAATCGGTTCTCGGCACCCCATATCTCCCAAAAAACATAAAAAGGCTGATATTTGTAATTACCTTTAGTGGCTCCCCACACCATGATGGTCTGAATGCAATCTATAGGCCTCCAATTTGGGTCCCCCATGAGAGCTGTAAACAACCTCCAAATATAGAGAGAAAAGCTACAGAAGAAAAACAAGTGCATAACATTCTCCTCATGCATGAGACATAGAGGGCATCTCCCCGGCCCCTGAAATCCCCACTTGATAAGGGATTCCCATGTAAGAATTTTATGCTTCCATAATAGCCATCCAAAACGTAGAATATTTGTTGGTATCTTCCACCACCATGCCTGAAGGAATTGTGACTGGGTACTATCCCCCTAATAGATCTTGAGGTATGTGGGTGAAACAAATGGGTACACATATCTGATCCTCTTCATGGGGAATGGGTTTCTAAAGCAATAACAATTAGGTAATATATAACGATACTCCTACGTTTAATCTGACAATGAGACTATATAAGTCCCATCCCTTAATTCACTTAATGACTCTAGATACAACATATGAATTATGGGCTATTTTTTTTTTCATGGAAAAAGATTATGAATTCGGTTACCGTCATCTAATTCCAACACTCCTTGTTTCAAAGTGGCACCCTTATTTTCCAAAAAATCTGTCGTCGAATAGATATTTCTTCTAACATGAAAGAATTCCACATTTAGAAATTTAGAAATTCAGAGAATTATCCTGTGTAGGATGTGTTGGTGTTCCCATGTTTTGGCCAGATTGGCAAGACCAAAAGATGAGACAACATCAGAACCACTTTCAGACCTCAGGATCTAGCCCTCCTGGGTCCAGAGAGGGATCTCTCTATATAAGCAAAGGTTTTATGTCTTTGAAGCTCAAAATTTAAGATGTTAGGCTAGTTATAAGGCTTGGGGTTTGTTTGTTTGATTGTTTGTTTGGTTGTTGGGAATCAGGAAAGAAGGGTTCAATAGAAGACAAGGATGAGCAAAGAGGATTTTAGGCAAAGCAGAGATGATTTCAAAGAAACATTCAAGACCATTGGGCAATGGAGTCAGGAAAGGGTTTACTTGCTATTCTATTGGGCTAGTCATCTAAAGCATTGGATCTTAAAGATGACAGTGTGGCATGAAATGGTAAGAGAGGAGGAAATAATAAAGATTTAGAACACAAAGTTAAAGACCTGAGATCAGAGAGAGATTTTGAACTCTCAATGCTTCGGCCTCCAGCTTGAGGGATCTTAGAAAGGTTCAATTAATTGAAAAGGATCCTAGTGAGATAGAGACAGGGTTCTAGACCTCCCAGTGTTCCCAATTCATTTAATTAAAATCCTAACAAGAACATCTAAGACTAGATTCATTTAATTCATACATCAGCTAGCAAGCAATGACATCCACTACACTAGTTAAATTAACTTAAATCAACCCTTAGATAACACATTCAGTAGAAAACATCAAAGGCAAGGAGAGCAGAAACATAGGGTACCTAACAAGGGTAAATCCTATGCCAGATTACTGATGCGAGCCAGTCGAAATGAAATGAAACGAACTGAAAGCTAAAAACAAATACAGAGATAGAAAAACATCACCGCTGCTTTAGATTAGGATCCAAAGAAATGTGCTTGTCATATTAAAGAGCAACACCAGTCAAGTACAACATTACCGATAGCTAGATATTCAGTCTGAAAACATCTTCCTTATCCTATCTTACAACTTTACACAGCGAATATGTCTCAAAAGAAACAGCTTTCAATTCTCTGATAATTGATCAACAACCCTTAAAATGAGTTCTTCATGAAATTTATAGCTCAAATGGAGCAGAGAAAGTAGGTGGAAAAAAAAATGCAGCATTAAAACTCAGAAGAGAAAGAGGGCCAAAGCCTCGTTCTATTTTAAATTCTGAGCATTTATCTCAGGTACTCTTTGGACGAAAGAGTGGTCTTTGTCAGGCTTCCATTTACTTCGGGTATGTCTCTGGTGTACTTGCTGTAACACTCTGGTGAACTAAACAAAAAGGTAGAATAATGATGCTAAGGTCTGCCATACTGTGTAACAAATGCTTCTGATAGCATAGGACTGTTGTCAGGGCTGGAATTTCCTCAGGAACACGGTATAGAATGGAGATAATATGGGCACCTCGTCCTTTGTGGAAAGGACATATTGCTGATGTGAAAACCCTGATAGTATTTTTTTCTGCGCGCTGGGCCTTCCATGCGATCCACGATGTCTTTGAACTGGTACCTTTGCCTTCTAAATCCCTGAAAAAGGCTCAAAATCTTCTATTACATGCCTTGAACTCTTTGCTGCCCCAGTACTGTCTTTGTTTATGCAATCTGAGCTTTAATGGCGCCAGATAGGTTTTGCAGAGTTTGAACTCTGTCCTTTGATGAAATTTATGTTGCAGACACCTTTTCAGACATTTCCTATAATATCAGGCTCTGAATTCAACTTCCTTTGTGCACTGTGCCACTACAATAGTGTATATGAATCATGGCGTTTTTCTGCCTGCCTGTAACCCTACAAAACACGAAAGTTCGTTAAGAAAATCCATGTATGGGGTGGGATGCTGTGGATGACTGCGAAAATGGCAACGTGGCACGGTCGGACGACGATGCATGCAGAGGATACTGTGGAGGAAAACCGTGGAACAATGAGAAATGCGCTGGAATATGTCGAGATAGAAATTTCAATGTAAAACCTTAAAACTTTGACCTTGGAATGAAGAATATAGGAAAAGGACGAAGACGCGACGAAAACACGTGGAACGGGTGACGTGGCGGGACCGGGCAACGGCGGGACATGCAGTTAAATCTGGATCGTCCGATCTTAGGAGGAGATTGACGACTGAAAATGCGTCGGAGGGCGATGGAAAGTGGGATAGGGGTACGATTGCCTTGGGTTATCCCCCGTACAACTTCGCAGTGCAATCGCCGTTGGATGGGCAGCTTTGGATCGGACGGTGCATGTGCATATCGCGCCGGGTTTTCTGCCGAACGATAACGCGCGATGGGGGGGCGGTTTTCAAACAGTGCGCGTGACATGTGTCAGGTGGTGAGTGGAATCACTGTCGAATGGAAAAATACTGCCAGCCCTCCAATGGTGGTGCGATAAAAACTGGCGGTTTTTTAAAAAGTGTTGGTGCGGGGACCACTGGGCGGGCGAATAAACTCTGAGCCGTTGATTTGCAATTTAAACGGATGGTGGATGCATGATCGGGGCGGCAAAAGGAGTGGGCTACGGGCACTGTGTTGTTCTGCGAAGACCGTCCGATCTAAACAGATCGACGGCTAATATGGCGCCGATATCCGCCTGTGGTAAGCGCCTTTCGCCTTGGTGCCTGGTTCTAGCGCCGAGGTCACGTGGTGAAAAAAGTTAAAGGGGGTTGGCCGAAAGGGGCTGGGCCTTATATATATGAAAAATATGGTTATTTGGCCCATTTTAATGCGTTTTCAGGCCAATAAAGGGTAGCGATAGGGGAAGAAGGGGAAATTAAACCACACCAGGGATGTGCGTATGGTTTAGAGTGGATTTTTGGGAAATTTTAGAAGGGTTAGGGGAGGGATTTTGTCAAAGGGGAAGAAGGGATGAGATGGAGAATTTTGCAGAGGTACAGGGGTAAGTGTAGGCATTTTGGAGCACAATTTTTTGCAATCAGTGAGACTTTTTGGATGGATACAACAGTGGAAATAAATCACAGGGCAGAGGGCATGAAAAGGCTTTCAAGGATGATGTGTCTTCAGGGGAGATGCATTCCTTGAAGCCTCAAAAACAATTTAGCCCCCTGCTTGCTTGTCAAAAAATTTATAGGGGGCTAACAGTGGCTCCACATGGGGATGGCTTCTTCTTGAAGGTGTCAAGAATTCAGAAAATGATCTTTGGTGTAGGCCAGATGCCTGCTGCTTGAGCCACCTTTCTTCTTTGATTTTCAGCTGCCACAATTGTGAAGACATCAATTTAGCAAAAAAAACTCTCCCAAACAATCTACCTACCCATCCTACAATCCTAGCATTTTTTCTTCTAGGGTGCATTTGAGCAAGCAGACCCTTTACATCATTTTATTTTTACAAACAAGAAAATAAACCTATTCTATTTCTACCCTTATTGCTCCATGAGACTAGATTAAACTATTGGCCTCACATGTTTCTCTACCTAATTTAATATCTGCTGGGATTAGACTGTCCAGCAGATTTCTTCTCTACATTCTACAACGGAAATTTAAAAACAGTCAAACGAGGATTAGATAGTCTAGTTTGTTGTGGATCCAAGGCATAAAGACAGTTGCACATGGACAGAAACTTGCAGAAAATTGCAAACAAAATTTTGAAGGCTTGAAATCCGAAATTTTGAAGCATCCTTCTTTATTTTGTGACTCAAGTTTTGAGCCTATTAGAGTCACTTTCTCTTCTTCATTCATCTCTGGTTTTGGGCATGTTAGAGCTGATCCCTTTCTTTGCTTTCTGGTTCAGATTTTGAGCATGTTAGAACCAGCTGTTTTATTTCTTTGGCTCAGGTTTTGATCATATTAGAGCCAATCTTTTGCACTCCAGAGGTTCATGTTTTGAGCATGTCTAAACCTCTCCTTTCTCTCTGTTTTTTGAAACTTTTTTTTTTTTTTTGAAAACATATCACAGCAATGGTATTTACAATGGAAATGGAAACTAGAAATTGGAAATCAGTAGAAGTAGTGTTTGAGCATCCTGCCATTGACAGGACTCCCAAACAGTTCTATACCATCTAACTCTTGTAGAAAAAAGGCGTTTGGACCCACAGTGGCCTGGATGATGTAGGGACCTTGCCACAAACTGTCAAACTTGCCGTGCTTTCCCTTGTCCTCTCTCCTTGAGTCCCACTTCATAACTTTATCTCCAATTTTGAAATCAGAATCTTTGGTTCTCTTGTCAAACAACTTCTTTATGTTTTCCTGAACTTTCACAGCTCTATTATAGACGTCTTCCCTTGTTTGCTGGAGATGGATTGTTTGGTTTATCCTCCTTACCATGTTTTCTTCTTTTGTCTGAATCTCTTGGACAAGTTTAATCACTGGTATTCCAAGGTTGGTAGGAAACAATGCTTCTGTTCCAGAGATGAGTTGATATGGTGACAAGCCAATGGATTTATTTTTTGTAAGCCTGTCAGCCCACAGGGCATGCACTAACTTGTTATGCCATGACTTTTTTTTCTCTTCTAGAAGCTTTTTGATGATGGTCACCAGGCTCTTGTTTGATGATTTTGCAAAGCCATTACCTTGTGGGTAATAGGCAGTTGAATGACCGAGTGCTATTTGATACCTGTGACAAAAATCAACCATTTTATTGGATCCAAAAGTAGCAGCATTATCCATGATTGTTTTCCTTGGGCAGCCAAATCGAGAGAGGATATGGCCTTCTAGGAACCTAATGATGACTGAATCTGTGGCATTCCTAGTAGGTATGGCCTCTATCCACTTAGTGAAATAGTCTGTGGCTGTTAAGATCCATTTGTGTTGTGCAGAAGAAGCAGGGTGAATTTCTCCTATGAAATCTAGGCCCCATTTCATGAAGGGACCCTCAACAGTGATGGGTTGTAGAGGTAGGGGGAGGAGCTTTCTTTTGCCTTCAAAAATTTGGCATTTGTGGCAGTCGATTATCATCTTATGGATATCATTGAAGAGTGTAGGCCAATAGTAGCCAGCCCTGAGTATTTTGTTTGCAGTGGTTTTCCAGTTTAGGTGGCCTCCACACGCTCCTGCATGGAACTCTTGTTTAATCTTTTCTGCTTCAGACTCAGGCAAACATTTAAGTAATAGGCCATTTGCATTTTTCCAGTATAAGCCTTCATTCATTATGCAATAGCTTCTGGCCTTTAGCTTTGATAATCTGGCCTTGGTCTTTGATAGTTTAGGAGGGGCATCGAGGTGTGTAAACACATACAGAATGTCAGAATACCAAGGAGAGCTCTGAAACTTCTCCTCAACAGTGGGATCAGGCAATCCCTGCTGCTCATCCAAGGCATCTACCATGTTAATGTCAAGGGCTTGTAGATTTGATTCAACCATTAGTTGACCTAAGCCCTGACCTTTGATCAGTTTGGTGGGTTTTATCTCAAGGTCATACTCTAAGGTCACAACAATCCATTTGCCCTTCTTCCCATATGGGTCTTGGGACAAGATATCTTTGACCACTATGTTAGGCACATAGGCTATGGTGTGGGAATGCAATATGTACACCCTAAAGTATTTCAAGGCCTTAACCAGAGCATAGGCCTGTTTTTTCATTATGTTGTATTTCAAGGGTGCGTCTCTCAAAGCTTTGCTGAAAAAAGAAATGGGCTGTTCCATTCCCTCTAGATTTCTCTGCAGCAGAACTGCAGCTACTGTATGCTCGGAGGAAAATGAAAATATCAGAAAATATTTTGAGAAATCTGGGCTGATTAGGACAGGAGCCCGGGTGAGTGCAAGTTTAACTGATTCAAAAGATTTCTTGGCCTCAACAGTCCATTTAACTCCTACACCTTTCCTCAACATGTTTGTCATATTCTTAAGGTGTTCAGCTAAGTTGGGAATAAACCTCCCGAGGAAGTTAATTTTCCCAATGAAGGACTGTAACTCCTTGATGTTTCTCGGGTGTGTGATTTGTAGTATTCCCTCAACTCTCTATGGGTCTATCCTAATCCCCTTCTCAGATATGATGTGGCCAAGAAGTTTTCCTTCTTGTAGCCCAAATACAGTCTTTTTAGGATTCAATGACAAATCGAACCTTCTACATTTTTCAAACACTCTTCTTAGGTGTTCTAGGTGTTCTTCCTCAGTCTTGGAATAGACTGTTATGTCATCCAGATAGATGACAATGAAGTGTCCTATTTCATCTGAAAAATCTATGTCCATTGCTCTTTGGAAGGTTGCACCAGCGTTCATCAGTCCAAAGGGCATCTTAACATACATAAAAGTTCCCCATGGAGTGGTAAAAGTGGTCTTGAGTTGGTATTTTGGGAGTACTAAAACTTGGTTGTAACCTGAAAAACCATCTAGCAGGGAGATCCTTTTTGAGCCTACTACCCTCTGAAGGATGTGTTCCATTTTTGGCAAAGGGTAATTGTCTTTGAGTGAGGCTCTATTAAGATTCCTGAAATCAATACACAGCCTGATCTCCCCTGTTTTCTTTCTCATAGCCACTAGGTTTGATACCCAATCAGAGAACCTCACATGCACAATTATGCCTACCTCATACATCTTCTTAATCTCTTTTTCCACTGCAGGCAATTGTTTTGGGTTTATTCTGCCGAGTTTTTTTCTGAAAGGTTTCTGATTCTCTTTCAAGGGTATTTTGTGCTGTATGATGTTTGTGTCATAGGCCTTTAAGTCTTCATAGCTCCAAGCAAACACATCAATGAATTCCTTGAATAGGTCAATGTATTTATTTTTCATGTTTGCAGGCAAGGACTTAGCCAATTTGATCATCTTGGGTTTATTTTTAGTGCCTATGTTTCATTCCTCGACATCAGAGTTTGCATGTTCTATAGTGGGATTTTTTGCTACATCATCAAAGTCAAAAAGGTCCTCTAAAGGTGCTAGACCTCGAGGTATGTTCTTATCTTTGGCCTGCAACACCTCTACTTCTTCACTATCCGTGTTTTCACATTTTTCGTTTGGATTTCCAATCTGTTCATTCAAGGTGTTTATTTATATGTTATAGGGTGGTTCTTCCTCATCTGAGGACTCTTCACTTTGGCAGCCACTGTCGGATTTAGAATCTGAATCAGAAAATTCAAACTCATCTCTGCCTACCAAGAAATCTTCAATCTGTTTATCGCCCTGAAAGACCTGCCAATATTTTTCATTGTCCAGCACTGCAGGTCTGAATTTGGTCTGAACGATGATCTGTTGGTCACTGGGAGGTTTATGATACGAACTAGCCACGCAGGCTAATCCATTTTCAATTGCATTCTGACTCCTGGGGAAAAAAACCAGATCGTATTCTACAAAGGTTTTCAATAGATCCATAGCATCATTCCTGTACGCTCTCAGCCTGGGATGTTTTTCTATGTATTCACCATTCACCTGTTTAATGATCAGCTCAGAGTCTCCATGCACAGTTATCCTACGGGCTCCTATTTTTTTCAACAGAGTTAAGCCCAGGATCAAAGCCTTATATTCTGCGATATTGTTTGTACATTTGAAGTGCAGGTTGCAAGCATGGCTCTCTGTGTAGTCACTCTCTGTGTTATGTATCCACACTCCTGCTACAGCAGTTCTCTTAGTGCATGACCCATCGAAACTCATTTCCCATAAGGTCTCTCTCTCGGGCTTACCATTCTTTCTTTCTTGATGTGGTATATGAGCTTGCGGAGAGTGACTAATTAGTTGACTGCATTCTATTTCTGGTTTACTCTGAGTTCTTGTTTTAGTGCACTGTTCAAAGTTTTCTATATCATTCTCCTCTGAGTCTAGAGTAGTCATTATGTTAAAGTCCATGGGCTCTGTTTCCTTGTTTGTATCTCTGTTTTTGGACTTTGACCCCTCTAAGGATTCATCATTAGAAAGGATGAAGGAGTCAAGGTCTGTATGTATAGAGTATAAAGGTGAATTTTCAAGCTTTTCGGGGCTATTGACCAGTAATTTCATTTGTGCCTCTCTGTACAGTCTTCTAAGTTGACTAAAAACTGGGATTGTGGCATAGGCCCCATCCATCTGCATTGTACCTTGCAGCTTGGCTCCCCATGATCTTGATAATAATATGCCATACCTGGGTGGCACATCTGCCACCACAATATCCATGACCATACATTTTGCAAGGATCTGGGTTAGGTTTACACACAAGTCTTTGATTAGGCCCAGGCATTTTACTCTGCTAGAGTCAAATGAATATAAGTCTTTGTAGGGTGGGGTTATCTCTAGGCCCAACCTTTCCATCACTACCTTAGGCATCAGGTTGTGTGATGCCCCAGAATCATGCATTGCATTGTGGAGGATCTTATCATGGATATTAAGACTGATATAAAAAGGTGGCACTACCCCTTCCTGAAACTTTCCTTCTATATTTGGACCAAACAGAAGGGCTGGTTGATCATCACTGAGATTTACGGTGTCACTGTTCTCACCTAAATTTAATGCTTTCAAAATTTAACCTTTATATACATTCTGAGTGGCCAGCTCAGAGAGTGGGACAGAGATTTTAATTTTTGCAATCTCACTCTCCAAATTGAAAGTGGACTAACTATTTGGAATGTTCAACTCTGTTTTGTTAGCCACCACCTTGGTGGCAGAATCAGTGGGCTGATTCTCACTATGCACAGTGTTAGAAACTGTTTTATCAGGAGCACTAACTGTAGTGCTAGTGTTGCTAGTTGGTTGACTTTGTTTATCAATGTTTTGGTTGTCTTTCTCTTTGTTCTTCTCAGAAACCTCAACTGTTGATTTGTTACTTTCAGCAGTCACTTTAGAAGTTTTCTCAGGCCTTCTCTTGATGGTAATCTCAGACGCTTTTGGTTTGGCAGTGTCTAGGCTCTTTTTGCTTCTAAGTTCATATTGTTCTCTGACCTGCATGATGGCATTTTCGAATCCCAGTCTGTAATCCTCTGATTCTAATCTTTCCTCATCCCAATATGAGGGTGAGGGTTGATCTTCTTCTGTGTAACAACTGTGGATTGAGTTTTCTACTTCAAACATGTTTATTGTGTTCCCCTCAGACTCTTCTATGATTCCCTCATCTTCATCGAGAAAGTTCTCTTGGAATGGGGGAATAACTTGCTGATCTGATTCTCTTTGTCTGTTGGGAGCGATATTGTTTCTTCTAAAGCTCTGGTTCTGGTTATGATTTTGACCTCTGTTTTGGTTACTAACTGTGACAACCATTTTTTCCATCATTTGTTGTAGCTTTTCCATGTTTTTGGATATGCGGTCATAATTGGGGTCAGATGTTGAAGATACATTGTCATCTCTATATGTTACCCTTTTCTCAGCTTTCAATCTTGCTTTCTTCTCAATCAGATTAGCCTCTACACTCACTGCTCCCTTTTGCATGTCTTCCAATGTGTTTTAATCCCTCTCCCTAAGCTGGTAGGCCATATCAGCATCCAAGCCTTCAGGGTATTTCACTAGAACCATACCTTGGGGAGGTTTCATGTGTGGTGGAAGAGCATTATAAATGCTGTTAAACCTTGTAGAGTAGTCCTGGACACTCTCTCCTACGTTTCTTTTCAGGTTCTTGTATTCTGCTAGGATTTGGAGAGGGTTGGCCTTAACCTCCCATTTGTTTATGAAGGTCTGATATAAAGCAGGAAGGTCTTGGATACTATTAGGAGGTAGGCTTTTGAACCATTTCTTCACATCACCTCCTAAGCTTCGGGCAAAGATTCTCATTTTCACTGTATCATCATCTATTTCCATGTAGTCAAAAGAATCTTCCATCCTATCTACATGGTGTTGAGCTGTGGTAGACTCTTTGGCAGTGAAATGTGGGATCTTTGATTGATAATCGTTGGGTAAAGGCACTAGAGGCTGGGGTAAAACCAGAGGGGCATACCATGTTTCCATGATGATGTTTTGATGAGGTAAAGGGTTGGCTTGAGCAGCTGGTATATGGATGACAAGGATAATAGGACCAACAGAAGCTTGTTGGGCAGATTTAGGGTGGCAGAGCCCCAAGTTTTGAATGAAGTGAATATCAGGGGGTGTAGATGGATGGGTCTGTCTATCCCCAAGGTGTTTACCACTTTGAGGTGGTGAACCAGGGAGCTCAAGGTCTGGCTAGTCTAGGACACTGAATGACCTAGTTCTTGGTAAATTGTTTTGAGCACCTAGGTCAGAAAATGGGTCTGATAGAGCTGTAAAGTCTTCTGGTGTAGAGTTAGCTCTATGGATGTGGTTGGAAATAGTTTATTGTTTAGGTGTAGGGGATCTCTTGAGGATGCTCTCAGGTTTTCAACTATTTCAGGTGGGTTTGGATTGGGATAAGCTCTTATGTGAATGGTTCTTGAAGTCAGAATGTTGTTTTCCAACAAAGCAGCTTAACCCTACTTGTTCCTTCTATTGTGGCTGATGTTGTTATCAAGGTTGGTCTCCCAGTGGAGTCTTATGTGAACCAGGATAATCAGTAGGCCTACTGATCACCATTGGAGTCTTTTATCTTTAAGGATCTATGGAGTCGCCAGGTGTAAGGTTTAGGATGATTCTGGAGGGTACACTGTCCACCACAGTGCTTATGAGATGTCCCTTTTCAAGGACATCTTCCAAACACAACAAACTCTAACCAGAGATTGAATGAGAGGGATTTTAACAGATATGTCACCTCTGAAAGAGTGTGAGATCTGGAGGCTACCTGGCCCTTTCCAGACTCTGTCCAAGAGTGTGGGAGAAACACAACAAATGGTATAGAGGTTGATCTGTGAATATGAGTGTTTAACTGCCAACCTAACCAGAGATTATAGGTTTCTGAGGTTCTTATGATGTAGTAAGGTGAAAAATACTAAGAACTTCCCCAGTGGAGTCGCCATTATGTTTGGGATGACAATGGGAGACAGAAAAATGTTATCAGTTATAGGCTCTCAGATTTTTTTCCCTGGCGGAGTCGCCATTATGTTGGTGTTCCTATGTTTTGGCCAGATTGGCAAGACCAAAAGATGAGACAACATCAGAACCACTTTTAGACCTCAGGATCTAGCCCTCCTAGGTCCAGAGAGGGATCTCTCTATATAAGCAAAGGTTTTATGTCTTTGAAGCTCAAAATTTAAGATGTTAGGCTAGTTATAAGGCTCGAGGTTTGTTTGTTTGATTGTTTGTTTGGTTGTTGGGAATCAGGAAAGAAGGGTTCAATAGAAGACAAGGATGAGAAAAGAGGATTTTAGGCAAAGGAGAGATGATTTCAGAGAAACATTCAAGACCATTGGGCAATGGAGTCAGGAAAGGGTTTACTTGCTATTCAATGTGCAGGCTTTCAGTTGGGCTAGTCATCTAAAGCATTGGATCTTAAAGATGATTGTGTGGCATGAAATGGTAAGAGAGGAGGAAACAATAAAGATTTAGAACACAAAAATTAAAGACCTGAGATCAGAGAGAGACTTTGAACTCTCAATGCTTCAGCCTCCAGCTCGAGGGATCTTAGAAAGGTTAAATTAATTGAAAATGATCCTAGTGAGATAGAGACAGGGTTCTAGACCTCCCAGTGTTCCCAATTCATTTAATTAAAATCCTAACAAGAACATCTAAGACCAGATTCATTTAATTCATACATCAGGTAGCAGGAAATGACATCCACTACACTGGTTAAATTAACTGAAATCAACCCTTATATAACACATTCAGTAGAAAAAATCAAAGGCAAGGAGAGCAGAAACATAGGGTACCTAACAAGGGTAAATCCTATGCTAGATTTCTGATGCGAGCCAGTAGAAATGAAATGAAATGAACTACAAGCTAAAAAAAAATACAGAGATAGAAAAACATCACCGCTGGTTTAGATTAGGATCCAAAGAAATGTGCTTGTCATATTAAAGAGCAACACCAGTCAAGTACAACATTACCAATAGCTAGATATTCAGTCTGAAAACATCTTCCTCAGCCTATCTTACAACTTTACACAGAGACTATGTCTCAAAAGAAACAGCTTGAAATTCTCTGATAACTGATCAACAACCCTTACAATGAGTTCATGAAATTTATAGCTCAAATGGAGCAGAGAAGGTAGGTGGAAAACTAAATGCAGCATTAAAACTCAGAAGAGGAAGAGGGTCGAAGCCTCGTTCTGTTTTAAATTATGAGCATTTATCTCAGGTACTCTTTGGACGAAAGAGTGGTCTTTGTCAGGCTTCCATTTACTCTGGGTATGTCTATCATGCACTTGCTGTAACACTCTGGTGAACTAAACAAAAAGGTAGAATAATGATGCTAAGGTCTGCCATACTGTGTAACAAATGCTTCTGATAGCATAGGACTGTTGTCAGGGCTGGAATTTCCTTAGGACCACGGTATAGAATGGAGATAATATGGGCACCTCGTCCTTTGTGGAAAGGACATATTGCTGATGTGAAAATCCTGATAGTATTTTTTTCTGCGCGTTGGGCCTTCCATGCGATCCATGATGTCTTTGAACTGGTACCTTTTTCTTCTAAATCCCTGAAAAAGGCTCAAAATATTCTATTACATGCCTTGAACTCTCTGCTACCCCAGTACTGTATTTTTTTATGCAATATGAGCTTTAATGGCGCCGGATAGGTTTTGCAGAGTTTTAACTCTATCCTTTGATGAAACTTATGTTGCAGACACCTTTCCAGACATTTCCTATAATATCAAGCTCTGAATTTAGCTTCCTTTGTGCACTGTGCCGCTACAATAGTGTATATGAATCATGGCGTTTTTCCGCTTGTTTGTAACCCTGTAAAACATGAAAATTCATTAAGAAAATCCATGTATGGGGTGGGATGCGGTGGATGACTGCGAAAATGGTGACATGGCACAGTCAGACGACGATGCATGTAGAGGATACTGTGGAGGAAAACCGTGGAACAGTGAGAAATGCGCTGGAAGACGTCGAGATAGAAATTTCAATGTAAAACCTTAAAACTTTGACCTTGGAATGAAGAATATAGGAAAAGGATGAAGACACGATGAAAACATGTGGAATGGGTGACGTGGCAGGATAGGGCAACGGCGGGACATGCAGTTAAATTTGGACCGTCCTATCTCAGGAGGAGATCGACGGTTGAAAATGCGTTGGAGGGCGATGGACAGTGGGCCAGGGGTACAATTGTCTTGGGTTATCCCACACGCAACTACGCAGCACAATCACCGTTGGATGGGCAACTCTGGATTGGACAGTGCATGTGCATATCGTGCTGGGTTTTCTGCTGAACGATAATGCGCGATTGGGGGACGGTTTTCAAACAGTGCACGTGACACATGTCAGGCGGTGAGTGGAATCATTTTCGAATGGAAAAATACCGCTAGCCCTCCAACGGTGGTGTGATAAAAACCGGCGGTTTTTTGAAAAGTGTTGGCGCGAGGACCACCGGGCGGGCGAATAAACTCTGAGCCGTTGATTTGCAATTTAAACGGATGGTGGATGCGTGATCGGGGCGGAAAATGGAGTGGGCTACGGGCACTGCATTGTTCTGCAAAGACCGTCCGATCTAAATAGATCGACAACTAATATGGCGCCCGATATCTGCCTGCGGTAAGCACCTTTTGCCTTGGCGCCTGGTTCTAGTGCCGAGGTCACGTGGTGAAAAAAGCTAAAGGGGGCTGGCCGAAAGGGGCTGGGCCTTATATATATGAAAAATATGGTTATTTGGCCCATTTTAATGCATTTTCAGGCCAATAAAGGGTAGCGATAGGGGAAGAAGGGGAAATTAAACCACACCAGGGATGTGCGTATGGTTTAGAGTGGATTTTTGGGAAATTTTAGAAGGGTTAGGGGAGGGATTTTTTCGAAGGGGAAGAAGGGATGAGATGGAGAATTCTGCAGAGGTACAGGGGTAAGTGTAGGCCTTTTGGAGCACAATGTTTTGCAATCAGTGAGAATTTTTGGATGGATACAACAGTGGAAATAAATCACAGGGCAGAGGGCATGAAAAGGCTTTCAAGGATTATGTGTCTTCAGGGGAGATGCATTCCTTGAAGGCTCAAAAATAATTTAGCCCCCTGCTTGCTTGTCAAAAAATTTATAGGGGGCTAACAGGATGGGAATTTGATTCTACTTAGGATTCTCTTTCAACCTAAAAAAATTGCTGAATTACAATCATTGAGCCCCCTAATACAAATATATGTTGAATTTCCCTTGATATTACCAAGTCTAATCTTTGCATAATTCTAGATATTCGACCCTGTTTTTTGTTAAGGATCCTAGATCCCAAGCATATTGGATCACTCTTTCTTAGTTGGGATGAAAAATAAGCCCTACCACTTCTTCCTCCTTGGGGTTACCCTTCGATTCTCCATCAAAGAAAAGAGAATGCATCTCCTTTTGTCTCCTCCATTTCTGAAATTTATCAAATTCCATTCTAGTTAAGAAGGAATTGACATCATAATGATTGAATTTGAATTTTCCAACATGATTTGAAGGTTGAAACAAATGCAACCAATCCCTTTCATTTGATGGAAATGCACTTAAATCCTTTGGATCAAAGCCTCAAGTTGAGATTGTATCAAAGAGAAATTGGATTTATTTGAGGGATGATTTTACTAGATTTGGATAGGAATCATTAGAAATTGCTTGATTGTGAGCAAGCCAAATCTCCAAGCAAAAATACTTCGAGAGTTCCATCCAAATCGTCATAAAAACTTAGTTTGATTTACATTGTCATGGAATTTTTTAGCTTCACTGTTCAACTAGATTCTAGGCCTCCATTGCAAATGGACACTGCCGAAAGACGTGAGTGATATCTTCTTTAGCCTTATCACTTAAAAAAAATTGACATTACTACATATAGGACTAAATTTCGATGATAACGTCTGATAGTATGGTCCGTACTATTGAAAAATACAAGAAAAATGTCATTTTTTTGTGTGTAAATTCTCTGCATTCATTGCAATTCCAACGACTAATTTCTAAGCAGTTGAAATTGCAACAAATTTCATAGGGTGTCACAATTGCGACTACAGATTCTATTGGTCGCAATTGATATGGCCTATTTTAGTATTTGCAATTCAAATGAACAACATTTGTAGTCGTAATTGCGATGAAGGATGAAAATTTTCATTTTGACATCTATTTGACCGTTTGTTTAATTATCAGTTTTTATTTGATGGTAAACTAACATCACAATTGCGATGAAAAATACATATATAAATATTCCACATGTAAGAGATGTTGCAACATATTTTCTATAACTACAATAATTATGAAAGGTTATAAGGTATTTTTGGCGAGCGAAAATCATATTTTGTTTTATATAAATTTTTTATGGTTGGGAAGAATGTCAAAAAACATTAATAGATGGGGAAATAATTAGCTAGGGTTCAACAATGGGAAATGTTATAATTGTTCATGCAAAGCTTGCGGGTGCAGAGGTCAATGGAGAATTTCATATGAAACAACTGATAGACATTGTAGGAATGATGGGCACATTGAAGGGGGTAACCAATATCGTCCAATGGTAAGCTATATTTTACGAATTATTATATATATTTTATTTATATTAATTGTATTTGTAAAATTTGTATTGTTATAATATTAATTGTTTTGCGTACTAATTTCACATGATTATTTGTAATTATTATAAAGTCAAGGTGGCCACCTAGGTACTATGATCTGAATGTGTCAAGTAGTAATACTAGAAATGATGTTCTACAAGTTGAGGAACAATATGGAGCAAATATGGAAGATCAAGATAATGATCCTATGGAAGAAGATGAAAACAATAATGTAGTTCAAGATGATGGGACAAATGAATTGATCCAAGACTTCTTCAGCAACGAGAACAATGATGTTAGTTGTCATGATGAACTTGTGCTAAAGAAGGCAACAACAACACTTTATGAAGGATCAAAAGAAAATATTCTCTCTGCTACATTATTGTTAGTGAACTTAAAGGTTTTGAATCGTTTGTCAAACACTTGTATGGGACAGATCCTAACGTATAATGTAGTATGTTTCATCACATTAAAGGTTTATGTTTTCACTTTTTTGAGTGTTCATTAATGTGTAAAAAAAGAATCCAATATTTATGATTAATATTCTTTACACTAAATAGTGATTTTTTAATGTTGAATTAGATTGTTAGGTGAATTTTTGTTACCATTGCCAAATACGTTACCTTGCACATATTGAGATTTATATGTTGTTATGAAAGAAATTGGAATGGAGTATGAATTTATAGATGCATGTCCTAATGATAACATTATATATTATGTATAACATGCTTTAAAAACAAATTTCCCTAAATTTAACTACAATAGATGTTGGACATGGGATCCCCTCGATGAAAGAAGTTAGAGAAGACTCCACAGATCAAGGAGCGGAGCACACAACACAAAGTCCTTTTTGAGTCTTAGGGGATTCGGGGTGGGTCAAAGCCCCCTATTATGTAATGGGATGGGATTATTTTTTGAACGTTGAATTTCGCCCATGGTTTTCGGACCATTGTATCGAAAATGAAAAATATATATAAGGAGTCTAGGATAGAAATCATAAGGAAGATTTGGACTGTAATTGATGAAATGCATTTCTGTATAAGATTTTTTGGAGTCAGAGCCTGTGATTTTGGGTTAGAGGAAAGGCTCTTGTAGTTGAGTTCACAGAGACCTTAGGAAGTCTACAGCTATGTGCACAGGTCCCTACAGTTGAGTGCGCGGGGTGGAATTGAATGTATGAGAAAGATATGAGCATTAATGAAAGAACTGTAGAGATAGATATGTGTTTCTGTTGATGTTTTTTTATTTTCCTGATTTTTATGAATATATGTGCTAAGTAAGGTTTTTGATTTGTAATTTCATAACAAAGTCTGGTTTATGGGTATTTATGTTGTTAGGTGCATGTTTAAGTAAGATCACATAGACTAATAGTAAGTTCAACATATGTGTTGAACATTTCTAGTACAATTCATAGAAATATTATGCGAAGCTTTTTCAAGGAAGAAAATCCCTAATGCCACATTGCACTATCCCTTTGGATGTAGAAACCTAGTTCTAGCATCCCCCTATGTTGCATCGGGTGAGACTTCGGTCTGCAGTAGCGGATCGTTGCCAAAATGGACAGTAATAGTGGGTTTTTTTGGTTCTTGTAGCCACATTTTAACCCGGGTCTAGGCCCCATCAAGCCAACAAATGGTTCTATTGTCGGGACCGAGATTTGACTGAGGTATAGCTAGATGTGGCATTTTTCTAAGAAAGAGATTGAAGATTGGGTTGGTCTAAAAGAACGTGAGTTTTCTATGCAAGAAAAGAGAAATCCGCGCATCTCTACTGAACATTGGTTACAGAAGTATATTTATACAGATCAGTACAAGATATTTTTCGTGTCATTTTCTAGCGATATGCATGAGTGGATATCAAGACTAGCTGCACAGACGATCTGTTTCAATAATAAGCCTTTTGTGTGGACTCCAGATCTGATTAAGCAGCTAAAGAAAATTGATAACAAGATCATGAGAGCTGTTGATTACTGGATCGATAGTATCCTTGAAGGGTTTATTACAGAGTTCGCAATTGATACCTCGGTATCCTATAGTGAACTTTAGAGTGTAACTTTTTCAAATTTTCTTGAGGTAAGTACCTAAATTCGTTGAAGTTATGGATTAAAATGCTATTGTGTGAAAAGGGTGTACTATGGATGCGCTCAAATTGATGTTCAGAGAAAGAGAACCTAGTGCTAAGAGAAGTGGTAAAATATTCAAAACAAATTGGGGTACTTATGTTGAAACTGAATATAGTCCACTATTTGGATCTGAAGGAGGGGAAACCAACCTCGCTACCCCAAGAAGTGTGTCGCTGAGATCTGAAAATCAGCAAAGTGTTGCAAAGATTCCCCAACCTTCCACTCCCATCACCACCCATCCCTATTCCATACCACCACCTCCCACATTCACTATGGCACAACCACCAAAGATGCCTATGTTCAAGGGATCGGATGATCCTGAATAGTTCTGGTTTGTTGCAGAGGCAATATGGAGTTTTCAAAACATCACAGATGAAAATATAATGAAATCATAGCTGGTTACCAAGCTACAGGATAGAGTGTTGTCTTGGTACATGAAATATGCTACGATAAACGTGAATGATTCATTGGCTGAGAAGAAGACTATGCTGAATTCTGAGTTCAAGAAACCAAAGTCTCAATCCTAGTGTATCATAGAGATAAAAGAGATTAAGAAGTTGGTTACTGAGACTGTGGGAGGTTGATCAGAGATTTAAAAAATTGCTAAGAAAAGTCACATTCCAAATCTTGGATAAGCAGCATAAAGAATATTTCATTGTTGCATTGTTGCCTCATATCAGATTGCCATTTTCACAGCAGAATATTGCAACCCAGGCTGAAGCGATGGAGATAGCGATGAAGCTTGAAGCTTCATCGATAACTGATATAAGAATAAGGGTTCAATCGATTCAAACTTAGTTGGAAATTTTTTATATGGAGCTCCAAGATCTAAAGAAGAGAATGGAGGTTAGACATGATATGTAGACAGAAGTATGGTGTATCAAGTGAAATTCAGAGGGTCACTATAAGGATCAGTGCCTCGTGTTCTGTGATTATTTTGGTGTTGGGATGCTGATTCCGTTAAATCCTAGACCAAGCATTGGGCCAAGTGTAGTACCTAATGTTTAGTGTACTATATGCGAAGTTGTAGGCCATCATTCCACTAATTACTTTCATCTGTTGCAAAATTTTGTCAAATCACCCAAGAAACTATTCTGTAATTTATGCAATTCAGTGGGACACAATGAACAATACTGTAAAAGCTACGATCTAATGATGTGGAACAATCCTGGTGCATACAAGATGCAAGTATAAGGTCTCGAAGCTTCGGGTATGTTATGAAACTAGCTCCAAAAATAGAAGAAAAGAGATATCAATGCCTTAGAAATCAGCTACTTCGAGAGGGCAACCTCCTTTAAATTAAATAATGAAAAATTCTTGGATGATACAAATCACAAAACCTCCTTTCTATATATAGGAGTCCACGGGGTCATAATATAATCCTAGCCTACCTAACAATAATAATGTAAGGGCACAACAATAACAATAGTGGCTTTTTATGGGGCACAATAATAATAATATGGGGGCTACAGAGGTACAACAATAAAGATAAGGGGGCTACACTAACAACAATAAGTGATTACACTAGTAATATAGGGACCTAACATGCCCCTCTCCTTCAAAAAAGTGTTTTCCTCAACGCTTGAGTAGTTCTAGATGCTTCTGTATAAAATTCTCATCCTCCCATGTGAAATCTTCAGTGGGTAAGTTTTTCCACTTGATGAGATACTCTGAAATTGATCGATTTCATAGTTGTCGAGTTCTTCTTTCCGTGAATACTTCAGGTTCCAATATTATTTTTCCTTCCTAATCAAGTTCTAGTAATATTGTTTGAACTGGAAGTTTGTCACCTATAACCTTATTTAAGCATGAAACATACAAAAGTGGGTGCACTCGAGAAGAAGCATGGAGCTCCAATTTGTATGCCATAGTACCAATATTTTGCAACACCTTGTAAGGACCATAGTACTTTGGAAATAAATTATTATATTCTTAGCTTGCTTGAGGGAAGTTTGTTTGTATGGTTGTAGCCGTAAAAATAGCCAGCCTCCTACATCAAAACTTCTCTTGCTACGATGTTGATTTTCCTATTGTTTCATTTGATTTTGTGCCAAATTTAGGTTATCATTTAAGAGCTAGAGAAGTTGTTGTTGATGCATGATGTGATTTTCCACTTCTTTAACCTTATAATTTTCTCTTAAATATGATGTGATGGATGGTGGATGATATCCATAAAGTGCCATAAATGGGGTCATTTTTGTTGCAATATGGAAGGAAGTGTTATACCACCACTCAACTAGAGGTAACCACTTGACCCGTTGTGTTTGTTTATCAGATACTGTTACATGTTATTTTGTCACCATGACGTTTGACTGTATATATAGGTTCATCATCACCTATATTGTGCTCATTTAGAGGTCAAAACCCTAATGTTCCTAAACCAAGTCTTGGAATTGGAGAAAAGCTCATTAAAACCCTAAAAAGTCTAACTCCGCACTTTTCCTAGTTCTTACTTGCGGATCTGCAGATATTTCTTCTATAGCCTACGCCACATCCCGCACATTTTGTTTATAAAACCCACAGACCCCCGTAAACAGTCAAGTAAAGGAAAAATTAAGTTCTAGAAGCGCAACTGGACGAATATTCTCCCAACTGGAAGCTTCCACAAGCGCGATCAATTTGAGCTTTATCCCTCCACTCATGGAGCTCTATCCCTTCACTCATGGAGTTTATCCCTTGGTATATGGAGCTCAATTCCCTTCATTTGAGGATTCCACCCCCCTCTTCATGGAACTGAAACTACCTCCATTTCCCTATAAATTGAACTCATTTTTCAATCTCAAGGGTAGATTGTACCTAGCTTGTATAAGGTAATTGCTGAAGAGATTCCCAAGAGAGCATACTCTCTACACTAGTCATTATTGGTATGAGAATTATCACACACTCATGTCCATAACTTCATGCTAGTTCAGAGAGAATAAGGCTTGTCAATTTGAAGGAGGAACAATTGTTCAAGATCCTGTGAGGAACTTGCACAACATCAAGGCATCAGGTTGTAAAGTTACTCTTTTCATTCAAAGATAATACATATGGATCTCCGTTTCTCATTGAGTTGTTCTTGTGTCTATTTGAATAATTCAATACTTAGATTCTTTGATCACAAATTTAGATTAGCTATTCCCAATTATTATATGTTGCAGGTGCTTTTAATTCTTTTGTTTGTCTTTGATTGCAGGTTATACTTACTGAAGAAACCTCTTTGGAGCGACTGGATAAAAGACTGCACCAAACATCGGGTTTCAAGGTAGGGGCATGTCCTCTTTCTTTGTTTAGAATAATTCTAAATTGCATATAATATAGAGAAAATTATTTACAAATGGATGTTTTTTTCTAGCTATTCGTAGGATACTAGGGAGATCACTCTTGTTCGCAAGAGGGATTTATCCACATAAAAAAATGGCGACTTCACTAGGGAAAAGAACTTAGTTTTCCTTTTTAGTTTTCAGTTTGAATCTTTAAGAGTTTTATGATTTTGATTAGTCTAAAACTGGGTTGGGTAGATAACTTATCAGAATCCTTGAGAAGAAAATATGATTTTTAATTTTTTCTGTATTTTTCCTAGCCTCCACGATTTTTATTTAAAAACAATGTGGTATCCTCCGCAGTTTTTAGTTCAGAACAGTGCGGTACCGCAGTGTTCTTCATTAGAACCTGTGGACTTGTGGAAAATTTTTGAAAAATTAATAATTCTCTTTTTAGGAGCCAGATTACCAGATTCTTTGTGTTTTCCCCAACTTGTCTTGATTGTGAAAGTCTTATGTGTGAATTTCTTTCAGCAAATTTTGTGTTTGTGTGATTTTTCATCTGATTTTCATTTTATGAGTGAGTGTTTGCCCTAATTTCTTGCTGCTCCATATCAGAAACCTTCATATACCTTAGCTTACTGGTGTGATGTTGTTTTCTTGCTGAGCCATTGAACTTGTTGCAAACCTTACTTTTATGAAAATTTATTTTCATTTTCATTTGCAAATTTAGAAGTTCTTTTAGCTTGTTAAGGCCTAAATTTCACATTAAACCATTGTTGGATGTTTTCGTTTCTGCTGAGATAAGTAGAAATTCTTATTGGTTTGATTACAAACTAAGAGAAAACATCCCCAAAATTTCTAGATAGAGTTCAAAATTAGAGTTTCTTCTTTTGGTTTTGAATTTTATGTTTTTAGGAGTTTTAGATATTGTTTTATTTTTGGAAATGGTTTGTTAAATGATTTGTAGTTTCTGATCTGATTGATAAAGGATTTCATTTCGAACGAGTAATTGATCATTTTATGAAATTGAGTTCTTAAAGAAATTGTCTTCTTTTCAAAGATTTTGTTTAGGAAAGAAAGAATTGGTGCTTTGAAAATTGTTAAATCTCTCAATCTTTCCCTTAAATAAGATTCATTGAAGAGAAAAGAGTTGCACATTTCATATAGATGCATTTAGCATATTTTTGAGTCGGGTCATAAAACATCATTGAAGTTTCACTTCCATACCTTCTGTCTTAAGAAACAACCAAATTAAAAACAACGCTTTAATAAAATTAATCTAGATATTTTACATTTTATAGGGCTCTTTTCCACCAACATAGCTTAGGCTAGTATCTTGGAACAGGTTGTAATTAACATTCCAAGACAGTTTAAACAAAAAAGTAGCAATCTTGTGGTAGGAAAAATCCAATTGTAGCATTTGTGCTCTGGGAAGCTCTTCTTAAAAGAGTCAAGTACGAGATCATGTCTGAACCAGTGAGGTAATCGTACCTATCTCAATGGGAAAAATAGCAGATGTGCATGTATTAAAAATGGTAAACCTCGGATAGACCATTGTCGAGAAGCCTGGGTCACTTGCTGGTAAACCTTGGATTATATCAAGGAGCCTTCAAGGGGATTGATCTAGTTACTCTGTCCTTGCGTGTATATTGGATCATGGACTGTTCCCCCAGGTACATTTGTTCCCGTTGGTGACCTTAGTGGCTAAAAACTTTAGGATTATTTCCCAAGGTGACGGTGGAGGGAAGGTCCCACTGTAATTGGAGCAGACGTCGACTAGACTCACTTGGACTTTCTGGAGGGTACTTTTCACTTCGAGATGGTATAAGTGGAGAGAATTGCACCAGATTGTTTCATTAAGCAGGTTGTTGTGGAAATTTTTCCAATTGCCATTTCTACATTAAAATTCTACGACGTTGGATTTCATCACCAACTAGTGTTTTTAGTGTGGGAATATACTATTTGTGGGTGGATTTATTTCTTAGATTTTGTAGGCGTGTGATCAATTTAATTGTTTCCTTAGAGACTTTAGGATATTTTGTTGAAATTTTCTTTTATTTCTTGTGTTAAAATTTTTAATCGTGGCTGAATTACGTAGACAATCACGTAGAATGCAGGGGAAACCCCCTGAGTACACACCAATCCAGTTAGAAAAACTTAAATCTGAGAAGGACAAACATCAAGGACTGGATCAACTGAACATGAGGAAACATCAATAATTATTCATCCTGATTACGAAGTAGATCAACCTCAAACAACAAAGAGTTCTCAAAGAAAACTTACAACTTCTGAACTAGTTGAACTTACTTCCACAACTAGTGAATTGTCAGCTACTGAGCCTGAAATTTATGAACCAAAAACTAAACCTGCTATATCTGAGCCTACTTTAGAGTTCATCACTCCAACCCCTGGTCGTCCTGATTCACCTAGATTGAAGTTTCGCATCACTGAGAACCTTCCTTGTGGCCTCATTAGCATTGAAGAAGTTACTGACACAGAAGAAGAATTTGTTCTTCCTTCACATCAGGAATCTTTAGATCTTAGGCCAAGTGAATTGATTTACTATAGCCCTTTCAAACAAGATCATTGATATTCTCAGTTAACAGACTTTCTACACAATTCCGGTCTAAACTATTCACCACCCCGAATTCCCTTTTACGCCATACCAAGAGGTAATTACAGACCTTCATTAAACATGTCTGATGAGTCATCCATGTTTTATGCATCACTAGAATCATATTTTTATGGTGGTTTGTCTGTTCTTGCGGGATATCAGTCTCTTTCTGGTACTTTCTTAGGAGCAGATCCTTCTCCCGACAAACATATACCATCATTTGGTCCAAATGAATCACATACTGAAACTTTGAGCACATAACACGTTTACATGATGTCTGGACATATTCCTAACTCCGACCCTCAAAGTAGTAACTTACCACCCGGGGGGCAACCTCAAGGTAGTAATTTACCACTTAGGGGGCAACCTCAAGGATAGTACATACCTCATGGACAATATCAACCTCAAGGATAGTACATACCTCAAGGCCAGTACATACGTCAAGGAAAATATCAACCTCAAGGGCAGTACTCAATTCAGGGTCCGCAACCTCTTCAAGGACAGTACCCTATGCCAGGGCAACTGTCTTTCCAAGGAAAATAGCCTCCTTTAGGGCCACAATTCTACCCGGAACACCAATTGTTTCAGGGAGGTGGGAATTATCCATCCAACTATCAAAAATATGTTCCAAATTATCAACCTGGTTATGGTACATCTTATGAAACACAACCTTCAATGGGACCTCCATATCCTGGAGTAAACACGGTGTGCGATCCATAAAAAATTCAATAGAATTTGAAACCTAACGTGCAAGTACCTTATAATCAACCTGGTCAGCCAATTGGTTACAGTCAAATCCAACAACCTGTCCAACCTACACTTCAAGTTATACCACATGTATCTGCACATAGTACAATTTAGCAGCCTGGTCCTAGTACACCTAGAACTCCAACTTAAACTGCTGCACCAACTTATGTTCAAGCTACCACACCTATCCCTGGAATTTTTTCAGCCCCTATTTCTACAGCCCCTCAAGTATCAAAACAAATCCTTGTAGTATTTGCACAACAACTTGGACCTACAGTTCAAACTACTGTTCAGATTCCTACGGGACAACCTGGTACAAGTACAATTGTAACAAGCCAACCTCAGTTTGTTTATCAACCGTATCAAGGGCAGTATCAATATGGACCTGTAGCTAAAAATCTAGAATACCAGCATCAACCATACCTTGGTTACACTTATCAGATACCAGCTCAGCCTCAATATGATCCGACCAATCCTGGTCATCTGGGAGGTATTCCAATCCAAAATGCACAGGCTATTCCAGAATATCCTAGATATATTCCTCCTAGTACTGGTATAGTTCTGCAAGGTTATAAATTTTCTTAACAGGACCCTAATTGTCGATTTCCATTCATTGCAACTTTGGATTTACCTGATTTGTCACGTCTAACGAATGATCCAATCTATTATCTTTCGTATTGGCCACCAATGCCGAATAAGTTGCTCAGTGATATTCCTAATTTTGAAGGTAAATCAGGAGAGGACCCCTCAAACCATGTCATGACTTACCACCTCTGGTGTGCATCCAACTCTTTGATTGATGATTCCATTCAATTACGATTATTTCAGAGAACATTGATAGGTTTAGCTGCAAAATGGTATGTTAAACTACCACGTGGCTCATTCAACAATTTTAATTCTTTATCAACATCTTTCTTAACACATTTTCAGTTTCCAGTCAAATACAACAATGGCACATAACTGTTGACTTCATTAAAACAATCTATGTCTACGTACATATCCGATCAGATACATGAATGGAGACATAGAAGACGTTTAGTGAAAGTCTTTATTCCGGATCAGATATTGGTAGAATGGTTCATAATATCATTACTTCCAAAGATCACTAAAGATGTGGCTAAGGGAGGAGTTGTTACTGAAGAACATGTCATTGCTCAAGCTCAGTACTTAGACCTAGTATATACACAGTCTGGTACTTTATACGAATAAATTCCTGACTTACCATGTCCTGGTCAAATAACTACAACTCCTTCAACATATCATGTTGCAGATGGTGTAATTGGTTTAGTTAACACAAATAAGAATAAGAAGAAGTATTCCAAAACTAATTCTCCTATTATAATTTTACCAGATTCACCGAAAGGAGATTCTTCCCTTGAAACTTCTGTCGACATTCATGTTGTAGATTCATCTACAACTAAATCTAAAACCGGTAATAAGAATAAAGGAAAGAATAAAAGAAAACAGATTACATCTCCAAAATAAAAAACTGAAAAGAATGAACCATCTAATGATAAACAAAAACCTCGTTATCCTTTTTTTATCTGTGACGAGGATCACTTTACTAAAGAGTGTCTGCATTGGTCTGAGGTCTCTAAATTTGTTAAATTTTCACCCACACCTACTATCTTGAAGGACCCTTTTCCTACTCAAGATAGCAAAATGATAGGATCTTCTTCACATTCATCAACATATATTTTAATGATGTCTGAGGTTATGGTTGTGATGCGATCGCAATACTATGGAAGTAAAAATCCTGTAACTGGTAAAGAGGTAGAAAATTTTAATTCAACACCAGCTACATCTCCTTCAGTTTCTTATCCACTTCATATCGAGAAACCTAATCCTGGTCTAGTAATTAAACCGCCTGCTAAAGGTGTACTTCGAAAATCGGCTTTCAATCCACATACGAGAGCTACTCAGAACTACAACATTGTTGAAGACTTGGCGATTTCCCCTTCAACAATGTCGACCTTAAAAGTGCTCCAATCATGTCCAGAACAAAGGAAATTACTTTTATAAGCTCATGGTCTTCGATTTAGAAAATTTTACACCGAAACTCCCTCATCAGATGGCTTTTCAGATTCCGGTATTAGTAAAAAGCAAATGATTTTTTCATGCTGTAATTGATGAGGGGGCATCAACGTGCATAATGTCGCTAAATTGTTAGAAAAATCTTGGTTCTCCAACAATAAAAAAATATTCGACAATCCTTAAATATTTTGATGGAAGAGGATTCGATCTGTTTGGTATACTCCAAGACTCCCTATAGAAGTAGAAGGCAAAAATGTTAATCTAGACGTGGAAGTTATTGATGCCCCTTTGGATTACAACCTTCTTTTGGGTCAAAGTTGGTCTTATGCCATGACTGCTGTCGTTTCATCTATCTTTCGGTTAATAATTTTTCCTCATAAAGGAAAGATTGTGAAAATCGATCGGTTGTCGTATTTTTCATCCGACCCAACTTCTACAAACAATATCCAACATGTTGGAAAATCGACTATCCCATATGAAGATGTTGGGGTAGGTTTAGTAAAGGAATCCGCTTTGATAGGAACTTTCTTTATTCCTCCACCCAACATACCGCATAATATTTCCAACATCAATATGATTTCATCAAGCACTATTCCATTCGATGACACTTGGATAGTTCCTTCAGAGTCAGAAATGGATTCTTTCAATGGCGAGATGCCTTTGAGTCCTTTTGAGATGGAATATACCACAGTACAGTAATTTTATAACACACTTTCAACTAATCCTGATCCAATGAATGTGGTCACTGAAGAATCTTCTTCACTATCAAGCTCAACCTTGACATCAATATCCGATCCTTTTCAACAAGTGTTTCATATTGATGAAAGTATTCGAGAATTTTTGTCTATGGATGAATTACCCTGGGATGATCTACACCATAGATCTTCATTTTTACTTGAGATTGATAGGTTTGAAAATTATTTTTTGTCTATTTTTACAATTGATTATGTCAAGGAACCACAGAATCCCATAGCGATTACAAATTCGGATTCTGAGATTAATTTGGGAAACATTTCTACAACTGTTCCTATTGACATATCAGTTAAACCTAGAATTGTTGAAAACATTCATATAGGTGCTTCTTGTACAATTGATGAAATTAATACATATAAAGCCCTTTTTCAAGAATTTCGAGACATATTTTCTTGGTCCTATGAAGAGATGTCAGGAATTGATCCAAATATTATCATTCATGAAATAAAGACATACTTGGATGCAAAGCCTATTAGACAAAGATTACGTCCGATAAATATGCGAAAAGCTGCTGCTATTAAAGCTGAAGTTGAAAAAATACTGCGAGTAGGATTTATTTATCCAATCCCATTAACAGATTGGGTATCTAACATAGTTCCCGTTACCAAGAAACAAGGGATTATACGAGTATGTGTCGATTATAGGGATATTAATAAAGCATGTCCAAAAAACAATTATCCTACACCCTATATCGACCAAATCATTGATGATTTTGCTGGAAATGAAATGTTTTCGTTTATGGATGGATTTTCTGGATATAATCAAATCAATATACTCCCTACTAATCAACCAAAAAAATCGTTCATATGTCCTTAGGGAACATTTTATTATTTTAAACTACCTTTCAGATTAAAGAATGTTGGTGAAATTTTTCAAAGGGCAATGTCTTACGCTTTTCATGACATCAAACATATTGTGCAACCTTATCTGGATGATTTACCTGCTCACTCATTACACAGGGAAGATCATCCTACTCACTTATGAGCAATTTTTATGAGATGTAGGCATTACAAGATTCATTTGAATCCGCACAAATGTGTTTTTTGTTTGCAATCAGGACGATTACTGGGATTCGTTGTTTCAAAAGCCGACATTCGTGTCGATCCCTCGAAGGTTGAGGCCATCATAAATTTACCTCCTCCTTCCACACTTCGCCAACTCAAAATTTTGCAAGGGAAAGAAAAATTTCTGCGTAGATTTATCCCTAACTATTCTGACTTAACAAAAGGTTTTACCTGGTTGTTAAAACATAATGTTCCTTTTATTTGGGATGATATTGTTGATCTATCTTTTGATGCTCTAAAACATGCGTTAACCCATGCACTGTTATTTCATCCACCCAATTACAACCAAGACTACTTCTTATACCTAGTAGCCTCTGATTCCACTATTGGAATGGTTTTAGTTCAAGAGGATGAATTTCACAATGAGCATGTGATTTACTATCTAAGTCGGAATCTGAATCCGATCGAAACTAAATATTCTCATGTGGAGAAATTGGCCTTGGCAATAGTTTAAGCTGTCCAAATATTTCGTCACTACATATTGTTACGAAAGACAACTGTGATATCTAATTGCAACCCAACGATGTACATTTTGATAAAAAAATTACTTGGGGGAAAATACTCTAAATGGATTGTGATCCTATAAGAGTTTGATTTGGAATTCGAGAAATTCAAATCAAAGAAATCACTGGTGTTTCAGAACTTATGTGTGACTTTCCCAATACTGAGACAAAAATTGTGGTAGAGCATCCCATTACAGATGAATCTCTATTTCTTATCAACACATTAGATCCATGGTATGGAGATATCATCATTTATCTTCAAACCCAAACCTTTTGCCCTGAGCTTTCATGTTCAAATCGATAGAGAATCCATTATCAATCTCAGCAATACAATATTGTTGGAGACACACTTTATCATTGTGGTGCGGATTCTGTTTTTCGACATTGTGTAACTCATGAACAGGCTGAAAGGGTTTTGAATGACTGCCACTCTAGATCATGTGGTGGTCATATGTCTGGGTATGCCACATCCCAAAAGATATTGCACGATGGCTATTTTTGGTTGTCATTATTCAAATATTGTATTATTGCGGTCTGAAAATGCCACAATTGTCAAATATTTGATCGAAATATGTGTCCAGCTCCAGCTCCTCTTCACCCAATAATTGTTGTCGATCCTTTTGCGAAATGGGGCATTGATTTCATTACATGTAACCCTCACTCGGCCGAGGGGCATGGGTATATTATTCTCGTTGTAGATTACTTTACCAAATGGGCAGAGGCAATGCCTACATTCGCAGTAGATGGAAAAACTACAACTACGTTCGTATTCAATCATGTGATTGCTCATTTCGAAGTACCCCAAGATATTATCACAGACCATGGGAGTCATTTTAGAAATAAAATGATGACCAAAATTTTAGATCAGCTTGGCCTGTGCCATGATAACTCTACTCCATATTCCCGCAGGATAATGGTCAGGATGAAGCCGTTAATAAAGTTTTAACCATTATGATTAAACGGATTATCGGAACTCACAAATCGAATTGGCATACCATGCTTTTTTCGGCACTATGGGCATACCGAACCTCAGAAAAAACTACTACAGGGTTCACTCCTTTTCAACTGGTTTACAGTTTAGAAGTTGTGTTACCCATTGAATGTGAAATACCATCACTCCAATTAGCCATATAGTTACTACTGTTAGCCCTGTTAGCCACCTATGAAATTTTTGTCAAGAAAACAGGTGGCTAAATTGTTTTCGAGCCTTCAAGAAATACATTTCCCATGAAACATATCATTCTTGAAGCCTCTGTGTGTCCTTTTCCTTGAATAAATATTCAATGTTGTTTCCATCCAAAAAGCCTCAATTCCTGTGAAAAGATTGTGCTCAGAAAGACCTTCATTTGCCCCTTGTATCCTTGCAAAATTCCCTATTTTAACCCTTTTCCCATATTCGAAGTTCCCCCCCTTTAACCCCAAAAAATACCTCCCAAAATTCCCTAAACCACCCATTTCATCCTTAAAACAAAGTGAAGTCCTTTCATTTGAGTTTAAACTCCTTTTTACCTCTATCGAATTCCTCTTTTAGCCTTTAAAACCCTCCTTTTTGGCTAAAAGTCACTCTTTTCCATATATGATAGCTTAGCCCCTTTTCGACCAGCTCCTTAACCACTTCCCCATATGCCTCGAGCGATAAGACCAAGCGCTAGCCCGTAAGGCACTTATTGCATCGGAGGATTGGAGCGGAACACTTTTTTCCTTTGTAAACAAAATCTCTGATGCGATAGTGTAATGGTTCTGTTGGTCTCAGGAACGATCTCCGTCGTCGATCTTAAAAGATCTGACGGCCCGTGCAAGTCTCATCGCACCATCGCCCGATCGCTAATCGCAAATCGCAAGTGATGCCACCCTCTGCCCTTTCTGATTGCGATCCTCCGATTGTGATCTCCATCGTCGATTCACTTGCTAATTTAGCGGTCCTCGCATCCCCACTCTGATCGCAATCACAAATTTCAAATGGAGCCATCTTCCATTCCTCCCGATTGTGATCCTCCGACGTGATCGCAGTTTTCGATCTCCTCCTAAGATCCGACGGTCCTGAATGAATCGCCCTCCGCCCATGCCGGGTCCCACCATTCATGACCAATTCCATTGCATTTCCATTATTTCTTTGTATTTCACCGAAGTCCAAACTTTCACGATTTACATTAAAGGTTTAATGTTTTACATTAAAGTTTATGCATTTCGCTCGACTATCCAAAGTCATTTCATTAGTCAATCTCCACTGTCGATCATTCCTCCCAGATATGATCGGACGATCCACATTCATTCCTCCACCAAACTTTCGCCAGACCAATTTTTCACCATTTCACTGCAATGTTCAGTTGTCTTCTGTTGCATCCACCTCATTCACCTCAGTTTCGCTGCCATTCTCACAACCCTCCACTACATCAATCCTCTCCTATGCATGGATTTCTTAACATTTTGTGTGTTTTACAGGGTTACAGGTGGTGGAAATCGCCTTTGCTCACAGTCACTGTTATAGTGACACTGAGCGTTGAGAAGACCAATTTCAAAGCCTGGTATTATAGAGAAGAGCTTGGGAAGGTGTTAGAACGTGATTCTCCATTAAATGGATGGTGTTCAACACTAATTAAAACCTCTCCAGCACCATTAAAGCTCAAATTTCCCAGACAGAGACAGTAATGGAGCGGCAAAGAGTATCAGTGAAAGATCAGAGAGTTTAAGGCTTGTAATTGAAAATTTTTGAGCCTTAATCCAATGATTTAAAGGCAATGTACCTGATTTAATACCTTGAGACTAACACATAGGGCCCACTAAGGCCTAAGGCACAAAAAACGATATATCAGTGTCACCATCAGCAGAATGTTCTTTCCCGTGAAAGGACGAAGTGCCCATACTGATTTCATTCTATACCGTGTTCCTGAGAAGATCTCCGTCCTGATAACAGTCCTAATGCTACAAGAAGCATTTGTTACATATTATGGCAGACCTGAAGTCATTTATCTGCCTTTTTTTTATTCACTAGAGTACTGCAGAGTACAACAGCCGAGAGTACATCAAAGATATACCTGGAGTAAATTTCAGCCTGTCAAAGACCACTCTTTCATCCAAAGAGTACTGAAGATTAATGCATAGATATTAAAACAGAATGGGTCTCGAGCCCCTCTTCATACTCTATTTTAATGTTTCATTTAGTGTTTCATCTACCTCATCTGCCTCTCTTTCAGATATAAAAACTCATGAGAAAACATTGTAAAGGTTGTTGATCGGATATCTATGAATTGTAAGCTATTTCTCTTGAGATATAGTTCTATGTGTAAAATTGTAAGATAGGCACAGGAAGATGTTTTCAGACTGAATTTAAAGCTATTGGCTATGTTGTACATGATTGGTGTCGCTCTTTAATATGACAAGCACATTTCTTTGGATCCTGATTTAAAGCAGCGGTGATGTTTTTCTTACTTTGTCTTTGTTTTCCTTTGTAATTCGTCACATTTCATTTCTCTGGTAGGCATCAGAAATATGGGTTAGGATATACCCTTGCATGGTGCCATAAGCTTCTACTCTCCCTACCTTAAATTTTTTCTGCTGTATGTGTTATCTGAGGATTGATTCAAGCTAATTTAACCAGTGTAGTAGCTAATATTCACTGCTAGCTGATGTATGAATTAACAAATCTGTTCTTAGATGTTCCTTTTAGGCTTTAATTGAATGAATTGGGATACTGGGAGTCTAGAAATTTGTTTCTGTCTCACTAGGGTCCTTTTCAATCGATTGAACCTTTCTAAGTTCCCTTAAGTTGGATGCCGAAGCATTGAGAGTTCAAAGTCTCTCTGATCTCAGGTTTTCACCTTTGTGTTTAAATCTTTAATGTTTCCTTGTCTGAAGAGTTAACCTTTTAGGTTTTGGATCACAGGTTGTCCAATGGCATGTCCTGTCCCTGGATCTAATTCCTGAAAGGTCACCTTGGAGGTTTCCTTGCCTTTCACCTTCTTTCTTACCATTTCGAACCACACTATCATCTTTAAGATCCAATGCTTTAGATGACTAGCCCAATTGAAAGCTTGCATATTGAATAGCAAGTAAACCCTTTCCTGACTCCATTTCCCAGTGGTCTCGAGTGTTTTTTGATTCATCTCTCCTTTTCCTAAATTCCTCTTTCCTCATCCTAGTCTTATATTGAAACCTTCTTTCCTGTTTCCCAACAACCAAACAAAAAATCAAACAAACAAACCTGCACCTTATAACTAGCCTAAACCTTTAAAACGAAACTTCAAAGACATAAAAACTTTGCCTATATAGAGAGATCCATCTCTGGACCTAGGAGGGCTATATCCTGAGGTCTGAAAGTGGTTCTGATTTTGTCTCATCTTTTGGTATTGCCAAACTTGCCAAAACATGGGAACCCCAACAAGCCCCCTATGAATTTTTTGACAAGCAAACAGGGGGCTAATTTGTTTTCTGAGACTTCAAGGAATGCATTTCCCCTAAAAACACATCATCCTTGAAGCCTCCTCGTGCCTTATCCTTTAATAAACCCTCACTACTGTTTTCGTGAGAGAAGCCTCTCAGTTTGTGAAGAATAAATGCCCAAAAGGCCTTTTTCCCTCTTATCTCATCCCCACTAAACCTCTGTTTTCCTCACCTTTTTCCCCTCCCTAAATTCCTCACTAACCCTCTAAACCATCTTAATTCCCCTTTTAAACCTCATAAATATCCTTTGGCCGGTTTAATAGCCCTTTTTTTTCCCCTACCGAATCCCTCTTTCAGCCTTAAAAACCCCTTTTTTGGCTTGAAAACCCACTTTTTACACATGTCAGGCTTAGCCCCTTTTCGGCCAGCCCCCTGAACCACTTCCCCATATGCCCCATGCCCGAGACCAAGTGCTTAAGGCCTAGGCACTAATCGCATCGGAGAATCAGAGCGGAACATCTTTTTCCTTTGTAAACCATGAAAGTTCCGATGTGATTGTGTTAAGTCTGTCGGCCCTTTGAAACAATCTCCACCGTCGATATTTCAAAGATCTGACGACCAGTGCCTATCTCGTGCATGCCCATTTCCCTAATCCTTCCACCCCTCTGATAACATATCAACCGTCGATCTATCGATGGATCCGACGGCTATTGCATCGCTCCAATCACAATCGGAAAAACTTAATGCACCGCTTCCCGTTTCCCCCGATTGCCGACCCTCGATCCAATCTCCGTCGTCCATCCATTTTGATCCAACAGCCCTTATTTCTCCCACTCCGCTCCTTTACCCTCGTCTGTCTCCCTGCCGATTGAATCTCTGTCATCGATCTTGTTCCAGATTGAACGGCTGGCGCTCAATCGCGCATCACCAATCGGAAGTTCCCAAAAGTGTCACCCCTTCCACCTTCAGATGTGATTTGATCGCAACTGTGCATCCCATCTGATTGGACGGCCCACATTCATTCTTCCACCAAGCCTCCATTTCATTGCATGTTCACCTTTTTCCTCCATAGTCTCTGTTTCCACTGTTCCGCCGCCATTCTGCAAGCCTTCACAGCATGTCTTCCGCCACCCTTGGTTTTTATGACAGGTTTATTTTATTGTGCATGGTTCATAGAGTGATGATTTTGCTCTGATTTTCATAATCACATTCACTATGATTCAGAATAAAAATAGGCCATTACAGCAGCGGCCAGTGAAATAGCAGAGATGGATTAGAGAGAACCGGGCCTGTGAATTGCATATTTAGCACCTAATCCTGTATTCAAAGAATTAAGGCACAGTTTTAAAACTAAGCACACTAAAAAAGTTACATCAGTGCATTCATATCAGCAGAGCACTGTTTCTCCAGAAGGACAACTTCCTTAAGAAGTCTCCATGCCTCCTCGAGCCCTTCAATATTAGTTCACTGACAGAAGCTTCTTTAAGACTGTCAGACAACAGTTATAGAGGTATGGAGAGGCCTGCAGACCCTTCGATCCAGGTCACTTATCCTAGAAGGTAGTGCAGAGTTCCAAACAACCAGAAGGACTTCAAGAACACATCTGAGGTCAAGATCGACCGAACAGGGACCTATGAACTAGAATACAGAGTACAACACTGCAGAACCATTAAGCAGAGTGGGCTCGAACACTTCCTCCACTCTTTCTTAATGAATCAAATTAAATGAAAATCTACTCCTGCTATTATTCATTCTCCTATAAGAATCCCCAAGAACATATTGTAAAAGGTTGCGTTGTTGTTGTTGCTGTTAGGGGGATTTTCTTAGCTGTTAGAACATTTTTGGGGGAGGGTAGCTGAGTAGTTTGTAATGTAGTAGGCTGGGAGGAGAAAGTTTGAACTGTGTTAGCCATTGAGCTCAGAATATGTGACTGGTTTTGCATCAATTAATCAAGCTAATTTCACAGGATCCTGGTATATTACTACGGGTAATGTTTCCCTGTCTTATTTCATTTTTATCATACTGTTCACATTTCTTCGATAAGAATCAGTAAATCAGGATTAGGATATACCCTCGTATGGTACCCTAATGCCCAATGCTCTTCTTGTCTTTGATGTTTTCTTCTTATTGTGAATCTAAGAGCAAATGCTTGTAATTTAACCAGTGTAGCAGTTGTTTTTCACTGCTAGCTGATGTATGAATTCGAGTTTGTTGCTTGGATGTCCTAGCCAGTGTCAAAGCAGGGAAGATTAAAAGTCCTTCTCCAATCTATAGACTCTAGCTTTGTGTCAAAACCTATCTCTGTTTCCCCTCGGAGCATGCTAAAGTAGACCTAGAGTTAAATGACCTCTGGTCCGATCTATAAGCTGCCCCCTTTGTGACTTCATTGAAAGATGCCTTTGAGTATGTCCAAGAAGGTGTGGAGTTAAATGACTTCTGACCTGATCTATAGACAGAAATTGGGTTTCTTTCCTTCTTTCACCTTCACTCTTAATGTTCCATTCCACCATCTATCTTGAAGATCCTTTGGTATAGATGACTTGCCCTGTGGAAAGTCTTGGCTAGTTTCTTGCAAGTAATATCCTTTCATGACTCCATAGCCCAATGGATGGCACAATATTGACTCATTCTCTTTTTCCGAAACATCCTACTGCTCTACTCGTTTCCTCCCATTATGTTCTTAGTTGATGATCTCATGACCAACTCAACAACCAACCACATCATTTAAAACCCCCCTCGTGCTTCATACCTAGCCTAATATCTCATTTTGAGCTTCAAAGATATATATCATTCTTTGTTTTATGGAGAGATCCCTCTCCGGATCCAGGAGGGCTAGATCCTGGGATCCCAAAGTGGTTTGATGTTGTCTTATCTTTTGGTATTGCCAAATCTACCAAAACATAGGAACCCCAACATAATGGCGACTCCACTAGGGAAAAAGAGACCAATCAGCCTTGATTTGGTAAATCACTGTGGTGGACAATAAAATCTTAAATCTTCCACCTGGCGACTCCACAGTTCCTAAATGATTAAGAGACTCCACTGGTGATCAGTAGGCCGCTGATTATCTGTGTCTGTTCACAAGACTCCACTCGGAGACCATGTCGCATTACAACATCAGACATGCTCGAGACTTGAACCTCGTAAGTGTAGAGATTGGCTCTAACATGATCAAAACCTAAGCCAAAAGAAGTAAAGATAGTTGGTTCTAATATGCCTAAAATCTGAACTAGCAAAGAAGTGAAGAAGAACGTGACTCTAACAAGCTCAAAAATTGAGTCACAAAGAAAAGAAGGATGCTTCAAAAGTTTCAAGATTTCATGCCTTCGAAATTTTGTTTCCAGTTTTCTGCAATTTCAGTCCATGTGCATCTGTCTTTATGCCATGGATCCATAGCAAGCTAGACAGTCTAATACTGGCTTGGTTTTTTTTCCATTTATGTCTTAGAATGTAGAGAAGAAATCTGCTAGACAATTTAATCCTAGCAAATAGTAGTTTAGGTAGAGAAACTATGAGGCCAATAGTTTAATCTGGTCTCATGGGGTAATAAGGGTAGAAATATAATAGGTTTATTTTTCCTGTTTGTAAAAAATTATGATGTAAAGTGTTTGCTAGTCCAAATGCACCTAGAAGAAAAAATGTTAGGACATAGTATGGGTAGGTAGTTGTTTGGGAGAATGTTTACTACTGATATAATGTCTTCATGGTTTGTGGCAGCTGATCCAAGAAAATAAAATGTGTTTCAAGTACCAGGCATCTAGCCTACTCCAAATATCATTCTCTGAATTCTTGACTCCAAGAAGAAGCCATCCCCATGTGGAGCCACTGTTAGCCCCCTATGAATTTTTTGACAAGAAAACAGGGGGCTAATTTTTTTTTTGAGCCTTCAAGGAATGAATTTCCCCTAAAAACACATCATCCTTGAAGCCTCCTTGTGCCTTATCCTTTGATAAACCCTCGCTATTGTTTTCATGAGAGAAGCCTCTCAGTTTGTGAAGAAGAAATGCCCAAAAGGCCTTTTTCCCTCTTATCTCATCCCCACTAAACCTCTGTTTTCCTCACATTTTTCCCCTCCCTAAATTCCTCACTAACCCTCTAAACCATCTTAATTCCCCTTTTAAACATGACAAATATCCTTTGGCCGGTTTAATAGCCCTTTTTTTCCCCTATCGAATCCCTCTTTCAACCTTAATAACCCCTTTTTTGGCTTGAAAACCCACTTTTTACACATGTCAGGCTTAGCCCGTTTTCGGCCAGCCCCCTGAACCACTTCCCCATATGCCCCATGCCTGAGACCAAGTGCTTAAGGCTTGGGTGCTAATCGCATCGGAGAATCGGAGCGGAACATATTTTTCCTTTGTAAACCATGAAAGTTCCGATGCGATTGTGTTAAGTCTGTCGGCCCTTTGAAGCAATCTCCACTGTCGATATTTCAAAGATCTGATGGCCAGTGCTTGTCTCACACACGCCCATCGCCCCGATACTTCCACCCCTCTGATTACATATCAATCGTCGATCTATCGATGGATCTGACGACTATCGCATCGCTCCAATCTCAATTGGAAAAACTTAATGCACCGCTTCCCGTTTCCCCCGATTGCCGACCCTTGATCTGATCTCTGCCATCCATCCATTCTGATCCAACGGTCCTTATTTCTCCTGCTCCACTTCTTTACCCCCGTCTGTCTCCCTGCCGATTGAATCTCTACCGTCGATCTTGTTCCAGATCGAACGGCTGGCGCTCAATCGCGCATCGCCAATTGGAAGTTACCAAAAGTGTCACCCCTGCCACCTTCCGATGTGATTTGATCACAACTGTGCATCCCATCTGATCGGACGGCCCACATTAATTCTTCCACCAAGCCTCCATTTCATTCCATGTTCAGCTTTTTCCTCCAAAGTCTCTATTTCCACTGTTCCGCCGCCATTTTGCAGGCCTTCACAGCATGTCTTCCGCCACCCTTGGTTTTTATGACAGGTTTATTTTATTGTGTAAGGTTCACAGAGTGATGAGTTCGCTCTAATTTCCGTAATCACATTCACTGTGATTCAGAATACAGAGAGGCCATTACAGCGGTGGCCAGTGAAATAGCAGAGACGGATTAGAGAGAACCGAGCCTGTTAATTGCATATTTAGCACCTAATCCTATATTCAAAGAATTAAGGCACAGTTTGAAGACTAAGCACACTAAAAAAGTTACACTAGTGCATTCATATCAGCAAAACACTGTTTCTCCAGAAGGAAAACTTCCTTCAGAAGTTTCCATGCCTCCTCGAGCCCTTCAATATTAGTTCACTGACAGAAGCTTCTTTAAGATTGTCAGACAATAGTTATGGAGGTATGGAGAGGCTTACAGACCCTTCGATCTAGGTCACTTATCCCAGAAGGCAGTGCAGAGTTCAAAACAGCCATAAGGACTTCAAGAACACATCCGAGGTAAAGATCGACCTGACAGAGACCTCTGAACCAGACTACAGAGTACAACACTACAGAACCATTAAGCAGAGTGGGCTCGAACACTTCCTCCACTTTGTCTTAATGAATCAAATTAAATGAACATCTACTCCTGCTATTATTCATTATCCTATAATAATCCCCAGGAACATATTGTAAATGGTTGTGTTGTTGTTGCTGCTGTTAGGGGGATTTTCTTAGCTGTTAGAACAGTTTTGGGGGAGGGTAGCTGAGTATTTTGTAATGTAGTAGGCTGGGAGGAGAAAGTTTGGACTATGTTAGCCATTGAGCTCATAATATGTGACTGCTTTTGCATCAATTAATCAAGTGAATTTCACAGGATCTTGGTCTATTACTATGGGTGATGTTTCCCTGTCTTATTTCATTTTTATCATACTATTAACATTTCTTCGATAAGAATCAGTAAATCAGGATTAGGATATACCCTCACATGGTACCCTAATGCCCACTGCTCTTCTTGTATTTGATGTTTTCTGCTTATTGTGAATCTAAGAGCAAATTCTTGTAATTTAACTAGTGTAGCATCTGTTATTCACTGCTAGCTGATGTATGAATTCAGGTTTGTTGCTTGGATGTCCTAGCCGGTGTCAAAGCAGGGAAGGTTAAAAGTCCTTCTCCGATCTATAGACTCTAGCTTTGTGTCAAAACCTATCTCTATTTCTCCTTGGAGCATGCTAAAGTAGACCTGGAGTTAAATGACCTCTGGTCCAATCTATAAGCTGCCCCCTTTGTGACTTCATTGAAAGTTGCCTTTCATTATGTCCAAGCAGGTATGGAGTTAAATGACCTCTGAACTAATCTATAGAGAGAAATTGGGTTTCTTTCCTTCTTTCACCTTCACTCTTAATGTTCCATTCCACCATCTATCTTGGAGATCCTTTGGTATAGATGATTTTCCCTGTGGAAAGTCTTGGCTAGTTGCTTGCAAGTAATCTCCTTTCATGACTCCATAGCCCAATGGATGGCACAATCTTGACTCATTCTCTTTTTCCGAAACACCCTACTGCTTTGCTCCTTTCCTCCCATTACGTTCTCAGTTGATGATCTCATGACCAACTCAAAAACCAACCACACTATTTAAAACCCCCCTCGTGCTTCATACCTAACCTAATATCTCATTTTGAGCTTCAAATATATATATCATTCTTTGTTTTATGGAGAGATCCCTCTCCGCATCCAGGAGGGCTAGATCCTAGGATCCCAAAGTGGTTTTATGTTGTCTTATCTTTTGGTATTGCCAAATCTGCCAAAACATAGGAACCCCAACAACTACCAGCTACCTCTGAAGAGGAAAAAAGCTTTTTGTACTTAGCACAATTAGATGAGACTCGGTGCACCGCTGCATTAGTTGTCGAAGCTCATAAGAAACGTGTGAAAGCTCAGTATGATCAAAGTGCTAAACCTCGTGTTTCTTCATAAGGTGACCTAGTATTAGTATATGATCAAGCTAACAATAAGCTGGGTGTTGGGAAATTCGAACCAATGTGGCATGGTCCTTACATTGTCAAGCGAGTGCTTGCCAAAGGGGCCTATGAATTGACTGATTATGATGGGGTCTCTTTAGATAAGCCCAAAAATGGTATTTATCTGAAGAGATATTATGCTTGATTCTCGTGTGAATATCTCACTTGTATATTAGTTATTTTTTAGATAGTGTGCCTTAGATTAGATATGTGTGCCTAGTTTAAGTTTGTTTTTACTACTATCACTGCTTATCTTGATTACTCCTGATATTGCAGATGTCGACGTCCCTTCAAACGTACGTTGGTTTTGTTGATGGTGCCTGTCGTAGTACACATAATATTTCTTCCACAGCTTGGGTTATGTATTAACACACTGATGAGTTAGTTTCTATGCATGGGGTAAGCCTTGGTCAAACAACGAACAATATTGCAGAATATAGCACAGTCATTGAGTTATTATATGATGCCATTTAATTTGGTATTTGATGTTCGATCATTAGGTTAGATTCATAACTCATTGTATTACATTTAAACAGAGTATACACAATTAAAAATCCAGTGTTATTGAGATTATTTTTGAAGGTTCGTCTCTTGGAAAGATAGTTTGATTACATCGAATATCAACACATTTCAAGAAATTTAAACACATTGGCTAATGCATTAGCTAATCATGTTCTAAATAGACATTTGCAACGTTAAAACAGTAAACCAAAACAACATTCAATACATGTTGAACAAGATACTTAGAGAAAGTAGTAATATCATGGATAGGTTTGTTTTCAAAAAAATATTACATCGTCTGTGATCATAGGTTCAAACACCTTATGATCTAATAGATATTAATACAAAAAAAAAAATATGTCAATCCACAATGATCATCCACTATCCGTGATGATGATCATGGTAGTAGACTATAGCACACGCCACCTTGCGCAGGAATCTCCTAAAATGTCCTGGTACACCTGTAACATGTCTCTGAAGCTGGAGAGGAATGTAATATGTCCCTGTCTTGGGAATATCTATGGTTAACCTCTCCAAGTTGTGTTCCATATCAGTTAGGATCTCTACTGCCTGATCCTGTGATGGTATTATAGGTTCTGATTGCCGCCTTTTAAAGCGGCAGAGTGTAGCTGGTCGTCGTGGACCAACATCTGCATTTAAATTTTGTTATCAGTATTGGACAATAAAAAACAAATAAAAATTAGATTTAAAACACATCAAAATGATTCACTTACCTAATTCATCCCACTGTGTCCCTAGAGGCAAGGACATCTTAGGATAACCTCTAAAATCTATACCTGCATAGGTGAAGTCTTTGATCATGAAGACTTGGTTTTGCAGCCACATAAAGTACGATGGAGTGAACCGAACCATTGAACTGTCGTTGCCACCATGGTGGGCCATTAATGCAACCCAATGTACCATCTGAGGTTCTCTAGGCTCCCCACAATCCACTGGAATAAGATGAGGGGTGAGAAGTGGAATTCTCTCCAAAGCAAAGGAAATAAAAATGGCTCCATAACCAAAGTTTTTAACTTTATGTTCTTTTCTCTAGTTAGTTGGCCTTTCATGTTGGCCAGTACCGCTTCACACCAGTTGAAAATGGTGCCTCTGAAATACTCTACCGCGGTCTGCATTTGATATTTAGTGGCTACATGTGGAGCCTCACTTCCACACAACCTAGTTAATATGAGTGCACTCACTTTGAGATCTAGTTTCAAGATAGTCTTTATGTCTATGAGATTATCCTTTGGATCTACCGCATCACTGCAAAACTCTTGTTTTTAACTAGCAATGGGTAGGCCACCAAGTCTAGCTCCAAACAAGGATATGTTTTCTCCTCTTTTGGACAATCCAGTGAGAAAATAAATATCTTCGAGCTCAATTTCGAGTTGATGGTCGCCAATGATAAAGCACCGATCTTGAACGTCCCATTTTTTCAATAACCATGTCATCAGCTCTACTTGTGCTCTCATACCATGAACCACCCAGAACTTATATAAACCACAATTTTTTAACACTTGCATTGTTTGAGGATTATTCATGGTTTCATTGTCTATATCTTCATGCTCACGTTCTATCCACTCTAGCATGGTGAAATAGTCTGCAAATGGACGCATTTGAAGGTTAGAAACTATTTGGGTGGGAAACTTTAACCATTTTTGAGAGAATTTATTAATTTTAAAATGCTTACAGTGCCTCTGCAGTTTTTGTGCGAAGACAGTGCGGACGTCCACACGTGCTCTACACAAAAACCATGGTAGCCCGATAATTTTCCTTTTAGAAAATTATCGGTGTTCGTAGGTAGCACACGCATGACCTGCGGACCCCCAAGGATGCATTTTTTAACATAATTTCTCCCCAAAAAATGAATTTAAGGCCAAAAAGGAGAATTGAATTAGATATAAATGAAGAGAAGAGTGTTGTGGATTACCTGGTTCTAACAAATCACGATTTGAGTGGTCGGTTCTCCTGATATCAACTCTGAAACTATTTTGCCAAAAGCTCTCAATTTACTGCTATGAAGATAAAAGGTGAAAATGACTTTTTTAAACTCCTTTTTATAGTTTTTGAATGAATGAAATATTATATTTTATTTATTTTTCACTTAAAAAGGCTATCTTTCAATATTTTTACTTCTTTGGAGCAAGTATGTTTAATTTTTTGAGTTTTTGTGCAGATTACAGGTTTTTGGTGAAAAAGAATTATTTTGATGATGAGTGTACTTTTATCACTTTTTTGGGCTCTTGAAAATTACGAATAAGTGAAACCTTGGAGTTCTCTTTTGAGCCCTTTTTAGACTCTCTAAATATAAAAAGATCGCCGAGTACTTGACTATTTGAACTTGTTAAAGGAAATGAACAGTCATCCTTTCAGTGTAAGTTTACCCCTTTTTCGGACTGAAATGGACTATTTACGAAAAAGGTATACGTTGACTAATCATGGTCAATAGAGTTCTCTAATGTATTATATTATCCTTTTTCAGGCTTGAGAGACTAACTTTACGAAAAAGTACAACCACAGAGTTTACTTATGTTTTTCTTCTGACTCCATAAAACTGAAAAACACTGAGTTTCTCCTAGGCTGGTCTCGTTAAAATTTAACAGTAAAGGACCTGTCGATTACAAACAGGAACAAACCATTCCTTCTTAGGGTTCGATTTTAATACTAAGTTGGACTCATCCGAAGGATGATCTTACACAACAAGAAAATGTTATCCTCCTCAAGCTTGTCAAAAATAAAGAGGTACTTTCTAGTAATGGTGGGGGGGAAAAGAGAAAAGGAATCTAGTTGCCACCCTTGCTTTAAAAGCAGTATACCATATACCACTCTTGAACACGACACTTTTTTCATACTTGTACCTGGGTTTTTGAAAATCCTTTTTCTAACAGTTAATCAAACCACATTGAAAGTCTTCAGTCGGTTTCTAAGGTATTAGCTTTAGTCAATTGTTACCAAACCATCTGCAGTGTCATTATGTGTTCAAGAGACAGTTCAAATAAACCATTCATTGAAAACATTTGTCTCCATTCGCGTTCACCATCCCTGATTCAATCCTTGCAAATATTTCTTCAAAAATTGATCTAATGGTTTCGTTTCGTGGGCTTTCCTACGACGGGTCACTTTCTATCGACGACAACTCATCATCTAGAAATTTGATCAAGAATCTTATCAGTACCTTGGGATTTGCATGCCTTAATGGCAGGTTTCTTGCCTTCGAAAATAGGTTGCATCATTGACCTTCGATCGAATGACTCCGTGAAGTTTTTGACTATAGATAATTCATTCACACTTCATGGATTGTACTGAGTACTTTGAGAGCCATTGTCTTTATTGGTGGTTTCTCTCACACTTGTTAACATTTCACATCACTGACTGGTAATCAAGTGGTTTCTACCATGTTTGACTTCGACACAGTCAATCGCATGGTTAGAATCATACTAGTTCAGGAAGCAGAAATGAATACCCGGGATCTAGTTTCCACCATCCAGGCTGCGAGGAATTTTATTATTCACGATATAGTAGGCTATTTATGACAAATGGCTACATCCATACTGTGTCTACTATTGATGTAATTTTAAAATCATTTCTGTACCAGAACATTTAGTTAGTTTTGATCTGCGTATGGGAATTCCTACCTCAGCGATGATATACACATATATGATTTCATTGAATGTTTTTATAGGTTTTCGACCTATGTGTCCACAATCCAATCCTCGGAATGATAAAGCACTTTATTCTTCAGAACTACCTCAGACTTCGCACTTTAGGGGAAAATCTTTTACATGTTATTTTGTCACCATGAAATTTGACTGTCTATATAGGTTCATCATCTCCTATATTGTGCTCCCTTAGAGGTCAAAAACCCTAATTTTCCTAAACCCAGTCTTGGAATAAAAGCTCATTAAAACCCTAAAAATTCTAACTCCGCACTTTTCCTAGTTCTTTCTTGCGGATCTACAGATATTTGTTCTATAGCCTACGACACATCCTGCACATTCTGTTTGTAAAACCTGCGTACCCTCGTAAACAGTCAAATAAAGGAAAAAGTAAGTTCTAGAAGCCCAAATGGATGAATATTCTCCCAACTGGAAGCTTCTAGAGGCACAATAAGTTTGAGCTTTATCCCTCCACTCAGGGAACTCTATCCCTTCACTCATGGATTTTATCCCTTGGTATATGGAGCTCAAATCCCTTCATGAGAGGAATCCATCCCCCTCTTCATGGAACTGAAACTACCTCCATTTCCCTATAAATTGAGCTCATGTTTCAGTATCAAGGGTAGATTGTACCTAACTTGTATAAGGTAATTGTTGAAGAAATTCCCAAGAGAGCATACTCTCTACACTAGTCATTATTGATATGAGAATGATCACACACTCATGTCCATAACTTCATGTTAGTTCAGAGAGTAGAAGGCTTGTGAATCTAAAGGAGGAATGATTGTTCAGGACCCCAGGACAAACTTGTACAACATCAAGGCATCAGGTTGTAAAGTTACTCTTTTCATTCAAAGATAATATATATGGATCTCCTTTTCTCATTGAGATGTTCTTGTGTCTATTTGAATAATTCAATACTTAGATTACTTGATCAATAATTTAGATTAGCTATTCTCAATTGTTATATGTTGCAGGTGCTTTTAATTCTTTTGTCTGTCTTTGATTGCAGGTTCTACTTACTGAAGAAACCTCTTTGGAGTGACTGGATAAAATACTACACCGAACATTGGGTTTCAGGGTAGGGGCATGTCCTCTTTCTTTGTTTATAATAATTATGAATCACATATAATCTAGAGAAAATGATTTACAAATGGATGTTTGTTTCTAGCTATCCGTAGGATACTAGGAAGATCGCTCTTGTCCGCAAGAGGGATTTATCTGCATAACAGATACAAAACAATGAAGATATCCTTCCAAACATTTGTTCATTATATCAGTTTTCCCATCTGATTGAGGATGATAAGATTAGCTATGACCTGGATGAGTACCCAAACAAGAAAATAATTTTGTCCAAAAATTTCCAATAAAAATGGGATCTCTGTCGCTTAAAATAATCTTTGGGTTTCCATGTAGCTTTTAAATTGTTTCCATAAATGTAGTAGCAATTGTACTTGCTTTAAATGGATGAGACAATACAAAAAAGTGTGTATACTTGGTAAGTCTATCAATTACCACCATGATGACACTCTTTCCTTTGGAGTTAGGTAAACTTGTGATAAAATCCATTGAAACATCCTCTCAATGTTGACTTGGAACAGATAAAGGTTGTAGAAGACCCGAGGTCTTAATTGTCTCAAATTTATTTTGCTGGAAAACTAAACACTCTACCAAAAAAATTTGAATATTAGATTTAAGGCCATCCCAAAAAATTCTTTCTTCACCCTGTGGTAAGCTTTTAAAAATCCCGAGTGTCCTCATAAGAGAGAGGTGTGTAATTCCGAAAGAATATTTTGTTTTAGTTGGGAATTCTTACAAAGATATAAGCGATCTTTGTACCATAAGGAATAATTTTTCCAACAAAATGTATCATAAGTACTAGGATCTTGCTACAAAATTTGAATGAGTGTTCACAGTTCTTCGTCATTCTTCCATTCATCCCTTGCTTCGCTTATCCAATCTGGTTGGATAATAGAAATGGCACAAAGAAATGCTTCCACCTCTTCCTCCTTTCTTGGGAGTGCATCCGCAACAACATTTAGCTTCCCTTTTTTGTAGATGATTTCAAAGTCATAACCAAACATATTTGTGACCCATTTTTGTTGCTCTTCTGAAGATAATATTTGTTCCAAAAAGTATTTAAGACTATCATGATCAGTTTTTACCTTGAAGTGTCTTCACATTAGGTAAGGTTGCCATTTCTTTAGTGCATGTAATGTTGTCAACATTTCCTTCTCATAAATAGCTTTATGCAAATAATTTCCTTTAGTTGGACGACTTTCAAAAGAAATGGGTCTTCCTTCTTGCATTAAAAAAACACCAATTCCATTTGCTGAGGCATCACATTCCATAATAAAGGTTTTTGTAAAGTCTAGCGTAGCTAAGACCGGTGTTAGGCACATTGCCTCTTTAAGATGTTCAAAGGCCTTAGTTGCTTCAAGAGTCCATTAAAATTCATCCTTATTCAATAATGTTGTTAGAGGTGCTGCTATTCTTGAATAATTCTTAACAAACTTGCGATAATACCCTGTTAACCCAAGAAATCCTTGCAACTGCTTTATGGTTGTGGGGACTTTCCATTCCTTAATGGATTTAATTTTTTTAGGATCTACCTTAACACCCTCCTGAGATAAAATATGACCCAAATATTCCACCTCTTGTACAATAAAAAAACATTTGGAGGTTTTTTCATATAATTGTTTCTCCTCCAATAGTTTGAGCACCCTGTCAACATGTTGAACATGATCCTTCCAAGACATGTTGTAGATTAGTAAATCATCAAAAAATAATAACACAAATTTTTTAAGGAAGGGTTTGAAAATGGAATTCATCAACCCTTGAAATGTAGAAGGTGAATTGGTAAGGCCATAAGGCATGACCATAAATTCATAATGACCCTCATGAGTTCGAAATGATGTTTTCGGAATATCTTTATTCTTCATTCTAATTTGATGATATGTTGAACGAAGATCCAACTTGGTAAAACAAAATTGCTCCATGTAATTCATCCAATAATTCAACAATCACAGGAATGGGAAATTTATCTATAATAGTGAGCTTATTGAGCTCCTTATAATCCAGACACATGTGCCATGATCCAGCCTTCTTGTGCACCAATACTATTGGAGTAGAGTAGGTTGAATTATACCAACCTCTAATATTTCTGCAATCATACGTTCAATTTCGCTCTTTTGGACATAAGGATATATGTAAGGCATGATTTTTGGAGGAACACTTCCTGGAATAAAATGAATAGCATGATCATGATCACGAATAGGTGGGAGTCCTTTGGGAGTTTCAAACACCTTGGAATGATTGTCCAAGACTTTTTGGAGATCTGGAGAAATAGATGATTTTGATGTTGGAACTTCTAGTGAGCATAATTGTGAAATTACACCTCATTATTATTTATTCAGAAGCTTTGTCATGACATTAGAGATTATTATCTTTCTCGTCTTCCCTGCGATACCTCGTAATTCAACTTCTTTTCCTTCCGAAAAAAAAATTCAAGAAAAGTTCTTGAAAATTAAAGGCTACCATCCCCAAAGATTGTAAACATTGTACTCCTAGTACAACATTAGCACCTCCCATTGGAATGGAAAGCATCAGACTATTAAATACATATTCCCCCATGGTTAGCTTGATATTATGGAATTTTCCAGTGAAATTTATAGTTCCTCCATTTTCAACCATCACTTGACACTCTAGTGCTAGGTATAAGAAGCAATTCAATTCCTTGGCTACCTTACAGTGAATAAAATTATGGTTACTACCTAAAATAATCAACACTATTACCTTTTTCCTCTTGATATGTCCTTCTATATTAAGAGTTTGAGGAGTGGTAATTCTTGCTGATGCATTACAGGATATGGCCGGACTCATTTCTTCTTTATCTAGTGTTGGTTCCTGGGGTATATCCTCTTCTTTTGAAGTTTCTTGTTCATTTTATTCCTCCTCTTCACAATCTATGTAAAATAATTTCTTCTCAGCACACTTATGACCTTTAGTGTATTTACTATCACAACTATAACAAATCCCTTTTTCTCTTTTTTCTTCCAATTGTTGTGGTGTCAACCTTGTAGGTTGCAGAAGTCTAGGAGTAGCAACACTTCCATCTTTATAGATGTGATTGGTAGGCTTTCTTGTCGCCATAATTTTACGTTCATTTTTTCATGCCAACCTGAATGCCTTCTCCAATGAATCAGGTTCCCAAAGGCGAACCTCATGTTGGATGTTATCCTTTAAAGTCCCTATGAAGACATCAATCCTTTGTTCCTCTAAAATATCAGCTACCCTTATATTCAATTTTCGGAAGACCTCAATGTGCTCCACCACTGAACCCTTTTGTTTGAGATTTATCAATTAGCTAAAGAAGGTGTTGCTCTTTGTATCCTCATAATGTGCTATCATTTCCTCCGTAAAAATTGACCAAGTGAAAATTTTTTTATGGGAGAAAATCCATCGATACCATACAAATGTATTTTGTTCTAAATATAAATTTGCAAGGCATACCTATTGTGTGTTTTGCACATTATTGAAATCAAAATATTTCTCCAACTATAGTAACCATGTTACGGGATCCTTGCCATCAAAATTCCTCATATCGATCTTTGGAATATGGTGGGTCTTCAATCCAACATTAGAGTTTATGAAATCACGATTAACATTTATTTTGTTCTCATCATGAGTTTCCTCTACTATCTTTTTGCCATTAGGAATCATTTCTTGTATCAACTTTGTCAAACCTTCCATGTCTGATTTTATATCATTCTTGAGTGAAGTGTTATTAGCACTATTTGTGTGCACCAACAATGAATGCTTGTGTCTAGGGAAGAAGATCCCCATTGACGTGATGCTCATAAGGAAGATCACGACCCTTCCTTGTCTTAGATTAGACCTCGCAGAAGATTTTGTGGGAAAATATCAGGACAAGCAGCTCGTTGACCAGATGAAAAAATATTATAATATGATGAAGGGAACTCGGGGTTATTCAATCAACTCCATTTCTGATAGATCCGTGCGCTTTGTCGCACACATTTTGGCTGGGAAAATTATGAGAAAGAGCCGCAGAGAGGAGGCTTCTACACTAGTCATATCCTTGGCAGTGGAGTGTGCCAAGGGTGTTGTGTATCATTGGGCCAAATATTGATGTAGTGATTTCCTTGCGGATTGTAGAGTAACTCAAGAAGAGTGCAAGCAATTCCACTATGCCTGGCTATTTCTCCTCATTAAATTAATGACTTGGAGGGAGCCCGAGGATTCGCAGTTCAACACTGTGGATCTAGGTCTGTGTGAGGCCACTAGATATGCCTTACTGTGGCGTTTGACAGAGCCAACCAAGGTCATGGAAAATATATTTTTTTTGGTTGGATTTGAGATGAGTCTATGGACGGTGATTAACAAGATGCCCCAGTTATCACCTAGAATTGTGAATCAGTATCAACAGGTCACAGAGTTCAAAACATACTTCCACCACATTCTCATTCAAGTGAAGAAGGACCTCGCTGGGGTGTGGTATGAGTTACCGTACGTTGTAGAAGAGGAGGATGTGGAAACCATCATTATTCAATGGCCAAGAGATTGGTTAAATCTGCTTATTAAAGGCACAGATCATGCAGGGACAAGTGGTGCGAAGCCCACCACACGTAGAGAAAATAAAGACAAGAAAGTCACATTCGTGATTAATAAAGAGACTGAAGTGGAGTAGCAAAAAAAAAAAAAAAATTTAGGAGACAGGAGGGGGTGATACTCTTGGAGGTGATATCAGCATGGATCCATCTGACCCCCCATCCCATTTTATTACCAAGAGGAAAAAACCATAGAAGGGCGGCACAAGGAAGAAGGTCAAGTATGATAAATATGCTGACCCAGAAGAAATGGTCCTTACTGAAGGGGACCGGTCCTTACTGAAGGGGACCCTAACGAAATAGGCGAAATCGTGAAGCATGCCACTCAGAAATTATGGGGAAACATCAAAGAACAATATAATAAGGTGCTGGAATATTTTCATAAGGGGCTAAAGGACTTGCAGGTTTAGACGAGTGCAGTTCAGGCGAGTGTGAGTCAATTGAGCAGGCTGCAAGTGAGCACGGTTCAAATGAGCGGGGTAAAAGAAGGCATAAGTATGACAACGCTCAAACTAGCTCTGACCTCTGATACCCGCGTGATGTCGATCCCAGTGGGCACGTTAATTTTTGACACAATAGAGCATGTGAAGCAGGTGGTACACTGGCATAATACAAGACTTAATATTTCTACGCTACCTCTACAAACTCTGCACGAGTTCCACAAAGGCGTGACTGAAGAATTACAGATCAAAGAACAAGTAGAAATATTCATTATTGAGGATTTCAAGAGGGAAAGAAAGAGCATGGTCGAAGAAAAGCAGAGGGTTGTCCAAGAGCGAGATGCGGAGGTTGCGCATAGACAGAAGCTGGAGGATGCCATCTCCATGGCCTGTAGTGAGATACCAGAGCTCTAGATTTAGGCTGCAACTGCGCCAAAGGAAAAAGTGGCCAAGCTTGTGACAATAATTAAGGATAGATTGGAGGTTTTTGTGGTGTATATTTTTAGATGTAGAACTTGGAATCTCCACAGTCTTCATTTTTAGTCGACATTTCCAGTCTAAATCAAGAATCATCTTTAGAACAAAGATAAGGTCAACAAAGTGCACATAGAAATGAAAATGAAAATCGTTGATCTACAGATGCAATTGTAGCCAGCCACTCCACTAGAATTCTAGGAGCAGCGCACAACAGATCTCAAAGCTACCAGAGAACAGATTGAGTCCCGTATACAGGAGTGCATGAATTTATTTAGAGAATTTATGGGTGTATGGGCTTCACTACAGGAGGATCCTCAAGTGCTGAAGATAGAGGCCGAATTTCACGAAAAACTAGAAAAACTAGACTAGATTAAGGTCACTGCAAAGACCTTAGCACTAATGCAGCGGTTCACCTGTCTCCAAGAGGATAAATTTTTACAGGAGCATGTCACTGAGTTGTGCAGAGGGGAGAAGCTACCTACAGACAAAATGAAGCCATGGGAAGCCAAGACTATCCAACTCTCCCAAACTTTAGAACAGAAGCTCAAAAAAATGTGCCAGACATAGAGATGATTTGAGAATAAGGCATCCAAGATAGTCACAACGACATTTCTCAACGAGGTTAAATATTTTGAAAAGTGTGCCGAAGAAATTCCACTAAAGATCCATTGAGAAACAACAAAGAAAAGATCAATGGCATGCCAAAATTGTGACTCGGGACGAGTCATAGTTTTATGGTGGGGGACTATTGGACATGGGATCCCCTCAATGAAAGAAGTTAGAGAAGACTCCACAGATCAAGGAGAAGAGCACACAATTCGAAGTCATTTTTGAGTCTTAGGGGATTTGAGGTGGGTCAAAACCCCCTATTATGTAATGGGATGGGATTATTTTGTGAACATTGAAGTTCACCCATGGTTTTCGGACCATGGTATTGAAAATGAAAAATCTATATAAGGAGTCTAGGATAGAAATCATAAGGGAGATTTCGACTGTAATTGATGAAATGCATTTGGATGTAAGATTATTTTGAGTTAGAATATGTGATTTTGGGTTAGAGGAAAGGCTCCTACAGCTGAGTGCACAAATACCTTAGGAATTCTGCAACTATGTGTGCAGGCCCCTGCAGCTAAATGCGCAGGGTGGAATTGAATGTATGATAAAGATCTAAGAATTAATGAAAAAACTGTTGATATATATCTGTGTTTTTGTTGATGTGTTTTTCTTTACATGTTTTTTATGAATATTTGTGCTAAGTAATGGTTTTGATATGTAATTTAATTGCGAAGTCTGGTTTATGGGTATTTATGTTGTTTTGTGCATGAATAAGAAATATCGCGGAGTCCGATAGTAAGTTCAACAGATGTGTTGAAAAATGTTTGTACAATTAATAGTTCTGTTATGCGAAGCTGTGTCAAGAAATAAAAACCTTAAAGCCACAGTCCGCTGTCCCTTTGGATGAGAAACCTGGTTCTAGCATCACCCTATATTGCCTCGGGTGAGACTTCAGTGTCCGCAAGTGGATTGTTTTCGAAAGGGCCAGTAATAGTGGGTTTTGTTGGTTCGTGCAGCCACATTTGAACCTGGGTCTCGGCCCCATCAAGCTAGCAATAGATATCGAAGATATCAAATAACAAAAAATTTTCCTCAAAAGGTTCTTCTTCATATTCACATAATTCCACGTTTGCAACAATTGTTCAAGTGTTAAAGAATAACACAATATTTGGATTACCATGCATCAAAGAGAAGTGGAGATGGTTTTATTTGAATTCCTATAGATGGATTTTCATTTAGGAAAATTGAGGAAAAATAGTTTCATTTTAAATATGAAACTCGTAATGTTAGGCTTTCATTGACAGATGATGGTGTTAATCCATTTGGAGAGCTCAGGTCTATTTTCTCAGTGTGGCCAATTTTTGTTATAAAAAATAACCTTCCTCCTTGGATGTTAATAAAGAGGGTGCACATTATGTTGACAATGATTGTTCAAGGTCTTTGTTTACATTAAATTTTCAAACATTGTAACATTTTCATTTGCTATTTTGTTTGTTGAATAATATGTTATATTTATTTATTTACTTATATGTACATATATTGGTATTAATTATGTTTAATTTCAAACAATTATGGAAATACCAAGTTAAATATATGAATGTATATATCGAGTCTCTTATCGACGAGTTAATGAATTTATGGGCCGACATCACTATGTATGACAACTTTAAACAAATAAGGGAGAGTAAATTTCAATTCTATGGAATACTTGTATGGAAAATTTGTGTTTCCCCGGGACTAACACATTTTTGTAGTATGTGACAATCCATTGCACTTTAATAGCATATAATTATTTCAATTAGATCATATCATGCATGTTTTTTAAATATCCATTTATTTTAATTGGAATTAATCCATCTCTTGCAGGCCTTCAAACAAAGAATCAATTTTCGTGTCCAGTTTGTGGTCCTAAGATGAAATCTCGTAATTTAGTAATTTTAGTATAGGAGTTGTTTGATGAGTATAGGCACTTCCTCTATAAGAACCGTAGGTATCGTGCTACAGAAAAACAAATTTTCAAGGGAAATAAGAGACTGGATCAAAACCACGAAGAATGAAACCTCACATATGGAAGTTGGAATATAACAAAAATCATTGTGAATGACATGGGGTGCTTCCACGAGGCCGGATGAAAATGTATCTTGCACAATTCATGAGGTTTTCGTAATATGAGCACCTAACAATAACACATTTGTTTGATATAATGCATATCAGGAAGTAATGTGACATAAACTTTATGGCGGATCATAGATGATAGAAGGGATAAAGAAAAAATCCTCAAAATTTGTAATGACATTGTGGAATCTAATCATGCAATGAAAAGTGGGATATGATCAAGTAGCGAAGGAGACCGAAAAAACCTTCCATGGTTATGAACAGAGAAGCAAAAAGATGATCCAAAAGAGGTCATTCGAAGAATTAAATTTTCCACAAGATTTTCTTCAAATATAAATAATATCTTACCAAAGAAAGGTGAATTTGGTGGGGTAAAAACACACGATGGCATATATTCATTAAGGTAATTATTTTAGTATATATATTTCTATATTGGTATATATACATGTTTATGGTTTCTTTTGTCTACTTTTTTTTTAAACAAATAATTATTCATTTGATTGTTATAGTATGTTCTACCTCTATCTCTCCCATATGACTTTGACAACAAATTTAAATTTTTTTACATATGATCTTAGTAAATACATGAAGTAAGTAGTGATTTATATGCTGAGTGTGTTTTCAATTAGTTGTTGATAAAATTAATGACATGCATTTTACTTGTAATGTAATATATTAAGTTTTTTTAAACATGTTATTTTCCTGCATCATCAGTAGATGGTTGTCATTAAAATAAATACTTAAAGACGATATAAAGCTTTGGAAGAAAGAAATTCCTCAACTAATGTGTGAAATGAAAAAGCATCTACCTCCAACATTTTTCAATGCATAAGAACACTACCTCATATACCGAGTTGAGGAGATTGAATTGTGTGAACTTGTACACACAAGGTCAATGTGGATGGTGGAGAGGCACTTGAAATCATTGAAAGATTTGGTTACATAAATAGCATGTCCTGAGGGTTCTATGGTGGAGGAACATATGGAATATCAATCCATGGTGTATGTTTTCTAGTATCTTCCTATATTCACAAAAAATATGTGTGCGGATTATATTTGGGATGTTAACTCCATAAAAAAAATTGAAGGGGAGCACTTGTTGGGAAAAGGTAGAATGACGAAGGTGAGAGGAAATTAATGTGCATATTTATAAGGCATTTTATAAGAATTACAAGACTTTAATTTTTGTGTATATCATACTTATTTATTTTTTATTCTTTCATATATTATGAATATTGACCATGATAACTAATGTTTATTAGTGAATTATGTTTTTCTAATATATTTGGTTGAGTGTGGGATGCACTACATCTATACATTAGAAACAATCTTGATTCAATGAAGCCATGGATTGAAATATGTGACTATATCATTGTATGTTATCATGGAAAGGGGTGTTTTCATTGGTTAAAGAAGCTTTTTGTGCCCAAGATAAAAAAATCTTACGTAGAGGGAAATTTATTTAACAAATGGTTTGAAAGATAAATAGGAAAGCATGCATTTTCACTAGCCTGCAGTATTTTATCAAGTTATTTTATAAATATATTATTAATGTGAATGCATATGTGTTTTTTTTTACGGATACTTAATTTCCAATTTATATGACTATTTTTATTAATTGACAATTCCTTTTTAATGTGTTTGGCATATTGAAGTTGAAACACCACATAGCTATGTGGTACAATGGTCTTAAATTTCACATCAAAATGTTTGATGAAATAACTGTAGTCTTCCAAGTCGCTAATGTTTCCTCTAGAAGTGACACACGCCCACAAGTCTCCAAAAATCGATATTATGGGTATTTGGATGACATACTTGAGTGTGAATTTGATTCCTTCAAAATGGTTTTGTTCGATGTGAAATGGCATAGTCTACAAATGAATGAACATTATCTCGATAGAACTATTATTCAACATGATAATGGATTTACTGTGGTTAATACAAGGTCATTTGAGCGAGGATCGGATCATTATGTTCTTCCAATCCAAAACGAACAAGTATTTTACTCAAAGATTCCAGGTATAGTGGGTTGGCTATATGTTGTTGGATATGATCCAAGAGGAATACCGATAGAGTATAATGTAGCAGAAGAAGATAATAATGTTAAATAGGATGATGATGTAGAGGATCAGTTAGTTGATGACGTGTCAGATCACGAAGAATTCAAACAAGTTCAAGGAGATGTTGTAGACAATGTTCTCAATGAATATGATATAAATTATGTACTTTCAGATGAATAACTTGAAGAATTTGAACCAAATGTAGGATATGATGTTCATCATGATGATGATAGTGATGAAATTGATGATGACGCTGAAATGTATGAACATTTCAATGTAAATTTTTAATTGGATGGCATAGATGTTAAGTTGGATGAAGAAGAATATTAATGATATATCAAAATGTCGAAATGTATGAGGTATGTTTTTATATGTTTGGAGTTGATTTGTTCTCTTTCATTTAACATAATTTTTTGTTTTTTTAGTAATTTCTATATATGCTTTATTCTTAATATGATTATTTCAAATATTTTATAGTACATAATGTTGGCAATATGATGCAGAGTGTTGTCCTTGATGGCAACCCACTGAATGAAGATGAAGACATGAGATTGTTGGCATGTGTTGTCCTTGATGGCAATACACCTGATGAAGTTATTCTTGACTTGATGGACTTGGTAAATGATGTAAATCTGATGTGATATGATGTTTGTTGACAATATGATGTAGAGAGTTGTTCTTGAATGGCAACCCACCTGATGAAGATGATGGAAACTTACTTGATGAAGTTGTGCTTGATAGAATATGTCTGGTACTAAGGCAATGAAGAAAGGAATTCAGCATGTGATAGATCTATGATAAAAAGAGTATGTCTCTAGGCATACGCGGATTTGTCTAGGGGAAGTCGCGTATGCACGCGGGAAACAACGTTCCAAGTCGCGTATGGGCAAAAGTGCTCATAAAGTGGGAAACCAGGGGTAACCACCATGGGATTGACCCATTGTATTGGGTAATGATTCATCTAAATGACCCCATCCAGGAATACCATCGGAAGTAATGTAGTTTTTGGCTCATGGTATTGAAAAAGGGGCCCGTGGTATTGAAGGCTCATGGTATTTTTTTGGCTCATGGTATTGAAAAAAGGGGCCCGTGGTATTGAAAATGGTAAACCTATATAAAGAGAAGAAATTCATTGTGCAAATCATGAGCGTGGGAGCAAGATGTGTGAGCTTGAATGAATACTTCTCTCTGAAGTAGATCTGAATGGAAAGGGTTACAGTTGAATGATAAATCTGAATGTATGATGCACCAATGATGAAGAAGGGGATCTAGATCTGAAATGTACTTGTATTTGCTAGATCTGTTTATGGAATGATTAGATCAGTGATGAGGCGAACATCTGTCTGAGGTAAAGGGTTGAATCTGAACTGAATGTCTGATCTGAAGAAGTATGCAGCTCTGTAATGATTGAAGATCCATACGCTACTTCGACGTAGAGGAAGCGCGTATATACGCAGCTTCGCTGAAGAAAAAGCGCGTATGCGCAGTGAAGTTTATCTACAGATGTATACGCTAGTTTATATGAACGGAAGCGCGTATATATGTGACATCAGAGAAAGGAAAGCGCGTATGCAAACTAGGGTTTGCTGAAGTATGGGGTATGAAATGTCTGATCTGATCTGCTTTGTTTTAGCTATCTGTTGTTGACGTTTGACTGTGCTTAAATGTATGAAGAGGGTCCAGTCTGAAAATATGATGAAACGTGGCCTGCAAGTGTTGTTCTATTGAAGTGGTTGGATCCAGTGTGAAAATTGATGAAACGTGGTCCAAGGTGGTGCTGAAGGTTGTAGCCTTCAGTCAGGGGGTTGTAGCTCCCTTCCAGGAGAGGCTGGTAAACGAGATCAGGGGGTCGTAGCTCCCTTCCAGGAGAGGCTGGTAAACGAGTTAGGGGGTTGGAGCTCCCTTCCAGGAGAGGCTGGTAAACGAGCGCAGGTGGGTGCCTGCGTGCTGGTAGAGTCTGCACCAGCACATATGTTGTAAGATGTTTTCATTAGATTGTGAATAAGAAGAATTCATTAGAGTTCATTGTAGAAGGCTAATAGGATCATAAGGAGGTTGTTTTATATACATGATAAAACTTTCATAATAATCAGTGAACTTTAGGTTCAACTAGTGATCATACTGAACCTCCTAGAAAATGGATTGTGGGACAACAATTAGGTTTCACTATTTATATAATATCCTACAAACTCATGTGATAAGTGCATATTTCATATAATTCACATCAAGGACATCCCATCCATTATTGTTATAGATTAGGGATAAGGTTTAGTGCAACTCATTTAAGGTTGTACGCAATATACCTTTCACTAATATATATATATATGTGTGTGTGTGTGTGTGTGATAAGTGCATCTTTCATAGAACTCACTTAAATGGCATCCCATCACTTGTTGTTATGGATTAGGGATAAGGTCTAATGCACTCGACCATTTAAAGCTATAATCAATCTACCTTTCACTAACATATATATATATATATATATATATATATATCTTTTTTTTTTCTATTTTTCATAATTCATTAATTTCAAATTAAGCTCTGATGCCATGACTTGAAAAAAATTTCCCTAAGTTCAGAGGACTCAAATCATGATAAGGTTTTGAAACATGATGCATAGTGAATCTTATGATAAAGCTCCATGTTCAAATGAAATTTTCATGGTTACTTTTGAACTTGTTACAATGCATTATGTACCTCATAAGACTGTGAATAAGAAGACTTCATTAGAGTTCATTATAAAAGGATAAGAGGATCACGAGGAGGTTGTTTTATATACATGATTAAACTTTCATAATAAATATGAGTGAAATTTAGGTTCAAGTGATCATATTCAACCTCCTAGTAAATGGATCATGGGAAAAATATTTAAATTTCACTATTTATATAATATCCTACAACTTCATGTGATAAGTGCATATTTCATAAAATTCACATAAATGGGAGTCCCATCCATTGTTTGTATGGGTAAAGGATAAGGTCCAATGCACCCATCTATTTAAATTTATAAACAATCTACATTTCATTAATATATGTATATATATATATATATATATATATATATATATATATATATATATATATATATATGTATGTATGTGTGTGTGTATGTGTGTGTGTGTGTGTGTGTGTGTGTGTGTGTGTGTGTGTGTGTGTGTGTGTGTGTGTGTGATAAGTGCATCTTTCATAGAATTCACTTAAATGGCATCCCATCAATTGTTGTTATGGATTAGGGATAAGGTCTAATGCACTCGACCATTTAAAGCTATAATCAATCTACCTTTCACTAATATATATATATATATATTCTATTTTTCATAATTCATTAATTTCAAATTAAGCTCTGATGCCATGACTTGACGAACATTTCCCTAAGTTCGGAGGACTCAAATCGTGACTTCTCCTTCCTTTTCCAAGTGACAATTTTTTTGCCTTGAGTTCGGAGGACTTGATGAACATTTCCCTGAGCTTGGAGAACTTGAATTGTGATTGGCGCTCCATGATTTGCCTAGTGACAATTTTTTTTCCCTGAGCTGAGAGGACTCGATGAACATTGCCTTGAGATCGAAGGGCTCAAACCATGACTGATCCTTTCTTTGCCCAATGATTTTTTTTTTCCTTGAGCTCGGAGGACTTAGAGTCATGATTACTCCTTGCTCCAAATTTTTTACCCAACGAAATTTTTTTTTTCCATGAACTCTGATGAGACTCAAACCGTGACTGCTCCTTTGTCCAACTTTTTTCCCAGTGACAAATTTTTTACCTGAGCACTAATAAGAATCGAACTGTGACTACTCCTTGCTCCAATTTTTTTCCCAGCAACAATTTTTTTTCCCTGAGCTCTTATGAGACTCAAACCATGGTTGCTCCTTTCTCAAATTTTTTTCCCTAAGCTCTGATGATTCTCCTTGCTCCAAATTTTTTTCCTTGAGCTTTACATTCGATCCATTATCCTTTCTCCACATTCGGTCCTTGCTCCGAATTGTAAGATGAAGAGGTTGCATTGCACCCACCTATTCAAGCATCATGTCAAAGGAGAAAATGAAAGGCTAAGAGAAAAATGGCGATGTCAATAAAACCCTTGTTCTGTCAGTATTTTCATACAAATTTTGTTTAATTGAAATTTGAACCGCGATTAAAATTTCTAGTAAAATCCTTTAGTGAGTATTTTGATATAAATTTTATTTATTGAAATTTCAATAGAGATTATAGTCTGAAATTGACCATTATTTTTTGCCTCACCTTCCTCCTTCATTCGCTACTTCTTGAACCTTCCCATTGATACCTTTTCTATTTTTATCGAATCATATGAACATTTCCACCCATAGATTCAGTGTTCAATTCAACTTGGTCCCTCGACTTGGTCATTTTTCTTGGTGGAGAATGCAGGCGGTCAATAGTGGTTGTTTGTAGCTCAGCTCATGAGTTCAAGTTCTCAGCAGGAAAGAAACAATGTCACCGACGCAACCAATGAGACAGGAACTATGATCCCTTATTCACAAGTGACAATGCCTTTCTTCACCCACACAATATTGTTGGATTGGGCATGAGCCTATTGTCCAATATTTCCCTGAGCAATAAACATTCAATATTTACATGAAGCAACAAGTATTAATTAAAACTAACTACTAATTTATGAGTTCTTATAGGATATATGGCATTAAAAAATGACAAGTGTAGAGGATTTTAGTTCTTCTTTCAAATAAAGCTTTGCTTGTCAACATCATTACCACTCCCTCAATTTTATTCAACTTGTTCTCCTTATACCTCATTTTCCTCAGTTCCCTTCCAATTTACTTTTATTATCTCTCCCTTTCATCCTACCTATGATGGCCATGCACATTTGATGTTATTCATTTATGGAGACCATTATTTTTTTTTCCAAAAAAATCACTATTATGCTCTTTTTAAACATTTTTCTTGCAAAAATTTCTTTTTTGCTTTTTTTTCTTATGGGATACCACAAATGGAACACTATTTTGTGTCTTAGTGGTAACACATAAATATTTGTAGGCATTACCCTTTATCCTACCCAACCATATTTCATAATGTGGGCTTGATGATTGCACTATGATCATTCTAACATATTATCTCAAAGAGAATTCATGTCTAGGCTTGTTACATAAGAGGTACAATGTAGCGATTCTCAATATTGTATACATTATCATTTAAGCAAGCTTCCATGAATTAATGCATTGGTTGTATATGATCATTTTTTATTATTTTTTGCATTATGAATGACTAGTAATTACTTGTTGAGTGCTCAATGGTAAAAACATTGTTCATGGATTTTAATATATTATCCTAATAAGTTATCTTTAGGATGCCAATATTATCTCCCTCAGTTATCAATCCCTTTATTTGATAATATAATATATGCTTCCAATCATTCTTTATTTTTCCATATTAGAAGTTCTTTTTACTTATATATTTTAAAATTAAGGTTTCCATGTAAGTAAGTTTGGATGGCTTTCAAGAGAAGAATTTTATAGTTTAACAAGAGGTGTCCACTTTCATCTAAAAACAAGGCTTTATATTGCATAATAGGCATGTAGTTATTGATTTTAAATTTGACGTATTGACATCCTATACTGGTTATCTTGAGTTACCATACAACATGTTTGGATCCATAGAGCTTGGAAATCAACATAAATTCTCTTCTTGAATTTTGATTCACGAGACACACTTAATAAATTCAACCATCGATCCCAAAGATATTTTATAAATACAATAATTTTTAAAACAAGGTGTAGTGTGCATGCTTTGAAAGAAAGAATTTTCATATGATATTTTAACATACTTTATACTCAATTAATTAGTTTTAGAATATGAATTCATCCTTTGGTTAGAATATGCATTCATTCAAGAATTTAAAAATTATACAACTACACTAGAGAGTTAGTTGCAAAACCCTAGATTTTTCAAGGTCTTCAAGATATGCCATGATATTAATAGAAAATTATACAGGCATGCAAATGGATTAACTACAAAAACCATAGCGACATTATTGAAAATTCTTTTATTCGTTTCATTTCTTTATCTCAAGACCTAGTCTTCATATGCAATGAAATACTTAGTGTGCTACCATATCAACAATCTCTTATATGTCATTGTCTCTAATCTATATTTATGCATACCCTTTTACTATCTTTCAAAAGATCATTACCATGAACTACAAGGCTTAACATTATAAACAATGGAATGCACAAAAATTATATGTACCTTTTCAGTTTTACCTATCAATAGAGATACGATCATTTTGTTACAAAGATTTTCATCTTCTTTTAATAAAGGTGCTTCACATCTTTAGTCATCTAACTAGATTATGAATGATATAAATTTCTTTGAGCTGGTCGGTTTTATTTATATAGTAGATTTTTTTTATGTATAGGAAGAGTAAAATATTGGCTTCTTATACTTGTGCCACTGAATTTTTATATCTTCACAGTCATCCTTATAAAGAGATATGACATTGCTTATTAAATTGATAAATCTGCTCCTCAATGATTTGAGTTACAAATCCTTAGTATATAACCTGAAAGATGATCCATTTGAACCAAACCCATAGAGCTTGGATTAATCTTCAGGACTTTGCATCAACAAATATATACTGTAACAATACTATGTTTTTCATGCATCTTTAGATGATAGACTTTTTCTTAAGCGAAGGATATTTTTGTATTATTAAAAAGAAGGTGTCTCTAAAATTTGTACCATTATTATTTTTAGTACTCTAAATAAGGCCACAGAGAATTGTATATATAGAAAGATATGTCACCGAACTCAGCTGCCACCATTACAGTCACAAGTTTAGATGTATTCTTCTTGTATATGCTATTGTAGATAGTTTTCCCAATCTTTTGAGATTAAATGTAAACTTTGACACTTTAGGTCACATGTCACATGTATAAGGTATTTATTAAGTTTCATTCTACTTTTTTTTTCTCAGATTATATTTATCCATTTAATTCCATTATTCAAAACATGCTTTGACCAAGAGGCTTCAAACTACATTGAGTATTCTTCCATCTTCCTCCATAGATCTCATTGTAAATCGTAGAAGGCTTCAGATGCCATGTTTGGGTTCATAATAAGTGCTTGTTTCTGTAGCTTGTATTTGCAAGATAAGATAATGTTGTCACTATCATAGATGGCTTGGTTGTCCATGTCTCATAGAGGTTAAGATACCTCTTTTTTAACACAAATTCAACCTTATATATATATATATATATATATATATATATATATATATATATATATATATATATATATATATATATATATATATATATATATATGTAGAACTGTTTTCACTATAAACAATTCATATTGTAGTAGTTCTTACAATTTCCATCCCAAAATTTATATAATTCACAAGTGTTGCCACAAGTTCTAACCGTCTTTTTAGGGTTTCCACAATTTCTTTTCATGTCAAAAAACTATAGAGGCTTTGCATAACTTCATCGAAATTCCTTTCATGCTTGATAAATTTCATATATTCTTACTCCTAAAACTTGGTCTTTAACTATATTACGAATATCAATACAATTAGAGAAAGAATTTTGATTTCAAATCTTCCATATTTTTGTAGAACTTGAACAAGGTGTATACTACATACCATTGTATACTTTCCTTTTTAAAAAATAACATCCTTAAGAAAATATATGTCTCAGATTTCATATATAATCACAGAGAGCCACAAAATTTCTATGGTACTTCACATAGAAAAATTTCATGTACTTTTAAATAATAAACTTCAATCTCCTATGTTGGATAAATTTTTCATTGATGTTAATGAGATGGAAACCTAGGTGCATTGTTGAACCATACCCTAGATGAAACCCTATCCCTAAGTGCAAAACCCATAACCCTAGCATGGCTCATGCATATGATGGAAACCTTGTCTGTGATGAAGGAGCAAAACCATAAGATCAAAGAAATCCCAAGGTGCATGAAAATCCTTAATATATGAAACCCTAAGATTATTTAAGTACATGTATGCATGATGATAACAAACCCTAACTAATGTCAATATGATGAAACCTTAAAAATTGTAGAATATTAAACTTTAGCTCTAGATGAGCCCCTTTCCCTAAACCCTAAGTTATTACATAAAATACCAAATGCATGCTCTCCTATAAAAATTGAATCATGTCACCTTAGCCCTAAAATTGACATCCTAATGGGACCCATTAACTGTAGCTACATAATGAAGCCCCTATCACAAAATATAAATCCCTATTTCACTTGATTTATAATTTACTTGATGTAATTTCATAATGAGACCCAAACCCATGATACCATTTTAGCAATAAAAAATGATCAAATAATGTCTCTCCTTAATCAATTGTCTATCAATAAATAAAACTATATATGGTCAACCTTTCCTCTCACATGTAGGCTCACCTTAAATACATGCATGTTCAACATACATGAATAAGTATATAAACAAACCTAAGGAAATTCAATAGGGGCATCCATTGAAGTTTAGAAAAATTGATGGAGAAATATAAAAAATTCACATCTCGTGAACTAGTAAGGAGGACAAGAATACATTAAGCCTTTCAGACCTATGGAGAACTCATGTAGCAGATCTGTGATGTTTTGTGGACCTGTAGTGGTTTTATTACAGGATTTTTGATAATTTTTTTGCAAACCTATAGTGGTTTTAATGTAAAACTTTTGATAAAGTTTTTTGAATCTATAATTTCTCTACTGTAGAATTTTAGATAAGATTTTTTAGCGGACCTATAGTGGATTTATTGCAGACACTTTGATGAATTTTTGAGGACCTGTGGTGGATTCTATTGCAGACTCAATTGTAAAATTATATCATCATACCTGTGGAGAAACCTAGGCCTATAATTTGTACCTATGACATGTAACCTCAAACCCACAACATGACCTAACTTGTTAATATTCTCGACCCTGTGGAAAAACGTTCTCTTTCGATCTGGCTTGGTTGAATGAATTGGAAGTACATTTTTACCACAATATTGGATGTTGGAGTATTGAATAAGTACTTATTAGAGTAGACAGTGGATTATTTTGAAGTGGTTAGGTCTATTGTGGAGGAGGTGTGTAACCATTTAGAGTTTCTCTTGAAGGGGGTTGATTTGTAGCAACCTAGAAACATTAATTGAAGAAATATTATTAAAGTAGTTGATGAATATTTTGGAGAAGCCTTCTTGGTGCAACCTTTGAAGATTTGAGAAACATACATCCTATATAAACATTGGGAAAAAATACTGAGAGGGGGGTGAATCAGTATTTACTGCATATTCAAAACTTTTTACTTTTTCACTCTCTAAAACCCATACGCTACTTTCCTTTAGTAAACTCGCGTATACACGCGGATATCCTTCATACAACTCGCGTATTAGCAGAGATCTAAATATGCAGATATTTATTAACTTAGTTCTTTTCAATATTCATTCATCTGATGTTAAGCTAACAGTAAAAATGAGTAGAAACAACAGAATAACCATCACACAAAGCATCACACATGAACACCAGGATTTTTAGGTGGAAACCCAAGTCGGGAGAAAACCACCGCTGCAGTTGCTCAGCCTTCAATATTTTATTATAGAGAAAACATCTTACAACATATGTGCTGGTTCAGACTCCTACCAGCACGCAGGCACCCACCTGCGCTCGTTTACCGGCCTCTCCTGGAAGGGAGCTATGACCCCCTGCTCTCGTTTACCAGCCTCACCTGGAAGGGAGCTACAACCCCCTGACTGAAGGCTACAACCCTCAGCACCTCTATGGACCATGTTTCATCAATTTTCACACTGGATCCAAAGCTTCCTTTAGGACACCACTTGTAGGCCACATTTCATCATATTTTCAGACTGGACCCTTTCCATACTTTTAAGCATAGTCAACCATGAAACAGATACATATAACTTACTGACAGATATCAGTAAACCAGCAGAACAGATCAGACATTTCTTACCACAGACTTCAGCAAACCCTAGTTTGCATACGCGCTTTCCTTTTACTGATGTCGCGTATATACGCGCTTCCGTTCACATAAACCAGTGTATACTTCTGTACATATTACAGATCCAATTTCATTGCGCATACACGCTTTCTCTTCAGCGAAGCCGCATATATACGCGCTTCCTCTTCGGCGAACTAGCGTATGGTTCTTCAAACTTTTATGTCATTGCAATTCTTCACAACAGATACATCACTTCAGATTTTACCCTTTACCTCAGACAGATGCTCGCCTCATCACAGATCATAACCAGATCTAGCAAATACAAGTGCATTTCAGATCTAGATCCCCTTCTTCATTATTGGTGCATCATACGTTCAGATCTATCATTCAACTGTAACCCTTTCCATTCAGATCTACTTCAGAGAGAAGTCTTCATTCAAGCTCAAACATCTTGCACCCACACTCATGATTTGCACAATGAATTTCTTCTCTTTATATAGGTTTACCCTTTTTCAATACCATGAGCCCCTTTTTCAATACCATGAGCCAAAACTACATTACTTCCGATGGTATTCCTAGATGGGGTCATTTAGACGAATCATTGCCCAATACAATGGGTCAATACCATGGTGGTTACCCCTGGTTTTGCACTTTTTGAGCGCTTTTGCCCATACGCGACTTGGAACGTTCTTTCCCGCGTGCATACGCGTCTTTCCTTAGGCAAATCCGCGTATGCCTAGAGATATACTCTTTTCATCTCAGATCTATCACATGCTGAATTCCTTTCTTCATTGCCTTCTGTACTCACTGTAGATACATCATATTTAGGTCATCAAGACATGTTCTATCAAGCACAACTTCATCAAGTAAGTTGCCATCATCTTGCCATTCAAGGACAACACTCATCATCATATTGCTAACAAACATCACTTCATATCAGATTTACATCATTTACCAAGTCCATCGGGTCACGAATAACTTCATCAGGTGGATTGCCATCAAGGACAACACAAATCAACAATCTCATGTCTTCATCTTTATTCAGTGGGTTGCCATCAAGGACAACACTTTGCATCATATTGCCAACAATCTCCCCCTTTGGACTTGATGGCAACCACAATGGTGTTTGGTTACCACAACAGATAGGTACATTAAGAATACAAGGACACCATGTCACATTCCCCATTTTTGACACCATTCTTTCTCTTCATTCAAACACCATGTCACTCTCCCCCTTTGACATCAAGGGCAAAGGGTGGATCAAAACCAACATACTCTCCCCCTTTTCTCCGCATGTGGAAGAAGCGTTTTGCAGATCTGATATATACTGAAGTGACCAAGCTCCCCCTGAGTTCATGCTGAATCTTCAAACATATTTTCCAAATAAGTACATGACTCTATGAACTGCCTATCACCAAGGACTCATACTTACAACAAAAATCCCACCAAAAGACTCAAGTACCCAACCAAGTGGGTTTACACATTTCAACTCAGCTACCCAACCAAGTGGGTTTACAAAATTTGACTCAGCTACCCAACCAAGTGGGTTTACAAATTTGATAAGTCCTTACATGACTGAATATTACAAATTTACATCATGGGTCTCAACAAGACCTTTTCCATCAAATTACAAATATGACCATTTATGACCAACACCAGAAATTCCTCAAGAAAGAGAACATACTTCAGAACCATCATAATGCCAACAATGCATTATACACAGCAAAGCTAATGCTCCCCCTGAATCTATGCATTCAAACATCCTTTCCATATGATTAAGGCTCCCCCTTAGTTTGTGCATCCTGAACATTTTCACCAACAAATCATCAAGGCATCTTTATCAAAACATTAGACATAGAATTATGAGAACTGGAACACCACCAGAGATACCAAACAGTATCAGAGATACCAAACAGTACTGCAGCTGTGCTGAAGAGAGCTGACTCCAAACAGAAAAATGTCAGCAATCAGACATACGCGGTTTGTTGTGCATGAACTCGCGTATATACGCGACTGTGTTTCAGGAAATCCGCGTATCCAATGCCATCTTCTAAATTTATGCAGATTTGTTCTTTTGACTGGCAGAGAACACTCCCAGCTTCTGTCTTAGATACTTGAACGCTTCCCTGGGCAGAGGTTTGGTAAAGATATCAGCAACTTGTTCTTTGGAGGGAACATACTCCAACTTCACCTTTTGCTCAAGCACTTGTTCACGTAAGAAGTGATACTTGATGGGAATGTGCTTGGTCTTCGAATGCATAACATGATTCTTTGAAATACTGATGGCACTTGTATTGTCACACTTAATGGGAACAGGAGGTGTACATTTGATTTTAAAATCTTGTAAGGTTTGCATCATCCAAAGGAGTTGAGTGCAACAAGATGCGGCAACCACATATTCTGCTTCTGCTGTAGATAAGGCAATAGAATTTTGCTTCTTGCTGAACCAAGATACTAACCGGGGTCCCATATAGAATGCACCACCACTAGTGCTTTTACGATCATCAACACTTCCAGCCCAATCTGCATCAGTGTAAGCATGAAGAGTAAGATCAACATTCTTTGGATACCATAGACCAAAGTCTTGAGTTCCTTGTAGATACTTGAATATTCTTTTAACAGCCTGAAGGTGAGACTCTTTTGGATTAGCTTGGAATCGTCCAACAATCCCAACTGCATGCATAATATCTCGTCTAGTCCCAGTGAGATAAAGTAGACTTCCGATCATTGATCTGTATTCTGGTTGATTCACCGGGGGAGAATCATCATGAGAACTAAGATTACATCCGGTTATCATTGGTGTACTTACAGGTTTGCATTCTTCCATGCCATACTTCTTCAGAATTTGCTTAAGATATTTTGCTTGTGATAGGAATATACCATCTGCAATTTGATTCACTTGCAAGCCAAGAAAGAATGTTAGTTCCCCAAGTAAGGACATTTCAAATTCTTGCTGCATGACAGAAGAAAATTTTTGACTCATAGATTCTTCGTTACTCCCAAAAATGATATCATCAACATATACAACCACAATCAATAGTTTATCATTTTCAATTTTTATGTATAAGTTGCTATCAGCAGACCCCTTTGAAAATCCTTGTTGATGAAGATATTTGTCAAGACGATAATACCATGCCCTTGGAGCTTGTTTGAGACCATATAGAGCCCTTTTAAGTTTACAAACAAGAGTTTCATCATTTCCCAAAATGAATCCTTCTGGTTGTTCTATATAAACTTCTTCTTCTAGATCACCATTGAGGAAAGCAGATTTGACATCCATTTGATAAACTTTGATTTGTTGAAAACTTGAAAAAAGCAAGAAACATTCTTATGGCTTCAAGTCTAGCTACAGGAGCAAAAGTTTCTTCAAAGTCTATACCTTCTTGTTGAGTATACCCTTTGCAAACCAGTCTAGCTTTGTTTCTTATAACGTCCCCATTCTCATTTAGCTTGTTCTTGAATATCCATTTGGTTCCAATGACATTTTTATCATGTGATCTTGGCACCAATTCCCAAGTGTGGTTCTTTTCAATTTGATCAAGTTCTTCATTCATGGCCTGAATCCAACATTCATCTTTTCTAGCTTGATTGACATTGTGTGGTTCAATCGTGGATAGAAATGCCAAATAGCTAGGAGATCCCACAAGAGTCCTCCTTGTTTGTACACCTGATTCCTTGTCTCCCAAAATTTGAGATTCGGGATGATTCTTTTGAACATATCTGGATGGAGCCTTTTCAGATAAATCATCTTCAGGTTCTTCATTGGATCCACTGTCTATATCATTTCTATTTGATGTAGAAGGACAAAAGTCACCATCATCTTCTTCTGTTGTTTGTTTTTCTTCTTTAGGAGCTGTAGGAGACTCATCAATAACAACATCAATACATTCAACAATCTTTTGAAGCCTTTTATTGTAACATTTGTATGCTCTGCTTGTAGATGAGTAACCAAGAAGTATCCCTTCATCTGATCTAGGTTCAAACTTGCCAAGCTTTTCATCATTATTTTGATAAAGCATTTACTTCCAAAAACTCTAAAATGCTTCACAGAGGGAGAATTACCATACCAGAGTTCATATGGAGTTTTGTCACTATTTACCCGAACATGAGCCTTGTTGAGAATGTTAGCTGTTGTATGTGTTGCTTCACCCCAGAACATGTCAGGAGTTCCAGAATCATCGAGCATAGCTCTAGCCATTTGTTGAATTGTTCTATTCATTCTTTCTGCTACGCCATTTTGTTGTGGAGTACCTGCTATAGAGAATTGTCTTTTTATGCCATGCTGTTCACAAAATTCAAAGAATTCATTTGATGTATATTCTCCTCCTCGATCAGATCTAAGACACTTGATTTTTAGATCTAATTCATTTTCAACTAATGCTTTGAAGATCTGAAAATTTTCAAATGCTTCATCTTTGTGTTTAATAAGCCCGATCCAACACATTCTAGAGTAATCATCAATAAATAAGATATAGTATTCTTCCCCACGTGGTGAATTTTTCCTCATAGGTCCACATATGTCAGTATGAATGAGTTCAAGAGGCTCACTTGATGATCCTTCTTTGGCATTAAATCGTACTCTGGTCTGCTTACCGAATTGACAAGATTTGCATATGATACTTTCTGGCAGATTAATATTGGGAAGACCACGAACAGCTTGAAGTCTGCTTGCTTTGTTGATTTGAGAGAAGCTCAGATGCCCCAGCCTTCTATGCCATAGCCAATTTTCTGAAGACTTGCTCAAGTAACATTGATCTATGTCGTTCAGTACATACAGGTTGCTAGGATTTCTTTTTCCTTTTATAATGATTTTACTTGTATCAAGATCACGAACCACACATTCTTTTGAACTAAAGACCACTTTTGTTCCTTGATCACACATTTGACTTACACTTAACAGGTTATGCCTTAATCCATCCACATACATGACATCATTAGCCTTCACCTTTTCTTTTAGGAATACTGACCCTTTTCCTTTAATTACAGCAGGAGTATCATTTCCAAATGTAACTTTCTTTTCCTTTTCTAGAGCATTATATGTAAGGAGTTTGCTTTTGTCACCTGTCATGTGTCTTGAGCACCACTATCAATATACCATTGATTTTCTTCACCTTCTCCAAATAATGCTATCCCACAATTTTCAACCTGTATTTCTTTCTTTTTCCACACTTTAGAGCTTGAGGGAACATGTTCTTTTGGCTGGACCTTGCTCCTGCATTCAGATTCTTCATGACCAAAGTTATTGCAATAAGTACATTCAACTTTGTTTTGAAGAGGAGAAAATTTGTTATAGGTGTTCTTCTTTGGTTCAATATTCATCCTTTTCTTTCTTGCTTCTCTTGTCATGATGGTTTTATATGCAACACATTGAACAACTTTATGACCAAAATTGTGACATGAGAAACATTTTCCATTGAAGTAGAAATTTTTGCGATCATGAAATCTTCTATTTGAATTTACCTGTTGGTTGTTGCTTCTTTGAGGGATCTCCCTGTTAGTGATCCTTGATTTGAGATGATCATGCTTTACTTGTAAAGATCCTTTGTTCCCTTGCTGAGTGGCTGAGTGAAGAGAACCATTTGTGACTGCTTTCAGATAATTTGGTGCTGAAGTCTGGGAAGATTCCCCAGTATATCCGAGACCTGTTTTTATAAGAGGAGACCGTTGTGTCTTGATAATCTCATCTAAGGTTTCTGAACCTTTAGCAAATCTAAGATTGAGAGTCTTCACTTTCTCATTATCTTTCCTTAGACTTACTATTTCACACTCCAATTCCTCAATGCGTTTTTCTTTTGCTTCAAGCTGATTTTCAAGAGTCTCTATGATTATGTTCTTTTCTTCTAGGCTTACTTTGAGTTGATTGTTTTCTTCAAGAAAATCATTGTCCTCTAGAGCATCCACAAAAGTATCTTTTTCTTCTCTTTTTTCAAATGCCATGAGAAGTCTAAAATCTTCTTCACATTCTTCCTCACTATCAGATGACCCATCACTGTCTTTATTAGTATAATAACTTTTTCTTGTGCTAGATCGATTCTTATTCCTTCTTGCTACTTCTTTTCCTTTAGCCGAATTTTCTTTATAAGGACACTTTGCAGCATAATGACCAACTCTTCCACAATTAAAACATTTGAAAGGAAGCTTACCTTTGAACTTTCTGGTACCTAGTTGAAGTCTTCTCACAAAATTTGCTTCTTCTTCTTCTTCAGATATATAGTTGGATTCTTTGACAACTTCCTTTTCTTTTCCTTTTGCAGACGCCTTAAAAACAACTTCTTTGATTTGAGAAGGACCTCCTTGTCTCATTTCAAAAGCAGTGAGAATACCATGTAATTGAACAATAGTAAGAGTTTGCAGATCTTGCCTTTCTTCAATAGCTGAAACTTTAGAGTCAAATTTTGAAGTCAAGGATCTTAAGACTTTTTCCACCAGAGTAGTATCGGTTATGGTTTCTCCCAAATTTCTCATCTGATTTACAATATCATCTAGACGAAGAAAGAAACTGGCAACACTTTCATCACTATGCATCTTCAAATTTTCATATTCGATTCTAAGAGTTTGGAGTTTTGCACTTTTTACCTTTGTATCTCCTTCATAGCTCAGAATGATTTTGTCCCATATTTCTTTTGCTGAATGTAGCTGCATCACTTTAGAAAATTCTGTTTCAGACATGCTTCCTAATAAGACATTCACTGCTTTGGCATTGATATCATACTTCTTCCTTTCAGCTTCATCAGTAGGAATACTTGCCGGGTATTGATAACCTTCTTCCATGATTGCCCATACATCTGCACCAAGACTTTGCAGACATGCTTTTGTTCGTACCTTCCAGAATATCAGATTGCTTCCATTGAATAGAGGTGGCTTTATAGACATTACTCCTTCTTGACTTCCCATTGCGACGAATCTCCTTCAAGCGATCAAGCTTCTGCCGAAGGACCTGGCTCTGATACCAATTGTTGGGAAAAAATACTGAGAGGGGGGGTGAATCAGTATTTACTGCATATTCAAAACTTTTTACTTTTTCACTTCTCTAAAACCCATACGCTACTTTCCTTTAGTAAAATCGCGTATACACGCGGATATCCTTCATACAACTCGCGTATTAGCAGAGATCTAAATATGCAGATATTTATTAACTTAGTTCTTTGAAATATTCATTCATCTGATGTTAGGTTAACAGTAAACATGTGTAGTAACAACAGAATAACCATCACACAAATCATCACATATGAACACCAGGATTTTTAGGTGGAAACACAAGTCGGGAGAAAACCACCGCTGCAGTTGCTCAGCCTTCAATATTTTATTATAAAGAAAACATCTTACAACATATGTGCTGGTGCAGACTCCTACCAGCATGCAGGCACCCACACACGCTCTCGTTTGACCTCTCTGGAAAGGCCTCACGACTCTCTCATTTACCGACCTCACCTGGAAGGGACAACCTTTGACTAAGGGCTTCCCAACCCTCGGCACCTCTATGGACCACGTTTCATCAATTTTCTACTTGGATCAAAACTTCCTTTAGGACACCACTTGCGGGCTCACATTTCATCATACTTTCGAATTTGGACCCTTTCCATACTTTAAGCACGATCAACCATGAAGCAGTCTACATGCATAATAACGACGGATAACGGTAAACCAATGAACATATCGGACATTTCTTACCACAGACTTCAGCAAACCCTAGTTTGCATACGCGCTTTACTTTCACTGATGTCGCGTATATACGCGCTTCCGTTCACATAAACCAGCGTATACTTCTGTACATATTACAGATCCAATTTCATTGCGCATACATGCTTTCTCTTCAGTGAAGCCGCGTATATACGCGCTTCCTCCTCGGCGAACTAGCGTATGGTTCTTCAGACTTTTATTTCATTGCAATTCTTCACAACAGATACATCACTTCAGATTTTACCCTTTACCTCAGACAGATGTTCGCCTCATCACAGATCTAATCATTCCATAAACAGATCTAGCAAATACAAGTGCATTTCAGATCTAGATCCCCTTCTTCATTACTCCTTCATCGGTGCATCATACATTCAGATCTTTCATTCAACTGTAACCCTTTCCATTCAGATATACTTCAGAGAGAAGTATTCATTCAAGCTCAGACATCTTGCACCCACACTCATGATTTGCACAATGAATTTCTTCTCTTTATATAGGTTCTCCCTTTTTCAATACCATGAGCCCCTTTTTCAATACCATGAGCCCAAAACTACATTACTTCCGATGGTATTCCTGGACGGGGTCATTTAGACGAATCATTACCCAATACAATGGGTCAATACCATGGTGGTTACCCCTGGTTTTGCACTTTATGAGCGCTTTTTCCCATACGCGACTTGGCACGTACTTTACCGCATACATACGCGACTTCTCCTTGGAAAATCCGCGTATTCCTTGAGACATACTCTTTTCATCATAGATCTAGCACATATTGAATTCCTTTCTTCATTACCTTCTGTACTCTTTGTGGATACATCAGATTTACTTCATCAAGAACATATTCTATCAAGCACAACTTCATCAAGCTTCATGCCATCATCTGCCATTCAAACCAAGGACAACATATCCATCATATTGCTATGTACATATTGCTAACAAACATCACTTCATATCAGATTTACATCATTTACCAAGTCCATCAGGTCACGAATAACTTCATCAGGTGGATTGCCATCAAGGACAACACAAATCAACAATCTCATGTCTTCATCTTTATTCAGTGGGTTGCCATCAAGGACAACACTCTGCATCATATTGCCAACAAAATACATGCATGTTCAACATACATGAATAAGTATATAAACAAACCTAAAAAAATTCAATAGGGGCATCCATTGAAGTTTAGAAAAATTGATGGAGAAATATAAAAAATTCACATCTCGTGAACTAGTAAGGAGGACAAGAATACATTAAGCCTTTCAGACCTATGGAGAACTCATGTAGCAGATCTGTGATGTTTTGTGGACCTGTAGTGGCTTTATTATAGGCTTTTTGATAATTTTTTTGCAAACCTATAGTGGTTTTAATGTAAAACTTTTTGATAACGTTTTTTTGAATCTATAATTTCTCTACTGTAGAATTTTAGATAACATTTTTTAGCGGACCTATAGTGGATTTATTGCAGACACTTTGATGAATTTTTGAAGACCTGTGGTGGATTCTATTGCAGACTCAATTGTAAAAGTATATCATCATACCTGTGGAGAAACCTAGGCCTATAATTTGTACCTATGACATGTAACCTCAAACCCACAACATGACCTAACTTGTTAATATTCTCGACCCTGTGGAAAAACGTTCTCTTTCGATCTGGCTTGGTTGAATGAATTGGAAGTACATTTTTACCACAATATTGGATGTTGGAGTATTGAATCAGTACTTATTAGAGTAGACGAGCTGGATTATTTTTTGAAGTGGTTAGGTCTATTGTGGAGGAGATTATTGTAACTCCCTTAGAGTTTCTCTTGAAGGGGGTTGATTTGTAGCAACCTAGAAACATTTATTGAAGAAATATTATTAAAGTAGTTGATGAATATTTTGGAGAAGCCTTCTTGGTGCAACCTTTTAATATTTGAGAAACATACATCCTATATAAACATTGTTGTTGACTTAGAGTTTAAGTAATTTTGAAGACCATTTGTTTGGTGCAACCTTTGAGATTTGAGAAACATACATCCTATATAAACATTGTTGTTGACTTAGAGTTTAAGTAATTTTGAAGACCATTTGTTGAACCATTGTTGGGAAAAAACCTATTTTGCAGTTGTTGGAGAAAACCCTAATTAAATCAGGCTTGAATTTTTGAAGACTATTTTGAGATTTGGAACCCTACAGATCTTGGAGACTACCTTGGAGCATCTTATCGAAGATAATGTGCATTATTGAAGATACTTGTAGAAGTTGATCTTGAAGGCATTCTTGGAGACATTGATGCATGATTGAAGCCCTCATGGAGTAATTTTGGAGAAGAGTTTTTGGGCATCATGAAAAGTCTTGGAGACACCTTTTGTGGTCGTTCAAGTTGTAATTTATGAGCTAAGTGCTTTGGAGATTAATTTAGAGCATTATTGAAGGTGAATTTGAAGATATTTTCAGGGTTTGTTGCAAAAGACATTGGAAGCCTTGAAGAACTATTGATCTTATCTTGAAGAAAAAAAGAATAGGTTTGGTCCCCTAGAGGATTGAAGTCCTCAACCAGACTAGGCTGGAGGCTGAACTAGTTGAGAGGGTTGAAGCCCTAGAGGATTGGAGTCCTCAAGAATACCAAGTCATTTCTTGGTGAAATGTAGGTTGGAGCATGTTGATATTTAAGATTAGAGTCTTCATCTAGGGTTGGAGCCCTGAAGGAATCATAGGTGTGTTTGTACAAATTGGAAATTGAATTGTTGTAAAAGAGTACTGGAGTCCTCACCATTTATTATTAATATATATATATATATATATATATATTTTAATTATTCATTTTGTGTTATGTTCATAAGTGATCTTAATTGGCATAAAAATAGAAATTGTAAAATAAATATTGATTCACCCCTCACCCCCCACATCAGTATTTCCCACAGATGTCATCAAGCTAGAAGGATTAGACATAACATGTAGTAAAGTGCTTACTTGTCAGAGAGGAGAAGTTCTCGCAATGATCCCTTTCAAAAGTAAGTGATGACTATTGCTTCAAGTTTTTCTCATTTTTTCCTTGTAACTATTACAATGATATATTCAAGGAGTATTCAAATAAGCCAATGGACCCATGTCAACCCTCCTCCAAGTCTATTCCACGAAGTCAAAGTCAACAAATTTAATGCTAGTCAAATTTTTGAATTCTAGTCATCCCCTAAAATTTTGGCCCCTAAAATTTTAGGCCTGTAATAACTCTGAAAAATCGCAGAGAATACTCACACTTGTGGACAGATTAGGGAAGAAATTAAGAATTTATCTCTCCTTTTACTTCACTCTCTCTCTCCCATTTGAATTCATTGATTTCCTTCTTATTTCTTGCACATAAATCGACATGATTGCCAAAATGTAGAGGACAGGTGCCAATATATAGTTGTTCGACCATATGAAGAGAAGAGACGCAACTTATGGGTTGGGACACTTGGTCTTTTGAAGACACATTGACTCAAGGATAAGTTTCCTTTCTTTTCTTTCAAAAATTCCAAATGGAACTTTGACTCAATGGCTCATAATAAATTTTCTTTTTGACTAAAATGATCCTACAAGCATGAACATGATTTGACTAATGAAAATAATATTAATAATAATAATAGGAAGAAGAATAATAATAATAATTTATTTTTAATATTTTTTATTTACATGAAATACATATTGATACAAGTACAATGATAATTATGAAGGTTTAACTTAGTTACATTTACAAGGGATGAAATTAGGGTTTGAGACCTAAGGCTAGCCAAATCTCTCAAACTAGCCAATAAATCTCAACCCTTTTCAAGGGAAATATTTGGCTAGGGAAGTCCAAATTTGGGGCTACTGTGACTCTTTCTTTTAGGAAATTGTTGTGCCTTCCTATACATAATTGGTGGAACACTGAAAGGCACAAGAAACACATCAAAATATGACAATCAACTATTTAGCGTCTCTAAATATTAAATGGTTCGAAATATTGTTAACACATTATGATTGAATTAAGATGTTTTAACTAGAATGTGAATTTCTTGTTGATTTAAGGATTGAAGGGAACTCATCACTTGCATAGTTTGAGACAAAAATGACTTTAGCTTGATTATTCAATCAATTTTACAATTATACCAGATTTTTTTCTTTTATTTCACTACTTCCAACAATGTTTATGATGGGAAAAGAAAATGATTTCTTTATTTCACTACTTCCAGGGATGTTTATGATAGGAAAATAAAATGTTTTCTTGTGTTGAAGATATATTTCATAAATATAGGTAAGGGTTGAAAATAAGGTAGGATATTATTTGTTTAAATAATTGAAATAACATAATGTGAGATTGATTATTTGTTTAGATAATCGAATAACTTTTCTTTTGTTTAAATATGTAGTCCAGGGGACATTACCACAATGATATTTATTGGTTTGATGATGATAAGTTGTTCATTTTTATCGAACCAGTCGTAACAATCAATAAGCGTGTGGTTAGAACGAATAAATAACTTTTTTCGTTTGATTCAAGTAAGAGATAAAACTTCTGAGGTTAAAGATAGGATCAACATCTTTAGAGATATCAGGTAATAACCATATATTAAAGTGATTTTTTTATGTCATAAGTTTAATTATGAATTTTGGTTTTTTAACTTTTACATTATCTAATCAAAAAAGCATTTTCTTTCTTATATAGGATTTTTTGGCAGAGACCACACCAAAACATACAGCCACCACAAGTTAGATTTCATTGGAAGAGAATGTCATAAATGAGGATCCTCTACCAGAAGAGTAGCACAGGGCAATCATTCGAATAGTCTCAACTAGTGCACGAGGTAAATAAATACTTTACAAAGATATTTTTTATAATTAATGAACTACTTGAATTATATTTCCTTTGAGTGAGTTCTTTGAATCCTTGGGTATCCTCACATTTTCTTCATGTAGAAAGAGGATTACAATTAAAAATATTTAATTGCAAATAGTGTATTAATTATAAAATTTTATTGCCCCTCAAACAAACACCCTCCAATTTTTTTCCTATATCCAAATTTTGGTGCCTCCTTGTGATTGTGATATCCTTCATTTCAAGCCATTAATGTTATGGTTGGTTATGTTGCTTGAGTGTTTGTCTTCCTTTGAGAATTATAAGTGTTGAAGCGACTTGATTTTACATGCCTATCTTGTCATGCCTCCATAGAAAGATTCTCCTTATCAAGTGTAGAAGTCAGTGTGCACCCTTGAAATTCAAGCACGGCACAATCCTTAATGGAAGTCATTACACGATTCCTAATGAGAGTGATTACACAGTGCCTAGAGATGATGATTGTGAATTTCTTGTGAACAATGCTTATGAATTCCCTAGAGATAAAGACTGTGAAATCTTCACAGATAGTGACATTGTGAGGGCATCCTCTGCAGATAGTGATTCTGCATTCTTTTTCTATAGTGAGAGTGAATTTCGTCAATTCAATTCACTTTTGGTTCATAACCTTCCCAACATGCACTCAAAAAACTCATCAATCCTGAACCCCATTTCATGTCTACTTTCCTTATGATAGAATTCCAATCCAAATCTCATCTTCACATTCATATTTTTTTATGAAATCGATACACTATTGAAATTTAAGGAGAATTCACTCACTCATGGTTGCAAATGCCCCATCACTTGGGTGAGTTTCTCAACTGTTACTTTTTCTTTCGCGAGTTTCACTTTTTATTTATTTTACTCTTACATGAGTCATTTTTTCTTGCTCTAACTTTTACAGGTGTCGTTTTTTCCTACTTTCACTCTTGCATGTGTCGCTTGTGTTTTATTTGTGCTCGAAAGTGTCATTTTCACTCTTGCATGTGTTTCTTTTGCTTGTTTTCACACAACTTAAAGAACACCATGGAAAAAATCCTAAAGGCAACTTCAACACACTCTCTTGCACTAGTTGATGTTATTTATCATTAGAATGTGTTTCAGACACTTTCATTTGGCATAGTACACCTTTTGTTTGCATTTGACACTTGTGTCATCACTTGTATTTCAAGTGTCACAATCTTACATTTTAACTGTCTCACTCAGAAACAAGTGTCGCTTTGCTATAATTTCAAGGTATACATATTGGTGTTGGTTACTGTGTATTGTTTTACCTTGTATTTGATGATATACATGTGTGTGTCTCCATTTGGGAGTTTTTTGCATTCCTTTCTCTCTCTTGTTCCACTGATCCCACACTTTTCCATTTTTTATCTCCTCTTGATCCTTCCATTGGAAACAAGTTATAAAAGCATTAATAGTCCACCGGGTGATGAGAATTATCCATTCACAAGCCTTATTGATGAAATATTCACCCCCTTGTCTTGTGCACTAAGCCTCTCTTAGGGACAATTCCTATCATTGTGCATTGAGTACCTTCAAAATATAGTCATAGAACCCTTGTTGCTTCTACTACCTCACTACACAAAACCTTGATCATTTCTACCCTATTTTGTTGTTATGAAATCTTTCAACACTCTTGTAGATCATATTCTTGTCACTAGAAAATTTGGCGGAAATTCCGACGGCCAATTCGTCGCTATTCCGACACACAGTCGTCGCAAGAGCGACAGTTCGAGGCCGGAAAAAACGTGGTTTCTCGTGCGGTCGCAATTCCGACACCTTTACAAAGTGTCGCACTACCGACACTTCCCCTTCGCTTCCAAACACTCGTCGCTATTCCGACGCCTCCCAAACCGACGTTCGTAAAATGTCGCCATTCCGACGAAATTTGGTCCGACGTTTGTAAAGTCTTGCCATTCCGACGAAATGTCGTTCGACGTTTTGAACCTCACTCTTCCAACGTCTTTATACTGTCGCTCGTCCAACATGTCTAAACTGTCGCATTTCCGACACCTTACAAAAGTGTCAGAAGACCGACGTATTGCAAAAGTGTCACAAGACCGACGCTTTCCAGAAGCATCACAATATCGACGCTAGGAAGAACTGTCGCAATTCCGACGAAATGTGGTCCGAAATTTTGAACGTCGCCCTTCCGACCTCTTTTTTCTGTCGCTCTTCCGACGTTTCTAGAGCTGTCGCAATATCCACGAACGTCACAAGACCGAGGAAAATGGAAATCATTCATAATGTCATAAGAGCGACGCTTACAAGGCGTCGGTATACCGACGGCGGTTTCAATTTAAAAAATAAAAATAAAACTTTAAAACAGGACAGTAAATCTCCAATGTTTGTTATCACAATAAGAAATCAATGATCAGTGATCGCGTCAAATTTTCCTCGTAGCGTGACGGGTCTAATAAATTTTATTGTAAAGGTTGCTGGCCAGTGACAACTGGCACAGCATTGAAGGAAATGCATTAAAGAAAATTAATTAGGCTGCGAACTCCAAGCCAACTGGCAACAACCCTGATAATTTTCCTTACCAACTTCCAAGTTGTGACTCGAGCTTCAGACTCCAAAGCTAAGAATTTTCTTTTCATCGTGTTGGAGAAGAGAACTGCAACCTGCAGCAAAAGAGCAATTCCTCAGTCTCACTACTCAGGACTCGGAGTCATTCCTTGCTAACACGGTATGTGGAAATTTTGATAAGATAACTTTCTTCACCCTCGTTTTTACTAAATTTATTCTTTTTAAAAGGGCCTGGTTCCATTTCAGAAATTTTCAACTTTCGACTTCTAGAATTTGTACATATGATTTTTGGACTGAGGTTTTGTTATTAATGAGGAGATAGTGTCTTGGTTCTATCTGTATAAAATAATTGCCTCTTTTTTTTCTTCATGTTCAGGTTTTTTGATTTTATCAAACCCTATCTCTCTTTTAAGCATGCCTGCAAATTAATATATTCCAGGAATGTACACAATTCCAGGCTTCATGTACAACATATTGTATCAACTATATTTTAACAAGTGAGTTGCATGCCCATATAGTGTTACAGATTACAGGGCTTCATTTGGAGAATAAATGATAAGCCTGGCAGCACTAAATCCAAGTAATTCCCCTCATCCCTTAAAATACACTTCTAAATATAACTAGAAATTCCAAATAGTTAGTAAAGGAAAAGTACAAAGATATAACAGATATGTGTTGAGCCAAAAACCCGTGCATTCACAACAAAACTGGGATGGATAAAACTTAAAAACAATTATGGACTTTGACAAAAAATCGTCTTATGCATACAAAATGAAAGAAGCATTGGCATACTACTATGTTTACAAATTTAAGGACAGGCAAAGTGAGTCTCCGGGCAACACAGTTTCATGTGGAGACCCTAGATCCTTGTACCCACAATATCTAGTGACTTAAAAAATGATTGCCAAAACAATACCTTTGCTATGCATGTAAGAACACCACCCGTATAATGAGGGAGATGTAATATTGTCCAAGAAGCAGATTTATACAGAGTGGTCCAAGATTGTGTATTTATGGAAGATACAACTGATTTTGGCATGAAACATGTATCCAAGATTTCAATGTGGCCTTATTTTAGAGCCCATTGATGATTTACTATGAAACCTAAACTTTCAAAACAAACACATTGAAATCACAGGATCTCCATCATGAATATCATAAATATTAACTGTCTTTTGGGCACTGGCAGTAGATACCATAAGAGGCCCACATGGCTTGTACCACCAATGTTGATTCTCTGGCACAACATTTGCAAAGCCAAAATTTCTCCCCAAGACATCCCTCTCTGCCAAAACTGGAGAGATGGTACTGGACGTTGAAGTGAAGGCCTCTGATTCAGTATGGAATGCCATAATTTCTTTATTATAAAAGTCCCATGAACAGAAACCTGAGTCCAATGTACAACCTGCAGATGCTGCCACAACATATTTACCAGAGCGACCATCTGAAGCAGCTGCTCTGATCAACCAGCAATCACCCCACATGTTTGGGGTAAGCCCATATGGAGCTTTATATTCAGCCTTCTCCTGGAGATTGGAAAATAACACTCATACATCAACTGCCCTTTATGTTAAGGGAAAATTTAAAGAGTGCATAAATATTCTTGAAATCCCAATCATAGTTTCTAGAAAATTTCAACAGTCTTTGAAATGAACTACATCCTATTTAAACTACATCAAATATTTAGGCAAATCATTTTTTTAAATAGAAATTAGTGAATTTTATTTCAAATATAGAAATTTAAACCATGAGAATAATCTAACCCCTAGGTTTTTCCCTATTTCTAATAGAAAATCCCAAAATGTATAAATTATAACACCCATAAACCCCAAAATTAAGTACAATAATTAAAACCTCCACACCTCTGAATTTTCTATATCGTGAAAAGAGCATCATCCATCATCATGGGAAAGCAAAACCGATTCTCCTTCTGATACAAACCAGCCTGCAGTAGATGTCTTATGGCTGAGTTGATTCAATCGATCACAGGAAACCTCTTCAGTTTCTTCAATATTGCCAAAATTCTCTAGCTTGTTTTCCTGATCATCATCAAAGTCCATATTTTCATCACATTGAATTATTTGGGGTTCATTACGATCAGGTCCAGTGCCTATTACAGAGCTCTGGACATCCAATCCAATATTGGAACTACCATACCTGTTCCCATTAGAGATTGTAAATCATGCTTCTGGCTTTAATTCGGTAAGTTCAAGAGCACTAGAACTGGATTCAGTTGATTTAGACTTGGTATAGTTGTCCTCTAATTTGTATTCCGATACAACACTATACTTGTGCTTCAACGCAGACAAAAATTCTGCAGCAATGGGATCTTCATCTATGGGGATTATGGATCTGCCCTCAAAAGCATCCCGAATATCTGATTCATTTTCATTCAACTGATCATGCAAATCCACCCTCGTCTTCAGCACAACAAGCTGAACTGAAGGCCGGTTTTTCAGCAATTTATGGTGGGGGTAAAGCCTCTCTTCCAGATCTTGACTATTTAAGTGTTTAATTGGCTTTTTCAGAGACCTGACCATAGAATCAAATGAATCATGCGAATCCTGCGAAATAATAAACAATAGTAAGGCCATTATTTATTGGTTTGAAATAATAAACAACATGCAAAAAACCCGCATAATTAGTAAATTATTTAAAGACAATGTTGGCAATATGTTTCCTGTATCCTATTATATGATTGTCCTTGATGGCAAGCTCTGTATTTAATGGAGAATCGATATAAATAAGGACGAGTTAATTCATGTGTGAACATATGTATGCATCCCGATGAAGCATAATTGACATCCGTAAGAAACCCTGTGCTCTGTATGTTGATCGAGGAACCGATGTTAATACGGTTGACAGTGTATCCAAACTGGTAGACAGTGGAGTTATATATATTCGTTAAATATATGATGGAAGGGTCTACTCTATTAGTAAGGAGCTGACTGGCTTTCATGGAGAAAGGAACGAGGAGCGAGAGCAAACCAGTTATAACGCGAAAGAACTAAAACAAAGTATTTGGCATTGAACTTTCGGTGGAACACGGACTAACCCTTTGGAATCATGAACGGAACCTGGAAGGAAAGAGGTGGAACATAACAAACGGAAGTGCGACGGAACCCTGCATGGAAGAGCGGAACCGTGACCGTGCAATAATCCAAGTAAAGAATTAACAGCATAATAAGATCTCTGGTGAAAAGTTTTCAGTCAGCCCTAAATACTGATTCACCCCCCCTCTCAGTATTTTTCCCAACAGACAATAATTCCTACATATTAAAATATAAAGTTATAACATACCAGCTCATACTCGAACATAACATCTATATCAATATTCTTCTGTATCTTCTTGATCTTCATCCAACTGATCGACATCTATATCAACATCTGATTCAGAAACAGTGTTGAAATGATCGATCATGTCATCATCATCATCAATTATGTCATTTTCAATAATATCCTCATCGACATCATCATCAATAATTGTTGCCTCATCTCCTATGCCTGGTTCATCTTCTAAGATATCTTCTTCGTCTGTTAATGCATCTTCCTGCTCATCTGCCACTGCATCATCTTCTTCTTGATCAATATCATCTTCTTCCTCTACAGTATACTCTACTGGCCTTCCTCTTGGATCATATCTAATAGCAAATGACCATTCCTTCTCACCTAGAACCTCTGAGTAAAAGACTTTTTCGCATTGGCTTGGAAAAACATAGCGATCTTTTCCTGCTTCAAACTGCGATGTTTTAACCATTGGAAATCCATTGTCATGTTGAATAAGTGTTCTATCATCATCACGTACATTCATTCGTAGCCTATAACATTTGACGTCGAACAAAACTATTTTGAAGGAATTAAAGTCACACTCAACTATATCATCTAAGAACCCATAATATCTATTTTCAGATTCTCGAGGATGTTTGTCACTCCTGGAGGAAACATTAGTGACCTGGAATACTGCAGTTATCCCACTATCAGAAGTTTTCCTGTTATCATCCAACTGTTTAACACGAAATTGACGACCATTGCACCACATAGCCTTGTGGTGTTTCAACTGCAATATGCCAAACATGAAAAAGATGCATTCTCAATTAATAATTAAACATATAATTTACACAACATGAAAATTAACTGAAAAATCAAACTTCTTGTCACATTATAAATAGGTGAATTAATTGCTTACCTTTCTATCTTTCAAACCATATGCTAAATCGATTTCCCTGTCCGTAACGTTCCCATCTCCACTACGATACACGTCTCTAATCAATTCAGATAGTAGTTGCCATGATAACCTACCGTCGTTACGTGCTTTACATGTTTCAATCCATTCATTCATCCACTCAAGATTGTTTTCAATGTATAAAAGTAGCGCCTCATAATCTTGAGCACCTGAATAAAAAAACAATAATTCACCAATATTAATAAATATTACTTATAACCATGGTAAATTATATTAATTAATAAACTATGAAAGAATAAAACCTGAATGAATATAATGATCATATACATGATGTAAAAAAATGAAACATTATATGTATTATACATAATAAATCTTTTACCTCTCACTTTCTTCATTCTACCTTTTCCCAACAAGTGCTCCTCTTCAAATTTTTTGATGGATTTCACATCCTAAATGCAATCCACCGCCTTCATGACTGGAGCAGCTAATTTAGGAAGATAATGACTAATATACACCATGGATTGATATACCACATATCCCTCCACCATAGAACCCTCAGGTCGTGCTCTTTGTTTAACCAAAGCCTTCAAGGATTTTAGGTGCCTCTCGACCATCCACATTGACCTTGTGTGTACTGGTCCACACATTTCAATCTCCTCAACTTGGTGTATCAAGTAGTGTTCTTGTGCATTGAAAAATGCTGGAGGTAGATACTTTTGCATTTCACACATTAGCCGAGGAATTTCTCTCTTCCAATACTTTATTTCATCTTGATGGATTTTTTTCAATGACAACCATCTGCAAATCATTACGCAAGGTTATTTCAATGAAACATAATATATATTTCATTACAAGTCAATTAATACATCATTTCATCAAGTACAAAAATAAATTGTAGCAATTAGATTTTGTGTATAAATCAAAACTACTTACCTCATGTATTTACTAAGACCATATATAACTTGTTTGACATTGTTGTCGAAGTCGTTTGGGAGAGATACAGGTAGAACATACTATAACAATAAAAAATGAATCGTTATTGGTTTCCAAATTAAACAGAAAAAGGAAAATTGAAAATATGTATTCAAGCAATAACAAACAAAAACGTATACCAAAAAAGTTACCTTAATAAAGGTATGCCAATCATGTGTTTTCACCCCACTGAAGTCACCTTTCTTCGTTAAGATATTATTTATGTTTGAAGCAAAACCTGTTGGAATTTTAATTCTTCTAACGACCTCTTTTACATCATTGCTTTGTTGTTCTGTTAATAACCATGGAATATTATTATAATTTCGACCTCCATTGTTATTTGATCCGTCGCTCACACTTTTCATTGCATGATTTGATTTCTCAATGTCAGCACAAATTTTGTCAATTTTATCTCTATCATGTGCACCATCTATGGTTCGCCATAACATTTCTGTCACATTCTTCCCGACATGCATTGTATCAAACAAATGAGCTATTTTTAGGTCCTCATAGTAGGGAAACCTCGAGAATTGAGAAGGATAACATTTCATTCCAGGTGGAAGTACAATATTAGTACCTTCACGGCGACGATGACCTTGATATCAAAGAATAAAATAAATCAGAACAATATTAACTATAAAATACAATAAAATAAATTCATTAGTTAAAACAAAAATTCCAAACATTACATAAACAAATAATATATATATATACACACACATTACGTACCAGCTGCTCGACGATTATTAATTCTGTTATATTCCAACATCCACAACTGAGGTGTCATTCTTCGTGGTTTTAATCTAGTTTCTTCTTTATCATTGAAAATATGTTTTTCAGTAGTACGATACTTATGGTTCCTAGGGAGGAAGTGCCTAAACTCATCAAACACCATCTTTTTTAAGTTTGCTGAATGATGATACTTGATCTTAGGGCCACAAACTGGACATGCAAATCTACCCTTTGTTTGAAGACCTGCAATAGATGGATCAATAACAATTAATATACTATGAGATCATTTTTAAAACATGCAATATGGTATATCTAATTTAGATAATTATGTATCATATTAAAGTGCAATGAAATATTACATACCACGAACATGTGTTAGTCCTGGGGCATCATGAATTGTCCATACAAGCATTCCACGACATTGAAATCTCTTCTGCTTGATTGGTTTAGTGATGTCATACATAGTGATGCCATGCCATAACCGTATTAGCTCATCGATAAGAGGCTCAATATATACATTCATATCTTTGACCTGGTACTTACCTAATTGTTCAAAATTACGGAACATAATAATTACTCCCATGATATATGTATATATAAGTAAATAAATAAATAAAATATATATTTATTCAAACAACGAGAGAAATGAAAATGTTACATTCAAAGAAATAATGTATCAAATACCTGGAATAATCATAGTCAACATTATGTGCTCCCTCTTTATTGAAATCCAAGGAGGAATGTTATTGTTGATAACGAAAATAGGCCACACTGAGTAAGTAGATCTAAGCTCTCCGAATGGATTAACACCATCAGCTGCCAATGAAAGCCTGACATTATGAGGTTCATTTTTAAAATCTACATATTTTTCCTCGATTTCTCTAAATGCAGAACCATCTGCAGGCATTCGAAGAACACCATCTCCACTTCTATTCTTTGCATGGAAATCCATAAATTGTGCTATGCTGTTACACCTGAACATTCGCTGCAAACGTGGAATTATGGGAATATGACGAAGAACCTTTTGAGGCACCTTTTTGGTTAGTTGATCTGTTTGATATCTACTGGTACCACATTTCAGACATTCTGTTTTCAACGCATGTTCTCCATAATATATAATATGATCTTTAGGACATGCATTTATAGTGTGTTATTCCATTCGAAAGTGTTTCATAATAGCACGTAGATCTCGATATGTTCGAGGTAAAGTATTTGGCGATGGTAACAAATATTCACCCAACAATCTACAACAGAAACAAAAAGTAGTGTCTTGTAAAGATTATTAATCATATATATATATATATATAATAGTTATTAAAACCGGAACCGGTGACCGGATCGGTGGAGCTAATGAACCGGGTTTCGAACCGGAACCGATCTAACCGGTAGCGATCAGATCTCAATGAACCTGTTTTAAAAAAAATACATTAAATGATTATTTTTTAATAAAATGAAAAATAAATAAATAAATAAAAACTATTTTTAAGATTTGCAACCATGATTCCAAGCCAATAGAGACAAAATATGAAAAGTTTGCTCATTTATATACCATGCAAAGGTGAATATATCAAAATGGTAGCAAATGCAATACATATCATCGAAAAATACATAAGCAAACTTGTTGAAGTAATGTATCAGGTTTCTCTTATATTATTCACTGTGTTTTATTGCTGAGTTAATATTATAATATACAATCTGTCCCTACTCAGATCTGTTGTCAATTCATTGTATTAGCCTTAAAGACAATTCTGGGTTTAGTATATATATATATATATATATATATATATATATCAGACCAACATTTTTAAGATCTTGTATTCTTCATTATCTATGTTTGCTTGCCAATAAATTTCTAGAAAAACATCTACAACACTTAGAGGTATTGAATTGGTTTATGAAACCCACTATTAGTGCTATTTGTAACAAGTTGAGAGAGCATTACAACTTCAAAAGTCTTCTCACAATGTGTTTGACAAAATTTATCACTGAAAAGATTCATTAAAACCCAGAAAACTCAGTAGCCAGTTTAGTGCATTTCCAAGCGGGAATTTTCTAGTGGTCAATTTATTATTGCCAGTCACATTTTCATTAGGTTGTATGTTGTTTTCCCTTGAGTGGCGTCAGACCATTTGCATCAGTCTTGATGCCATGATCAAATTTCTTGTATGTTGTGTGAAAGGTTTTGTATTTATGCTGCTGCTATGTGTGAGCAGAGAGAGAGGGTCTGATAGTTCCTAGCTGAGTGTGAAATAAGGTTGCTGCTGATTGTTTTGGGAACAGAAATTGTCATCAAGTACACTTGATGAGTTGCATGCTGCCAGGGATTTTATGCTAGCCAGCCTTGTATTTATCAGTCATCATGTGTATTGTTGCTACTATAAGGTGTTGATTATGAGTTATTAGAGAAGTTTGTTGCTAGTATAATAGAGGAATTTGCAGCTCATGGAGGAGACACTGAGGAATTTGCAACTCATGGAGGAGCACCTAACCGGCCAGTTAAGTACGGAACTGACCGGTTTATGCATAAACTGGCCGGTTCCTTACTTAACCGGCCGGTTAGGTCCGGTTAACTGGCCAAAACAGGTGAGAATAGGCTATTGACCGGGTTGCAAGGCCGGTTCCAACCGGCAGCCGTCCTGACCGGCCGGTTTTGATAACTATGATATATATATATATAACTTATTATTTTACACATTTATTACAATTAAAAAAAAGGGAAAATAATCAACATTTACATATATGTGATCATATATACATATTGCATATCTTAGGAGTTGTTTCATACATCTGTTCGACAAATTATTCATAACCTTTAAGTTCACCAGCAACAATAGCAGAGCGCTGGTGAACTTAAAGGTTATGAATAATTTGTCGAACAGATGTATGACACAACTCCTAAGGTATGCAATATGTATATATGATCACATATATGTAAATTTTGATTATTTTCCCTTTTTTTTAATTGTAATAAATGTGTAAAATAATAACTTATATATAAGTTATTATTTTACACATTTATTACAATTAAAAAAAAAGGAAAATAATCAACATTTACATATATGTGATCATATATACATATTGCATACCTTAGGAGTTGTGTCATACATCTGTTCGACAAATTATTCATAACCTTTAAGTTCACCAGCAACAATGTAGCAGAGAGAAGAGTTGCATTTGAGTGTTCAAAAAGTCGTTCACTTGACCTTTCAATCAGAGGTACATCATAAATACCGTCACCGCTATCTCCACCATCATCATCTGACTCACCATACAAGTCTTGGAGCATTTGATTTGTCCCATCATTGATGTGAATTGTCTCATTACTGTCATCATGATCTACCTCCATGGGATCATTAAAATTACCTTCATCATTCGCTTCATGTTCTTCACCTTGTACAACATCATTTCCAATACTAATATTTGATGCAATATTCTATTGTACGAGTGCAACATCATCTAATCTACTACTATTTTGTTGCGGAAGCTGGATGATCATCTGCAAAAAGTCGGGGGGCAACTGTGCCTTTGTGAAAATTACAAACATTAATAATTAAGCATTAGTGCGCATATAAAAAATATTAAAATAATATAAAATTTTACAATATAATCAAAATGAAGATAGATAATTAATTACCATGGGATGATAGTCATTCGATCCACCATCAATGTGCCCATATTTCCTACAATGCACTGTTGTTGTTGCTATTAAAACTCTAACATTATTTCTCATACAACATTTTTTACAAGGGCAATAAACTTTGCCATCACCCCTTTCACCCTTTTGAATTGTTTTTCCAGCTCCAATGTTTTCTTCCATTGTTGCAAATTATCCTATAAAGAAAACAATAAATCTCTCTCAATGGTGTAGAAAACCCAAGATTTGTTGAACTCAATGGGAGCTCAATATATAAGCAAAAAGAAAATAAAAGTGGGCATTTTACAAATTGTGAGCTTTTTACAAAATGTGGGCTTTTTACAAAATTGTGGGCTTTTTACAAATTGTGGGCTTTTTTATTCTTAATGCATTTTCTGTAGAATACTAAACAGATTTGTCCAAAATTTCAGATGCAAATTGTAGTCTCTACTACGTTTGGAAAATTGGAGGTTTATAAAAGATAAACTGCGAACAGAATTGTACCACTATGATAAGAAGCTGTCAGAAGCATTCCTTCTGCTTCACAAACATGAAACTACCTTAAGAATGCTTATGGTTGATATAAATATTAGAGCATGGCAGTTAAATGTAGTAGTTATGCTAAAATACTGAATAACAGCTTGAGAGTGCTCTTCAGATACTGTACGAATGCACCAAATTAAAGTTGTACCATTACTAAAGATAAATGGCCAAAAATAGTCAATTTTGATATCGTGAAGTTATGTCTTTCTTGGTAGAAAACTGGGGATAGGATGGAAAATATGAGAGAACTAAGTTCCAAGGACTAAAAAACCAAGGCCAACATAGTTTTTCCTTGAATCAGAGACAAAACAAAGCTGCCCAAAAAAGTGTTTGAGAGCACCCATTGAAGCTCCTATATATAGTAGAGTCAACATTTTCCTATTGAACAAGTTTGTATAGTCAAAGCCACAACAAGATTAGATAGCCACGATCCTAAATGAGAACCAGAGCCAAAGCTAAGACAGATCCACGTTTAGCAGAACAAGATAGCCATAGCAAAGGATTTGACCACAGAACCAAATCATGAGAGATAGCAAGATTCTTGCTTCCACTGTGGAAATGTAGAAACTGTACAAGGGCTTTGCTTCCAGCAGATTTCATTGTGACAGTAATTTCTATGGTGTTGTAAGCGCTCATTAGTAGAATCTTAAAGCCATTCTGGAATTCTTTTAACCTGGAGAGGGTTTTCTGTGGTTATAAATCCTCATGTTCAAATTCCATTGTCGATTGGTTGTGTTTGATATTATGTTTTTACTGTCCGCAGTTGAATTTTCGCACAGAAAATTATCAGTCTAAAGCGGAGAAATTTTGCGATATTTCTTTTGCTTCCTATTGTGAAGTATTTCTCTTAGAACTCTACTCGTTGTAACAGAGGTCTTGGGCATAGAACAGGGGACTTGGGTTTTTTGGAATCAAACTTCAGGTTAAGATGCTCATCTGAAGAATGGCACAGTGAGCCTTAGCATGGAGTTGGGAGTACCAATTTGAAGTGCAGGTAGGGCATTGTACAATAGACTAGTTAGATTTCTGGACCCTAATACAAAAGTTTCTTCTTCTTTCAAAACGTGTTTCTCCTTTTCTGTAACCAATGTGGGTCCTGTTCTTGTTTCAATTGGGGATGGATGAGCATTTTTTATTGCTCCATATGATCACACTCTGGGTAGCCCTGGAGGCTATTTGGGGGTGATGAGTCTAATAGGTCTCAATGAACTGTTGCCCTCGCTGGGGAATACTATTGTAGTGGAATTTGATACTATTTTGGATGTTGAATTCCACGATCCTAATGGAAACTAGTACCTTCAGCTCCAGTACCTGTTCACAAAAGAGGGTGCCATAGTCATTCATGCGTGCAGAGAGGGTGAATTGCAGGCATTGCAACATGAGGTGTTGTTGTTGTTGCATTGGCCACTAGATTGTTTGTCTGGTTCTGTTACAAGCGCAGAGTATTGAAAAGGACAGACAAATTTAGTTCAGATATTGTGAAATTGCCTCGGAAATTCACCTACAAAGAGCTCAACAATGCTATGAAAGACTTTTTTTGAATGTGATTGATAATCGATAATTGCAAGCAAGGGTAATCCTCTTGTGAAACCCAAATTTCTGAGCATTTTCTAAAACCTGATGACGGAGTCATTGTAATGAACAAGCGCCTAGGTCCATATTACGTCCAAATCTACCAAGCACCAAGATCTATAAAAAAAAATCCACAGTATCTGCAAACTAAGAAGAAGAGGCAGAAAATGTGTTCTGCTTACCTGTTCGAATAGTGGTTGGGGTTTACCGCGGCAAAAATTTGACAGAGCCCATGTACCATTTTGTATCATTGAAATTCTGGCAGTATCATTCAACTGGGCAAGCACTTGCCTCGGAGCTCCATGACTGAGGGCAAGATCCCTAAATGATGCAGAGTCTCCAGCAATATTTCCCAAAGCCCAAACAGCCTTACACGAACACCAGTTGAACTCAAAGTTTCCCAAACAGCCTTACACGAACACCAGTTGAACTCAAAGTTGCCCAAACAGCCTTACACGAACACCAGTTGAACTCAAAGTTGGGTAGTAGTTTTTTAAATCAAATTCCAAAATTACAGACGTATAAAGATAGTTGGGAAGAATAATTTTATGCCTCTAAAATGAATGTGCTACCTGTTCTCGAACATTATCATTCCCAGAGGCAAGAAGTTCCACAAATATAGGTAGTGCCCCGTAATCAATCACAACCTTTGTATTCTCAGAGGCTCCAAAAAACCCCAAATAGGGTCAACCCTACTACAGGAGGAAGGGCCTGCAGTAAGAACTTACCATTTTGCAAGAACTGAGGGTGAATGTTGTTCTGCAAGAGCTGAGGCGAATGCTGTTCTACAAGAGCTGAGGGTGAATGCGCGCGTGCAAATGCGCGCGTGATATCAGACATTAATGTAGTTTTTTAAAAAATCATTTTTATGTAGCCCACATTTGAATTTTCTGTTTTCCTTATTTTATTGGGCTGAACTAGATAAAATTGAATATGAATAGTGAGTTAATTGTAAGATCAATGGGCCAAGGCCATACATCAACATTGACCATAGTGGGGAAGTATAAAAGCATGGATATTCATGCAAGTATAGTTATTAATGTAAGATCAAAGTTAACTCTTAGCTTCACTAAAGAAATAGAAGGTAAAGATCTAGCATCAACTGAAATTCACGTGAAAAAGTAGATGAAAAATGTACAATCATCCATTGGAGAGGTAATCTATAATTATCCAGTAAGACTCTTGGCTATGCCTTGATACTAAAATAATTCTCAATATTTTTGAATAATCATCGATTGGAATTTAGTAGGAAAACCATAGTAAATCATTGTCCAATGGCCATGCAAAAATATAAAAAAAATAATATCAATGGTACATCAACTTTCATACATGAGAACCCGGATGCGGGTGAAGTTGGTAGTGTTTAACGTGATGGGATGGGGGTGTGGCATAAGGGGAAGCCACTGGCCCACCCGCAAGAGTGCTGTCATTCAGTTCTTAATGTCGACTGATCGGCGTTTAATGCCATTTACTCCTAGTGCTCGAATAAACCATAGTCCCGCTCCTCGATACACATTCGCATGCCGCGACATGACTCAGCCTCCAGTTCATACTTATGGTGGTTTATTACAGTCGATTCACAGTTGCACGGTAGACTGGGTTGTTATTATGGAACGTCCCTCTGGTCTGAACAGAATTCCCCCGCCTGTGAATCTGTGGTGCGCTCCAGGAGCAGGGCTTTCTAATGTTCGCACTGTAACTGGTAAGAGGAGCTGTCTCCATTGTTGTTTGGATTTTGGAGAAAATCTCCACTTCTCCCATGCTGGTTCCTGCAAGCTTGCTTCTGTCGCCCTGTTGCCCCTCTCGCCTCAGTCTTCTGTTCATTTTTTGCCTCCCTGCCCTGCTGTCTCGAGTGCGACTATGCCGCGCCTCAGGCAAAGAATGCACTGTCAAATAGGCTCCACGAGGCGCCAAATTTGACGCTCTCCCTCCACCTCTGGCATCTCCTATGCGTCTATCTCCCACTCTGACAGTCAACCTAGAGGGCGCCTTCTCCGCTCGGGCCGTCGCTTTGCTTCCCCCACTCCTTCCGCTCCTCCTGCTCAAACCCACACCGCACATTTTTCCTTTAACAACACTCTCAATCAACCCAAGGTGACTGCCTCAATTACGGTCGTCTTTCGTGAAGAGCCTCAGGAAATTGTTCCCAGTTCTCGCCCGGCGGAATGCAGCCTCTCAACGGCTCAGGATTCGGCGCAGTTTGTTGGGCTGAAGCACCCTGATAGTGCGAACGTGCAGGGTCAGATGGGCAAGGCCACGCAGGACCTGGTGAACAAGGAAGCAGTGGGTCAACCTACTGAGAGGCAGGACGCAATGCAAGCGAGCGAGGCACAGATTACTCCTCCTCCTCCCGGGAAGGTGATCCATTCTATTGCTGACCTGTATAATTCTGACGGGGAACCAGATGAACTCTGGTGCAGAGTTGTCTATGAACCTGATCCTGATGAATAGTTCCTCCTCTTCACTCTGGTTTTTTGCTCTATTTCTGCCCATTCTCAGGGGCCTGTTCACGTGTTTCATGCTATCTCTGAAAATGCATCTGTTTTTTTTGCTTCGATATGGTCTCCAGTACTACAATTCTCTGGTTCCCCTGCGCGGGATTTTTCAAATGAACTGTTTCAGACTGGTTTCCCTCTTGCAGGGCAGTCTTCAAACTATGGTTTTTTGTTTCAAATGCCACAACACTCGGCAATGATCAAGCTTCGGCCCACTGTACTGTACTCCTTTTGTTAATATAATTACTTTTACTTAGAAAAAAAAACTTTCATACATGAGAAAATAGATACTGACAAATGGTACATCATGGCCTGATTAATTTCGCTCAGCAATTTCAAATGGTATAACATTTAGTCAACAGTAATCATCAATTTCTGCACACAGAGACTAATTTCTCTGGAAGCCTCAGATTTCTTTGGCTTTTTATTCTTATAACTACATAGACATAATTAATAGAGAGATTGAGGACAGAAAAAAATCTAGCGCTTAGTCTCCACTACTCAACATGTTTTGTGAGAAATAATACATAGATTGATTTCTCTGAGTGCCTTAGCGTTCTTTGGCTCATTTTTTTAATCACAACAATAATAATAAATGCACTGAGGATTTGTTCTTAGTCCGATTATGCAATTTTTATAATACAGATTATGCAATATTAATAATAAACATAAATTTATTGCAATTTAGGGAAAGCTCGTTCATGTTTTTTTCTTTATATTGGAAGGTTTACTTGATTTTTGAAGTAATTTTTAGTAGATCATAGTGTTGGAATATTTAAATTCCAGAACAACAATGGAGAATAAAACTCCTCTCTTCAACACACAGAAAATATTAAAAAAAAATTCTTCACTGGAAACAGAGTTTTCACTGTAAAAACTATTTCATTAAACTTCAAAACTTTGGTTACAAAATCTCCTCTGACTGAGGGAATAAAAAAACTTTGACTGCTTCAAAACACAATTCAACACAAAACTCACACTCTAAAATTTCACTCTATCTGTGCATTTACAACTCACTGCTTTGAATTGTGCATATGATGTATATATGTAAAACATATATATATGGACCTGTACGCACGACATTTTTAAAACAAACATTAAAGAACTTTGACCACCGGACGTCAACCAAAAATTAAACTCTCCTTCAATCAATTTCGGGTGCCAAAAAAATTTGCTGACGTCATCAAAAATGTCATGCGAAATTTCTATTCAATCTGCTTTATGAATTTTCCGCGTCCGATTTTGGGCACTCGTACGGATGGCTGAGTGTGATGCGGAATTTCTATTAAATCCGCCTCAGTGAGATTTCAAATCCGGAAATTTCAGTTCTGGGACCACTGTCCTTCAATTTTTTAAACTCTGATCAATCAAAAATGGCAAGTGGCTCTCTGCAACGTTTTTGTTATACTGCGATCTTGACTTATCGCTGGAAATGGAAGGCGGCTGCCTGTACATCAGTTGTAAGTAATTTCAACACATAGCATATATTGAGCAAATATTAGTTTGACAAGAATCAGTTATTTCTCTTGAAAATTTAGGTATTAAAAGTCCATGACACAGATATATCACACTCCAAAATCCAAAGAAAATGGAAGAGCGTTCAGTTTTTTTAATCAAACTTTTATTGGTGAAGGGTTAATTTATTACGAGAACATAATTAATGAAGTGAAAAATTTTAAACGTAACGTTTATTGACTAGAAAAATAATGACCAAAACGTCAAAAAAATTTGTGTGATGGGTAAAGAGAAATCCAAATTCCAACCCTGCCTGCCATTTGTTGGTGAGTGGAGGTTATTCACTTTTCGTGAGTGGAGGTTATTCACTTTTCATTTACAACTTACCAGGTTACTCATGTTACCAATATTTTCACATGGCTCACTTTTAGGTGACTACTTATTGTACTTCTTCTTTATAAATAACAATTGGTAGATAATTGTATATATTATTTGAAATCTATAACAAATCCAGGCAACAAAATTACAACAAATAGAAAATTATGCAAAAAATTCACTAGGGCACTACTAATGTGTAGATACCCTATCATTTCTTAGATCCTCATAACTTACCAACACCTACTATATTGGTATACACATAATATGGCATTTACCTGAAGTCTTTCATATGTATCTAGAAGTAAATAAGTTGTATGACAATTGTTATGGCGGATATAAGATGTGTATTATAGTTTATATTTCAATTTTTCTAGCATGCATGTGCGGTCCATATAGTGACTACAATTACCAATATATTTCAGTGAAGATGTGAAGATGATCTCTCATTAAGTCCTAATTACTTAAAGCATCATTAATTAGCTTTCCAAATGAATAAAATATGTTAACAAATTAGTAAAAAATAGGAAAACAAATCATGCTTTAAAAAAATATGGCACAATGAGTCACACTCTGAGATTTATTTAATTACTCATCAAGTGTCGCTACAACATATATATGATCACCATTACCATATAAATGGGACATGTGACCATAATTTTGGTTTCGCCAATGACATTCCACATCATGAGCATTGTTTAGGGTTGATTGTGTTGATTTTTTTTAAACAAATCATTTATACATTTTAAGGAAATTATAGACACAATTTATAATCACATTACAAGATCATGGTGTATGGATATTCCTTATCATTTCTTAGATACTCAAAACTTACCAACACCTAATAGATTGATATACACATCATATAGAATTTACCCCTAGAATGCCACATGTATCCTAAAACAAATTAGTTGTATGGCAATTGTTATGGTGCATATATAATGTGTATTACAGTTTATCTTATAATTTTGTTGAAGTAGCATACAACAATTTACATAGTGATATGAGAACCACTCTCTAGAGTATACATCGATTTTTTACACATGGATTTTCAGTTTATTTTTAAGATATATCATTAGTGATGCTCACATGATTATATAATGAACCATTAAGTTGAACTATGAAATTATTCCTCACAACACACACATATTGATGAATTAATAATTTTTCTCATATAATTTTTTTAATCTATTTTGAAAAATAAAATAAAATTATATATAATTATTTCTAAGAAGAACAAGAGAGAGTTACTTACCATATCTTCGTAAAACATATAATAGCGACGTTTGGAGGAAGCCATCTAGCGACGCTTTGGGGCATAGTGTCGCAATTGCGACACTTTTTCTAAATGTCGGTATTGCGAGAATTTTCTCTAAATGTCGGTATAGCGACGGTTTCCCAAGATCAATGGCCCAAAGTGAACCCGATAACTTACCTTTTACCTTTTCGGAAAGCGTCGCTCTTCTGAAGTTTTGAACGATTTCCATTTTTTTCGGTCTTGTGACGTCCGTCGGTCTTGTGACACTTTTGCAATAGTGTCGCACTTTTACAATTGCGACACTTTTTCTAAGTGTCGGTATTGTGAGACTTTTCTCTAAATGTCGGTATAGTGACGGTTTCCGAAGATCAATGGCCCAAAGTGAACCCGATAACTTACCTTTTCCCTGCACCTTTCCTTTTCATCGTGGTCGTTCTCTCGTTGAATCCAGATCCGACGGCGCTAATACATTTCCGCGCTCATAAAGTAATCGTTTGATGTTTTGGCAAAGCCGCGCGAAATGGGTGGTTTTTCCAAACCACCCGTGCTTATGTGTCGCCACCATGTTGTATCGTGTTCGAAAAGCTAGTTTCCGCTTACCACCATTTACCCTCACGAATACCACTGGCGGTATTCCCTAAACCTCACCCGTTTAACCCGAGTTTAATGTCATTTAACTATGGTTATACCATCGAAGGATAACATTAAAATTATTATTTGCATTCAAATTTTCACCTTTTCGCTTTAAATCTGTAAAAACATTGCAGAACCGTTTTCCTCAAAATCACGCCGTTTGAACCCTAAGAAACTTTGCAGAGCCATTTTCAACCTACCAGTACCATTTTTCGACGCCCATTGCCCTGAATTTCCATTACAAAGTACTACATTGTCCTCTGTGAAGCCATTTTCAAAAAATTGAAGACTGAGCACCTCTGCAACGTCTTCAACAGAATTCCGCTGGTTCTCAAGGTACTTTTATTCGAAGTTGCCCTCTGAGATTTCAAAATTCCTGTCGATTTCAAATAATTACCAAAGTTACTGCAAAAAAGTGTCCATTTTTCAGGGAAAACTCTGTCAAAATTTCCCTGGAATCCCTAATTTCCCTTTCTCGCAGTTTTTTCCATACCCTGGTCAGTTTCGCTGTTGAAATCGATTTTAAATACACGTCCTGAGCTTTAAATTCCTTGCATTTCCTAAAAACCCTGCTCAGAAACCCCATTTTCAGTAGAAATTTGCCAAGAAACCCTTGTTTCTCGTAAAGGAACTTAGCAAACCGTTTAAGCTTGCTTCGTTCATTATTAAAAATGACCAAGAAATAGGTAACCCCCAAGAATGGAGGCCCAAAATCTGAAAAGAAGTCTTCTTCAAAGATTCCTCAGCTTATGTCCTTCAAAATCGACAAACCAACTCCTGCACTCACGGCTGATTCTATAGAAGTGGTCAGACCAGTCCAGCCTCCAGTCATTTCTCCAGAGAAGAGCCCTTTAGTTGATCTGGACTGTAGAATACTAGACCCTAATGTAGAATTTAACCCGCTTGATGTCTATAATTGGTGCTATGGAAAATCAGTGGAAAAGGGTGACAAAGATATTCCAATTTGGGAATCCAATTTGCCTAGATATATTGTCCCTCTCACTCATTCTGTTCCTGACTTTATCAGATTATGCGAAGCCTATTATATGCCAGAACAAAGATGTATTGTAAACAAAGAAAAAGAACCCCTGTTTTACATCACTGAAGAGTCGATAAATTCCATGCTGCAAATGAATCATGACCCCAATTCTGCTTCCCTAACAATAGAAGATTTAACCCAACTATATCTTGACTTGGATTTCAATGCTAGATTCAAAATATACCAGAATTTTTGTCCAAATCAAGTTGATATTCCTAATTTAGATCCTCCTTTCGACACCGTTGATTTCCCAGATGAAACTAGACAGATTGTCTCAATGCTCTCCTTCATACTAGGATACGCCAGTGATGAATTCACTGATGTGGCTATCCTAGGTTTTCTGTCAACTCTAAACCCTGGTCAATCACCATCCATTCAGTTCAATTTTGCTAGATTTATTGCTGATAATATGCAATATCAGTTATCCAAATTATCAGAAGAAGGAGTTTTCATATACTCCTCTTATCTACTACACCTCTTCCTATATTATCAAACAGATAAGTTTCCAATTGAATGTCAGAAAGTGGATGCAGAAGGAAAAGTTCTATCAGTAGTATTTTGGTCACTATTCTAAGGAAATGGAACAAAGAGTATAGTTTTACAGATTTCAATGACTCATTTATAGCCCCTGCTATGTATCTCTTGGAAAAAGAGGAGATCCCTAGGATCAATGATGAGACAAGAAGAATTCTGCAGTTATCAGAGAGCTACAAAATTGGAGATTGGTATTTATATAAAAATCATATAGAAATCAGAGTGTATGGCTCATCCCTGGCCCCATATAAGTTACCCAGATTTGTTACTACAAGAATATTTGCTTTAGAATATATGAGACAGCTATTGAATGTAGATGAAATCCACTTCATATCTTTCAAGAAAAAGACCCAATTTAAGCTGAAAAATCAAATTGGGCCATTCATTGTGAATAACAGAGAAGCTGCCAATGAGATAAATGTCAAACTTAAAGAGTATAAGTTCCCATGTAGTTTTACATGGAAGTATGACCCACGAGGTATTTTGAGTGCAATAAGGGTAAAATGTAAGTTGCCTGTTTACTTGCATGATCCTAAGCCCCATATTGAAAGATATGTAAATCAAATTGAATGGGAGCCAAACACACTATCTGATGATGATTCACAGGCAGTACAGGTAATACAGGTAGACAGTGGCAAAGGCAAACAGATTGAACAGACAGTACAGGTGGCTTCTACAAGCAAAGATACTTATAATGTACATAAAAGAGACAGAGAAGGAGACAGTTTCATAGCTGAGACTATTAAGAACATAAAATTCAGAACTCCTTATAGTAAAAGAAGCAAGTCAACAGAAGAAGAAAAGGATAAGGCTGTAAATATTGATATAAATGATGAAGCAACAAGAATAGTCACTCAAACATTAGAAGAGCTTCAAAATGTAAAAATTGGAACACAACAAAAATATACAGTCATGAAGGAAAACCAGGCTATTGTCGATTTGCCTCCTTCTTCTCAGGAAACTGACAATACAGAGTCAGAGATTCAGATCAGATTCAGACAGATTAAAGAGAAGAATGAAGAGCTCAAGAATCAAGCTCATTCTAGATTTCTTAAGGAAAGGCCTGGAAACAAAGACAGGCTTCTTTCAACATTTGATTATTCATCCAATAAATTGGTAATGTCATTCTTGAAGCCTACAGTGGTTGAGCCAAAATCAGTGGCAGATTATTCCAAAACAGATCTTGAACTGGATGCAGATGCCATTCATGAATTAGATTAAATTGAATTTCATAGGAGAAATACTGAAATGCTATATTCCAAAATTGTCAGTAAAACTATGAAATCAATTAGGCTTGAGAAAACAGTGCTCAACCTCCAAAATCAAATGAGGTTGGACAAAGCCTCACTGTATGCTAATAATTTAAGAGTAAAAGCACTAGAAGATATAGTGATTGAAGCAAGGGGTGACCCAACCAACATTGAAGGGGAAAAAGTCTTAATTAAACAGAAAAATGAGGATATAGCTGCTCTTAGAAAACAGTTGAAGTTGCCTCAGAGTGAAAACTCTCAAGCAAAAGAAATTCTACAGCAAAAAACAGAGAATGATGATTTAAAGCAGATTGTACATCAAATGAAAGGTCAGATAAAAACAATGGAAAGTCAAATAGAAGCTCTAATGAAAGAGAATGAAGAACTAAGAAAATCACAACCAACGGTCATTCCTACAATGATCCCCACTGTAAACACGGCTATACCATCTACTTTGGCAGAACACTTGGCACCGAACGGAGTACTGCCAACTGCAGTGCCAATTACTTCTCTAATCTCTGCCTCTTCTTCTTAATCCTCACAGAGGACCACACCACAAGACCAAGATAAAGAGATTCTTAGTTTGAGAGGCACTATTAAAAATTTGGAAAAATCCAAAAATGATGCCTTGACTACTTCTAGAGGACATGAGCAAAGGGCTGATCGACTACAAGAACAGGTAAAGATTCTGCAAGCACAAGTAAATCTTACAGATCAAGTGGCCTTTATAAAAAATCATTTATTATTGATGGCATTCATTCTCAATGGCCTTCAATTCGGATAATTTATGAACAGAGGGAGTTACTTCAAGTTGCTAGTGCAGAGATTGACAAGACTAAGAGGGAAATTGACAAAAACCAGCCCAAGCAATCCAACTCATAGCTTTTTTAAATAGTAAAACCAGGGAAGAGTTGGAAGAATTGAAAATTATTGATAGAACAGAAACCATTCTTCAAATCAAAAAGGTCCTGAATAAAAGAAACATAATGAGTAATCTAGAGGACCGGTGTAAAGACATGAATTTATCCATCTCAAGGTTTTTAGCCAAATACAAAACATTGTCAGAAGCATGTTTGCCTGATATTCACACATTGAATGACAAGTTAATGCCTCAGAAAGATTATGATCTAAAAATTAGAAATCATGCAAAAGAGCAAGCCAGACAACAACTGCCTCAAGGATCACCAACAGGCAGAATACTTCTTCAGTATTTTGAAAATCTGTTCTTTTTAGATAATGAGATCAGGCATATGTTCACTATAAAGCCTAACTTTGCCAAGTATATAGAGGCAGATGAAAGTTACAGAAAATTGAAGACTATGAAGATCCCCTCTGCAGAAAAGTGGCAAGAATTCACAGATCTGCTGTGAATTTAATGGATAAAAAACAGGAAATTCACTTGTAAATTCATTTTTTACTGTTACCTCAAATAGTAAAAATACAGGGTTAAAGTGCACAACAACAATCAGTTCAAATTAGAATAATCAGTTCTATTTTTTCTTGTAAAAAGGTAACAGCTTGCAAAAATTTTTGCAGCTGTCCCTCTTTTTAAGTTTTCTTTCCTATTTTTGATTAAAACATTATCTCAATTCCTGAGATATTTTGTAAACATTTTTTTGTATAAATACTTCACAATTCGAAGTATTCAGTGTGAATAAAATTTCTCAAGACAACTATAGTTTATGCTCTCTACTTGGCATTTTAATGTTTTCTACTTTGTTCGTGCTCTCTACTTGGCCATTGGCCTGTGGGTGATATGGAGTTGTAATCTTGTGCTGAATGTGGGAGTTTTGCAATGTTTCAGCTAATTTATTACCTACAAATTGTGGTCCTCCATCTGTGATTATGTCCCTTGGGAGACCATAGCGCACAAATATTTGGAAAAGAAATTGTACTACAGAGTCCTCTGTAGCTTTTGAAAGTGCCTCTGCTTCGACCCACTTAGTGACATATTCGGTTGCAACTAGGATGTATGTTTTTTGGTTTGAGGGAGGACTAATAGGGCCAACAAAATCAAGTGCCCAGTTCAAATGGTTCAATCACTAGTTGAGGGTTCAAAGGCATTTCATGTTCCAGGCCTTCCCCGGGCGTCTCTTGCCCCAGCGACTATCACGAACACCTTCGGTGCAGCATCCTTAAAGATGGTAGGCCAGTAATAGCCTGTTCGTAAAACCTTATGGGCAGTTCTACGGTTCCCAGTTAGATCCCCTTCTTCAATCTTCTTATCTGTAGCTTAAGGATTCTTAAGTGGCCTTTTGCTCAGATTCCATCCACTCCATCAAATCAAGCCTATACATAGCCTTAGAAGGTCACCTATCTTGCCCTTAGCACATTTGCATCTCTGAGCCTTATTTCTTAGTTCTGCTTGCCTAGAGAGTTGACTCCATTGCCCAATATTATGGTAGATCCTTCTGGTTTACCTTGAAATCTCTTTATTCCCACCAATATTTTAAAATCAAACCCAAATACACAATCATAGCTAGCCTAATATCTGTTACTAAAACAAAGCTAAATCATACAGAGAGATCCCTCTCTAGGGTTCAAGAAGGCTAGATCTTGAATTCCCAAAGAGGTTCTTGGTTACCCCTGGTGTTCTTAACTACAAAAATCCCTATCCCACAACCTGAGAATTACTAGGGTGATAACAGGCCTTGGGGGTATTGTGATCCTTGGAGGAAACTCCCACAGCTAGAAGAGTTGACAGAGAAAATTGGATCGAGTACAAAGGTGTGGCAGGTGGGTTTTACCCTGTACCAATTGTTATGGTGCATATATGATGTGTATTACAGTTTATCTTATAATTTTGTTGAAGTAGGATCCAACAATTTACATAGTGATATGAGAACCACTCTCTAGAGTATACATCGATTTTGTACACATGGATTTTCAGTTGCTTTTTAAGATATATCATTGGTGATGATCACATGATTATATAATGAACCATTAAGTTGAACTATGAAATTATTCCTCACAACACACACACACACAAAGCGTCGCTATTGCGACGGATGCCTCCAAACGTTGCAATTGCAACACTTAGACATTGTGTTACAATTGCGACGTTTGGAAGCATCTGTCGCAATAGCGACGCCTTGGAGAATAGGGTCGCCATTGCGACGTCTTCCTTCAGACGTCGCAACTGTGACACTTTGTCTAAGTGTCGGTATTACGACCCATTTCTCTAAACATCAGTATAGCGACGGTTTCGGGCGGGATTGAAAAAATTTGCGGAAATTTCCGACATTTGGTCAAAAGCGTCGGAAGCAAGTGTCGGAATTTCCGCCAAATGTAGTAGTTTAGCGACGCTTTGGGGCATGGTGTCACAATTGCGACGTCTTCCTCGAAACGTCACAATTGCGACAGGTTTTAGGTGTCGGTATTGCGACACGTTTCTATAGACGTCGGTATAGCGACGATTGCGGGCGGGATGGAAAAAATTTGGGAAAATTTCCGACATTTGGTCAAAAGCGTCGGAACCAAGTGTCGGAATTTCCGCCAAATGTAGTAGTGTGTATATGGCTTAGGAAAATCCCTTTCCCTAATTACAAACCTGACTTTGTGTCAAAAATTTGTTTTTCAAAATCCATATGCTACTCTTCCCACTCTAAAAACACGTACCTACACGGCTCCTAAGAATAATATTTGCGTACACTTTTCTAAAATTTGAAAAAATAAATAAAAGACTATTTTTCGGGAGGAATTAATTGGTTTTACCAAAATACCACCTACAAGAGCCCATGGCCTAACCAAATTATTTGGTTTGAGGTGGTATGTATACAACCCTTAGGTAGGCCTAATTTATTCCTAATTAGAGGTATCATTATTATGCCAAAATTTCCCTAGATCAGGTATGTGTTTTTATTGTGCCTCCTAAACTCCCAGTCTTCAAGAAACCTTTGTTTCCTTGCAGAGATGCTCAACCTCCTTATCTATCATCTTCTTTCATATATTGGAGAGAAATTATTCGATGGCTCGGGCTAGATGGATCTGAAGGAAGGTTTTTTCAATATCTTTGGTTAGGATCAGGTTGTAGCTTCACTTGTACTTGCTTCTTTCAATTAATAAAGAGACTCATGTCCTATTTTAAAATAACATTGTTGTTCTATGAATGTTTATTTGTGATGATACAAATGACAAAACCTCCTTTCTATATATAGGAGTCCATGGGGTCACAATATAATCCTAGCCAACCTAACAATAATAATGTAAGGGCACAATAATAACAATATGGTGGCTACAGGGGTACAAAAATAACAATAAGGGGGCTACACTAACAATAATAAGGGGATACACTAGTATTATAGGGACCTAACATTAATGGATTGGGGTTTTATGAATACTTCGACATGTATATATATGTATTGTAACATTGAAAGGAATATAATGAAAAATCAATTTGGTAGTCCCGGTTTTTGGATCCAGGGGAAAATATCAATGCATATTTGTTTTATGTTCTCGCCGTTGTTTATTTTTCTGTTTTAAGAATTCATTTGCATGCAATTTCTATACAGGGTTAAAACCTACATTTGGTATTAGATTTGTTTCGACTTCAATGGGACAAACTTGCTGTTGAGGGGTTTTTTTCGGGCCTGTGGTTGACACTGATTAATGGGACATATGTGGAATTGATTCTTGCAGTGAAAGAAGATGGCAAGAAGTGGAAAAATAGAGATTGATAAATTTAATGGTCATAGTTTTGAGTTGTGGGAGCTCAATATGGAGGATCTACTGGTGGATAAATATCAATGGATCATGGTAGATTTAGGTATTAAACCAACGATAATGTCAACAGAAGACTTGGTGAAGTTGGATCGGAAGGAAAAGAGAATAATACGACTGTGTATCTCAGATTCAGTGTTGTTGAATGTATCCGGGGAATCTATGACGAAGGCTTTATGGGACAAGTTAGGGACTTTATACCAATCTAAGTCTCTAGTGAACAAACTGTTCCTATGAAAAATATGTAAAACGTGAGGATGAAGGATGGAAACTCAGTGAAAAAGCATATGAACATATTTAATACTGTGGTAAGCCAAATTTTATCTGTTAATATTAAAATTCAGATGAAGATAAGTGCATCAATTTGTTTTGTTCTCTACCAGATTCATGGGATAGTCTGGTTGTTGCAATAGGTAGAAATACAAATACCTTGAATTTTTATGAAATAGTCGCATCCTTACTGTTGAAGGAGATGAGACAGAAAAATATGGAGAGACATAATAGAGATGCCTTGTCTGTATGTGGATGGTCCCAGAATAGAAATAAAAATAAGTCCTCAATTAGGAGATATAAATCTCCAGGAAAATATATAAAGGTGTGTTGGAAATGTGGAAAGGAAGGGCACTACAAAAAGGAATGTAAATCTAAATCTCCTGAGAAAGGAAACAGAGTTGATGATGCTCCTTCTGTAGAGGAAAACACCACCTCATATGAATGTGGGGATGTGTACTTGGCTTCTTATTTAAGTACATATGTAGATCATGAGGCATGGTTGATTGAATCAGGTGCATCCTTTCACTTCACTCCCTATAGGGAGTGGTTTTGCGAGTATGAGAAATATGATGGTGGTGATGTCTTCTTAGGGGATGACAAGAAGGCCAGAATCATTGAATACAAAAAATTCAAGCTGAATTTTCAAGTTGGAAGGATTAGAACACTTCCCAGTGTTCTGCATAGTCCTCAATTGGCTAGAAAGTTGATTTCTGTAAGCAAGATGGATGATGCAGGTGTAAAAACAGTGTTCGAGAAGGATACCTGCAAGATGGTTTAGGGAGCATTGGTATTGATGCATGGATTTTGGACTGGAATTTTGACAAGCTTTTGGGTAGCACTATTATTTATGGGTGCAACAGTTCTATGGCTCCTGAAAGTGGAGCTGAAAACCTTGTGGTCTCTGGAGAAAATACCATGCTATGGCATCAAAGGATTGGACAGATCAGAGAGAAGGGACTTCAAATACTACATGGCAATGGTATGGTAGAAGGTATGTATAATTTCTCTTCAAATTTAGATTTTTGTGAACCTTGTGTATATGGGAAGTAGAATTGGGTGAGTTTCCCTTCTGGTGCTAAGAGGGCAAAAGGGATATTAGAGCTTGTGCATAGTGATGTGTTTGGACCTGTGTCAGTTGCATCATTGGGTGTGTGTGTGTACTATATCTCCTTTATAGATTACTTCTTAAGGCATACATGGATATATTTCCTCAGGAATAAATATGAATTATTTGACAGGTTTAAATAATTTAAGGCTCTGGTGGAAAACCAGACAAAGAAGAATATAATGGTGTCGAGGACACACAATGGTGGAGAGTTCTGCAAGAAGTAATTTGAAGGGTTATGTAAGAAGTGGGGTATAACACAGCATAAAACTAATCCGTACACACCTTAGTAAAATGGAGTTGCGGAAAGAATGAACAAGACACTAATGGAAAAGGCAAGGATCATGCTCAATGTGTTGGGTTAGGACATGAATTCTACGCAGAGGTTGTGGAGACTGCATGTTACCTAGTTAAAATATCACCTTCATCAGTGTTAGAGGATAAGACTCCACATGATGTATGGACTGGTAAGAAACGCTCTCTTTCACATCTAATGGTATTTGGATGTGATGCATATGCACATGTTCCAAAGGAGAAAAGAACCAAGTTAGATAGTGAATCTGAAATGTGCATCTTTATTCGGTATAAGGATGTTTTAAAATGTTATAAGCTTTGGAACCCAGAAATAAGGAAGGTGATGTAGAGTCGAGATGTGGTGTTTAGAGTGGTGAAATATGTTATTAAACATGAATTCCTACCAAAGGAACTTGAGAATATATATTTTGAGCTAAAGGAGGAAGAATCAAACTCTATAGCGTAACATGAATCAGAAGAGTAAGAGCCACAAACTCAAGTTTTGAGAAGATCAATTCGAGAGAAAAGGCAACCAGAAAGGTATAGTCCATCTACTTTCTCTTCACCTTTTTGTTTATCCATTATTGATGATGATCCCATAAATTTCAGGGAAGGAGTGGATTCAGAGGATGGAAAACTCTTGAAGGAGGCCATGGTTGATGAAATGACATATTTGGACAAAAATGAAGCTTGGGATCTGGTGGAGTTGTTGGCTGGAAGGAAACCCATTGGCAACAAATGGGTGTTTAAGAATAATATGAATGTAGAAGGAAAGGTGGAGAAATTCACATCTCGATTGGTAGAAAAAGGTTATTCCTAGGTGTCAGGAATTGATTTTTGTGATATTTTTTCTCCTGTTTCCAAGATAGCTTCTATTATATTACTTTTATTTGTTGTTGCTTCTTTTTATTTTGAGGTAGAAGAAATAAATGTGGGGATAACATTTCTGCACGGGGATCTATAAGAAGAGATCTACATGAAGCAACCTGAAGGCTTTGCGGTCAAGGGTAAGAAAGAACTAGTATGCAGGTTAAAAAAGTCTTTGTATGGGTTAAAAAAATCACCAAGGATGTGGTATCAGAAATTTGATACATATATACGGGGACTTGACTTCACCAAAAGAAAAGTGGATCACTGTGTGTATTTTAAATTAATTGGTGATCATGATATTTATTTGGTCTTGCATGTGGATGATATGTTGTTAATTGGAAATGACAAAGAAACTATCCAAGATTTTAAGACCCATTAGTCCTTTGAATTCGACATGAAGGATATTGGTGTTGGAAACTATATTCTGGGCTTGGAAATTAAATGAGATTGGGCAAAGAGGAAGATCTAGTTAAACTAGAGGAAGTATGTCGAGAAAATATTGGAGAGGTTTAATATGTAGGATAGTGAACTGGTGAAGGTTCCTATTCCTACAGGTGTAAATTTATCTATTGAACAATGTCCCAAGACATAAGAATAGGAAGAGGACATGTCCCGTGTTCCATATGCAAGTGCAATCGGTAGCCTGATGTATGCAATGCTATGTACTAGACCATACATTGCACATGCAGTGGGAGTATTGAGCATGTTTATGTAAAAAAATCTAAGAAGCATTACGCAACAGTGAAGCGGGTTTTCAGGTACTTTTGTGGCACTAGTGATTATGGTTTGTGATACCAAGGAAGACTATGATTGGACAAAGGTTTGGACATCTGTGGCTTTGTTGATGCATACTGGGCTGGAGATCTAGATCTTAGAAGATATACAAGTGGGTACGTGTTTAACCTATTTGGATGATCTATCAATTGGAGGATAAAAATACATTATGTAGTGGCTCTTTCAACTACAGAGGCTAAATACACGTTAACCACTCATGCTAGCAAGGAAGCAGTTTGGTTGCAGAGATTGTGTTCAAGTATGGGGTTGGTACAATGAGCTATAAGGATAGACTGTGATAATCAAAGTGCAATTTTCTTGGCAAAGAACCTTGCTTATCATTCAAATAAAAAGCACATTGATGTCCAATATCACTTTGTGAGGGAGATGGTTGAGGACAAAAAGGTGTTGCTAGTAAAGGTGGGCACTTTGAAGAATGTTGCATATGCATTTATGATGTTTGTGAGCACTGAGAAGTTTTCTTGGTGTAGAGAAACAATGGGCGTTGCAGGGATGGACCAATGACTAAGCTCTCATGTGACCCACTATGTGGAAAATAAAAAAACAAGTGGGAGAATGTTGGGTGTGTCTTATATTCTTTCCACGACTAGTACCATACACATAGGTTTTGCGGACCTATCCATGGTTTTATACATGGGTTTTTCACATGGTTTTGGGCATGATGGTTTTCTTCCCATGGTATTTTTTAGATCCGGTCGAGGGAACTACAATTATGGTCTAATCCAAGGTTAATGGATTGGGGTTTTATGAATGCTTCGGCATGTATATATATGTATTGTAACATTGAAAGGAATATAATGAAAAGTCAATATGGTAGTCATGGTTTTGGAATCTAGGGGAAAATATCTATGTATATTTGTTTTATGTTCTCGCCATGGTTTATTTTTTTGTTTTAAGAATTTGTTTGCAGGTAATTTTTGTACAGGGTTAAAACCTACACAACTACGTAATCTTGGAGTTTGTTCCTCAATCACCATGCATTACGTAGTTACAGTGCCTATTCTTCTCACTCCTGCTGATTGAAAACCTTCACTGCGTATTTCCATTGTCTCTCCCTACCTCAACTTCACATTACGTAGTTCTAGTTGATAGTGGGGTCATCCATCAGTCCCTTTTGAGCTCAACTACGTAGTTCCTGCCTTGTCTTCCTTGAGCACTGTGCACCGTGCATCCTCAGCGAACAAGCTCATCACCCTTTTCTCCTAGACTTTCCCATTATGAAAAAACTTGAAGGAGCCTCCCCTTATTACACATTTAAAAATTCCAAAGGATATTGGGGTCATCCATTAGTCCCTATAGTGCTCAACTATGAAATTCTTAGCCTCTTCCTCTCAAAGCTCTTGCACATTTCCCTATAACAATCAATGGGTAACATGATAAAACACAAATAGAATAGGTGATTTTGGGGTTGGTGTTGTCTTGTCATGAGTGGATTTTATTTGCATGAGACATTACCCTATCATGGCATGATGATGATAAAGGAGATCAATAAAATAGGTTACAAGAAGGACACCTGTGGAAACAAGTCACAAAGATGCTATCATGCAAGAGAGGAATTTTGGACCAAGACAAAGAGATGGAAATTCATGTTGGTTTAGAAGGTTCCAACACTTATTTATACCCTTTTGAGGGTGAGGACGAAGCATATTGCAGATCAATCATGAAGAATCAAATATATGGAAACATAGAGAAGAGCTCGACATTGATACATTAATATGAAGACTTATGTTACCATACCCAAGTCATGGCTTCTCAAAATGTCACAATAATAGTCATGTGTTTTCAAAGTGGTTTTGCCACATTATTTGTGGAGTGTAATTATGTAATTTACCAATAAATGATAAAATTTAAAATGTGTGGATGCGCAAGGGTCCGACATGGAATATGAAAAGTCACTAGATAGTCCTAAAGTCATGTAGAACCTCAAAGGTAAGTTTGAATGTCACATGTGAGCTCAAGATTCATGAGGGAAGGTCAAGAGTAAAAAGGGAGGTGGAGAGTCACCTCATTTGTTATATATACACCCTCTTAGCTTAAGAAAAGAGTATTTTCACCTTGGATTCTCTACCTTGGCATAGGAGAGAAGATCAGTAATTGGAGGAGCAAGTGGTGACTTAATATTCCATTATTGGGGCTAGTGTTGCATAATTTTAATTGTGTCTCTTGTAACTTTCACTTAATATATAAAACTCTCGGATCCGATGCACTTTCATGCATATGTCGTAAATGATTGTAAGACTATTCTTTCATTTTTTTATGTGTATGTTTATGTTTACACATACTAATGAAAATGAACTATTTTGTTGGATTTGGTATGTATCTTGTTGAGTGTGCATTTTGCTTGCGTTTATGATCATTGTTATATTATGAACTACTTTTTAGGTTAATTAAAATTTATTTCCACGCTCTTGTGTGTCTATTTTAGGGTAGTGGTATTACTTTTCTTCTAGAGGATCACTCTCCCTTTCCATTCCATGAAATTACCCTTTATACATTGAAATCATATGCCTCACAGTGTCAACTTACGTGCTTGTTTCGAAGGTTATGTGCATACTCTCTTATATTGATAATTGCAGCCAAGAAAAATCTCTAAGAGTAATGGTGGTCGAGCCTTTTATTTATATGGGGTTCCTACTCCAAACAATGTGAGGTTTAGTTGGGACTTCATACTTGGGAGACCCCCTATGTTGGAAAACTTCCAGCACTGTGAACAAGTGGTGCTAGAAGGAGGGCCAGATGACAATCTAAGCCCGTTGAATTCTTTTATGAATCTCTTATCTTGAATGACTATTTCCAAAATCATAATCCCATGATTATTTTCTAATAGATAAAATATTAAATTCCCTGTAGAACTAATTCATGACTTTTCACATTTGAAGTTCAATGGTGAGGGTGAAACATCTATAGCTAAGAATACACTTCATGAATATGATGCTTGAAAATTACTCACCCTCGCACTTGAAGGTTGAGTTAAGAAATGGTGTCATATCTTACCATCTTCTTCTATCCATTCATTCGAACAACTCCTCAAGGAGCTTCATCAAGCATTTAACAGGTATGATTATCGAAATGTGTATAATATGATTAATCGACTTAAACTAAAATTAGATGAATCATTAGAGTATTTTCTAGATCGGTTTCTTCACCTTTGCTATGAATTTTTTGAGGAATATGTGGATTGGATTTTATGAATGAAAATTTTTAGTATTTATTTCAGATTTCTTTAGAACCATATGAATCTGATTTTTTTATGAGTTTATCGACTTTTATCGGTATTGGGGTATTTAAAATTTCAAAGCAGGAACCTACTCTCCCTTTTGTTCCTTCTCCTCCTCCTTTTTCATTGCCAAATAAAGTGCTCTTGTGCTAATATTTGAGATGGAAAATATGAAAATTGAATTGTTGATCTATTTATCCCACCTTCATATCCTTCCAATGAACAAGATATTATCCAAAAGAACTTTGAATTTTATAATAAATCCATGGAGCCTTAGGTGAGGATTGATCCCTTGATCCCTCCAAATGGCATTGATGTGCATAATTCAAATATTGAATCTGATTCGATTGAAAGTATTGTTTCTTCAAGGGATACCTTTCATCCTTTATCAATTACACCTCATGACCCTGTCTACCTTGATTTGCTTAATCAATATACTCCAAAAGTAATTTCTCTAGATACTTTAGATTCTTAATTTGTTGGTTCACATGGTAATCTGGTACAACGTGGTCACATTTCACAGGTAGTGGTGCAAAAGGATGAAGACTCTTTTAATTTCTCTTCGATTTTTCAAATCCCTTTATGTCAAAATGATGTTTATAAATTCTTTGTTGATCAATAATCACAACTTCTTAGTGATCAGTCAAGTAGGATTGAGTTCCTCAACCAAAATGAACTCTTGGAAACCATCACCCCGAAAACAATGACTCCATTAGTATACACGATGATGAATTTCCATGTGCATTGAATGATCTCTCCTTTACACAATAAGACTTGGATTTATGAAGCTTTGACTTGGAATCCAATTTGATCATATAAGAGTTTCTCATAGGAATTTCTTCCTCATCTCACTATTTTTTATGAGGGGATGTGTGTAATGAATCAATTGATACATAATGTTTTTAGAATTCATATTTTGATGAATTAAATTTGAAGTATACACAAGGTGATAAAGTTTCCCGTGATGAAGAAGATGATGTGATAATAGTTGAATACATTTTTTTCAATTTGGGTAATATATTTGGTGATGTTGAGACATACAATGAAATAGTTGATTATAGAACCTACTGTATGATGAATAATGATATTGTTGAAAGAATTGGTGATAGTTGTGTTTAGAAAAATTCTGACCTGATCATGCTTTCAAATTCCAATCATTCAACATTTGAAATTTCGGGTACTTCTCAGGAAGTTGAGGCACTGCAACTTCAGTTGATGGTTATGTCAGGATCTCGCAATCGTGATGATGTCTCTGAACTAGCTCAGATTAGAATTATCTCGCTTAATTCTCCTCTCAGTATCATTTCATTATATCTAAGCTCACTCTTAAAGGGTTTCCAACGTTTTCAAGTTAATCTTATTAATCCTCATGATAGAGTTTAAGATTCATGTTTGGTTAATTCTTCTTTATGAAAATCCATTGTATCAAATTCAGGATTGGATCACGTACCTTTCGTAGATATACATAGATTTGAAATATATCATCCTAATTATTGATACAAAGACCATCATTCCCCCAAAGATCTCTTTTTGTCAAATTATTCCCTAGGTAATCAACTCCTTGTCTTTCTTTGCTATGCTTTGGAGCTAGCCATATTCGCTCTAGTACAATCTATCCTTTTCAAAGTCAATAAATGCTTGAATCCTTTGGTGGATCCTAGTAATTAGAACTGATTTATTCCCAGTCTGGTGTTCTCGAAAATATTTTTTATGATGCCTCAAGGTATAGATAGATATTTCCAAGCCGAAACCGAGTCCTCATGCTTATGGGGTTGTAGGATAGCTTGATTCTAACATAGCTAGTTTATTTGGTAATCAATTGCAGTAGTTGTGATTACAATTTGCTTCGACGACACAAACTATGCCATCTGTGTGGCATCCTTCGCAAATTTTTGTGGTTAATGCAGTTCAATCATCTAATCGTAAAGGAAATCAACAATTTGACGGGAAGAAGAAAGGACGAGGTACAAAAATGGTAAGGAAGAGAAGGATTGATCCAGGTGGATGATAATTATCAAAGTTAATATTTGTTTTCCTACCAATGTTTGTAAAATCGTGGACATGCATGATAAAAAAATAATAAATAAATCATAATAGTGAAGTGAGAATCTAATCACATGCCGATTTAGTTTTTACCATCATATTCACCCATGGATTTTGTAGACCATGGTATTTATCTGTGGTATTTGAGTAACGCGATGATTTAATTGTTGCCATCATAATTTATGATATTCACCCATGGATTTTTTAAACCATTGTATTTACCCATGGTATTTTGAAATGTGAAAGGGGATAAATCTCGGTGGAAAGACATCTGTAAAATGTATAAATACAGGAATTCATTGGGAGAAAAGCATGCTTTTTCTCATAATGTAGTCTCATGTGATATTATCACTTTCAATAAATATTTGAGTTTGTTTTTATTTTTTTTCTCCAATACCTCTCTTGTGCATGGTGCCATATTTTGAGTTATCTTTATAATGTTTTTATGCAATATTTATCTCACATATTGCGCCCTATTCTCAATTTTATTTATTTATTTATTTAATTTTTATTTTATTTTATTTTATTTTATTTTTCTGAAATATTTCTCTTACGCATTATGATATATTCCTTTGTCGTGACGAAGTTGCAACTTGCATCCCACTAACATTAATGCATCATATTTCTTGAGAACTCTGATAATTAAGCATGCTTTCCCAAATTAGTACCAAGATGGGTGACTTGATAGGAATTTCTAGTTTTTATTCTTTTTTCACTCTCTAAGTCTCATCCTCTAATGATCCTGATTAGTGATATCAGTGTGGTATGTTATAATTTGTCTATTTCTTTTAGCATGTACCCAACAATTTCATGGTACAAGGAGCTGCCGAGGCCTCGAAAATCAGTGCAACAACATCAAGGAAACCACTTGCTCGGGGAGTTAAAAACCATCCCTTTTCCATTTGGAATGGTGTCTCCAACTCGATTTATGGGACCAGTTTCCCGGTGGAATATAATTGGGTGAATGGATGGATTTATAACTATCTGTAACTTAGTAGGTGGAAGTATTAGCAAGCTTGCAGTAAATAATATATCTATCTACTATATATCCCGAGATGAAATATATTCTTTGTGCAATTTACAAAAAAGATCTTTCAGTGGATGAAAATGAAGATCATACAAACACCTAGAGATATGAAAACGATTTGAGATAATTGATTTAATTAAATTAATTGGATAAAGCTTATATCGCAACTTTTACATGTCTGTATTGCATATGTATCAAAAGATATCAGTCCAACATGTTCAAAAGTTGTATTCAAATAGATACATGAAACAAAACATCATAAGATAAATAACTGTTGGGTAAAATGATTGTATTTCATTTAATTTGTCAACCCAGGGGTTTCGTAAGCTTGTGAAGCATGCTTGTACTGTATGTGCTAGAAATTATCTTTCAGTTTAGATCAATCTAACTACAAAATAACGAAAACCAATTCATCTAATCTATGAAATCAAATAATGAAAATGAAATTCAACTAACCTATGAAATCAAATAACAAAAAGAAAGAAAGCAAATTCAAAAGAAAAGATAGCATGTGCAATCATACTTGCAGGAATTGAAATTTAAATATAAGAAAGCATTTCAAAACATGTAAAAGAAAGCAACTAATGTATATTTAGTTACTCCAACGTTCAATTATGAAGTGTGATATTCTTGAGATAGTGTTAAGCAACCATTTATACCTAATGAACTAGAAAACCAAGTAAAGTATGCAAAAGGTAACTCAGTAATTGCACTCATTAAACATTCAACCATTTAGTCCTGAAACATGATTAAATAAATTTCTTTGGAATGATTTTTAGGAATATCAGTGATACAATTAAGTGAGGATCTGAAAGCAAAATGTGAAAGCATGTAAAACTCACTGTAAAAAACGAATGTATATTTGATTTTCTGCAATATTCAATGTGAAGTATTACCCTCTTGAGATGCTATGTGAGAAGTCAATTATGCCTTAGTCTCTAAATTCCTAGAAAGCAAATAACAATGTGTAGAGTAAATTCAATCACTGTATGCATTAGACATTCAACCATTTAGTTTAGGATCATCATCTTGGAATGACTTTTGAAAACATCCATTGACATAGTTAATTGAAAATTATGTTCTAAGAAAATGAATGACAAAACAGTAAGGAAACTAGGCAACTGTGTATTCTTATTACTTCAATCTTAATTCGATTTGAAAATAGAGTTATCTATCTTCACAAAATATTTTAGAAGAACAATGATTACACCGTTATTGTAAAACTAATACTAAGAAAGAAAATAAAGTTTAATCTATAAAAGCAAGAATATCTCACACATTTTAGGCAGCTGATCTAAAAGTATGAGAGATGGTAAATCGTGATGCTCCATATGTATGAAAAATCAAATCAAAATGAAGAAACATTTATGAGTAAGGTGCCACAATCTAATTCTGTATTCAAATCTTGAGCATAACTCCAATTTTACACATGATTTGATAGCAGAAAGTTTCCCCTATTTATACAAAAAAATGAGAAGCTATTTCATTAATGAGAGTCCATGAATCTCTCCCTATATCTCTAGAGTTACAATCCAAATATCAAGTGATAAAACACGTCTTCTTAGAGTTACAATAGAAATAGGAAATGAGACACATACCCTTATGATCCCATAATCTTCTCCATCCAAATTCGAATTTGGCCTTAGGAGGCCACATAAGGGTCTTTTGGAAGCTTCATTTTGACCTACACATGGCAACACACTCATGCCACTTGTTAGGTATAAGTATGTGCATATTATTTTCTAATTTTTAACCACAAATTCACTTAAAAATACTAGGAATTAATAAAGTTTGGAAAAACATAAATGTAACCCAATAGTGGTAATGGTATAATAAATGTAATGAAATGGAGGTGGAGTGAAGGTGATAATATGGACATATAAGCAAAAATGTAAGGGAAGTGAATGAAAATTTCAAGGCCCAACATACCCCCCAACTGAAGCTATTGCATGTCTTCTGCAATCTATCACATTAATTATTTTTTATCCTTTGAGCTTTGGCTTAACTTTGCATGATATCATTTGATAACTTCATACTTCTACAAACTCTTTTAGTTGAATTGCAACATGGTTGGTTCTTGTGTTTCAACCATATTTTTTTGTTGCATTCAATTTTGATCTTTGAACTTTGAATAATGATAATTTGATTATTGTTTCAAAGTATATATTTATTAGATTGGATCATGGTTGGTTCTTGTGTGACAACCATGATTGTGTTTGCATCCAATTATCTTTTAAGTACTTTTGAAAAGCCATTGCATGCTCATAATAATAATGTAATATTTAATATCTTTTGAAAGTATGTGGGCTTTTGAATGTGATATGAATGTGACAAAATGTGAAAATGAATGTGTCCTCCCCCCCAAACTGATGTTATTTGCAATTTTGTGAAATGAGAAGAAGAAAAGTTTTTTTTCCAAAAATTATCATTCTAGCTTTTCAAGGAATTCTATGGTAAAAAGTTAGAAAATGACATATCTTAACTTACCCTTTGGAAATGAATGAGTTGTATGTGTGGTGGATGCAAATTTCTGATCATAATCTTCTTCATGTGGTTGTACAAGTTATGTATAAAAGATTCAAAATGACTTTTTATTGATTCTACTAAAACTGCTGAAATTTCTACAAAATGGTGGTTGCAAAATTCGGATCATAATCTTTTTTATGTGGTTGTACAAGTTATGTATAAAAGAGTCAAGATGAATTTTTATTGCTTCTACTAAAACTGTTGAATTTGTTGCAAAATGGTGTTGATTCTAGAACTGTCCTCTGATTCTGCAGTTGCATAATGGTGTTGATCTATTGTGGCTGCATATATTCTTCATTTGCTTCAAAATGCTGAAAATGATAGTCTTCATGTCTTCAAAACTCGTTGGCATAATTCCTGCTATGTGAATCGATGTTCTGATGTCGAACATAGCAGGAAATTGTTGAATTAGTGGCCATTAATGGATGCCATTAGTCAACACGAGAAATCTCACCATCGATGACAATGAGAGTCAAGATGCCCAAACATATCTTGCTAGGTACGAATAATTTTGTTGTTGTCGAGTACCTAGAAGATCCGATGAACAAGAGACATTAATGTATTCCCATTTTTCGTCACCAAGAAGATTTGCCATTAAGGCATGCAAGCCTCAAGGTGTTTTTGTAAAGATTTTAAATTCAAAGGACTATGGACTCAATAATTTGCATTGAAGCAAGGTTTATTTGCGAAATGAAAAGTGTAGGAGAAGGAAAATGGAAATGAAAGATGAAAATGGAAAATGAAAATGGGAAATAAGCATGTAAGTGAGCTTCTTGCTTTTATTTATGGGTTAGGAGTAAGACAAAGAGTAATAGAAAGTGTATGTGAATAAAAATGAATAACTGACTCTTGCTGGGAAAATAACTGTGACTTGCTTTGAATTGCTTGGTTGGATTTATAATTCAAAAGGGAGAAAAAGTAATGGTCTTGATGGATCTCGATATGGACTTGTTCTTATGTTTCTCATGAAATTGGTCCTTTGAAGACTAATTGTGCCGAAAAATTGGTTTCCTTCAATGATCATTCGATCATCTCAAACCTACAAAAAAAACTTGACATAAAGAACATAAGTGTGTTAAAAAAGATATAGCAAATTCCTCTCTGATTATTACGCAAAAATTTGAATGTAAAATGAAACAGATTAAGGAAAATCAAAAGTGTTATATTCAGTCCAATTCATAATATCGATAACAAAGCATTTTTAAGAAATAACCATGAAAAATAAAACAACTCCCTATTGTCATATGACTTCATGCAATGTGCTTAATAATATGATTAGCATCACAAAGATTCGTTGTATCCTGCAAGTTAAAGCTTCATAGAAAAATACACAGCAATAATATTTTTAATGCTAAATATTGAGAAATAATCTAAATAATCTTTCAATTTTTCCGTAAGTCATTATTAATCTGTCAAATTAAATCATCATATGTGTTGCAAATATATATATATATATATATATATATATATATATATATATATGATATTTTTTTTTATTTTTTTATTTTTTAATAGAATAATGTTTTTGGAGATTTCATGATCCAATTAAATCTAATATATATATATATATATATATATATATATATATATAATGATGCAATTGATAGATGATCTATTATGTTGGACAAATGCCAAGTGGAATTGAGCATGTGAAATTTGCCACAACTCTATCAATTGATTTTTATTATTTTTATTATTATTTTTTTAATCATGAGATACATATGTGTTTAAAATAAAATTAATAAAATCAAATTGGACTCTTAAACCACATTCCATATGGAGTAGAATTTTTTTATTAACTTGGAATCTTCTGCTTTCAACTTGCCATGTTTAAACAATTCAAAACAAATCGTTTTTTCCTCACTCAATCTACAAAACAGAGCTCCGAAGAACCCTAAATTTCTCCCAAATGGCAATGAAATTCAACAAATTTTTTATAGGTTACCTAATTCACCTCATTCCTGAAAAAACCCATATTTTATTTTTTCCTAATTCGCCTTGGTTTGCTCAGAAAATGCTTTTTACAATCAGGGGTTTTTAACAATTATGTATTTCTGGCAATTTCGTTTTCTGGCAATTACCTCTGCAACAAAATAAATTGTTATGGTTTGATTTTTTTATTTGCAGGTTTTGATGTGTAATGGAATTTCTCTCATAGAGAAGTTCATATTGATCACCCTCATTCCAATTACCTGCAATCTTTTCTTCATCAGCAGTCTGCAATCTTCTCTTCATCAACAGTTTCTTCATGTGATACAATTTTATTGTATGTCTTTGCAATTGAATCTACAATCTTCTCTTCATCGGAAATTTGAAATATTCTCTTCATCAAAAATTTCTTCATCCGATACACCTTCATTGTCTGTCTCTGCAACTTTTAAAATCGATTTCTAATAATTGATGCTTGAGGAAGACCAGATATGGAAAAGAGAAGGTTTTTTTCTTTTTTTTCTTTTTTTATTTCAGTGCATGGGTCTTTGCGTGGATTGGAGGCCTACACATATGGGTAGCCAAGCCAAAGGTTGGCTTCACGCATATGCGTGGGCTTCCTTTCCATGGCAATTTTTTTTTTAAAGAGAAAAATTGTGCACATGCAATTCAATAAATTAGTAAACGATTGAGAGGATGCAAAACATTTAAATTTGTAGAACCGAAAAAATGATAATGACTCAAACGACGATTTCAATAGAATTGTAGATCAATTTCCAGAAAAAACTTTTAACAAATTATTATTATTATTATTATTATTATTATTTTGAATTTTTTATTTTTAAATTGACTGATCTGATTTTTTGATCTTCCAGGTCGCAACAAGGCGCGGGAAAAGATCATACTAGTCAACTTCGTCAAATAAATTCATATTTTCATACACAAATTTTATTTCTAATGGTAATAAAAACCAAATGATTCTTACTACGTCACTAAAATTTATTCAAAATGAATTAATCAACAAAATAAATAAATAAAATTCTAAAATTCTAGCTAAGTTTGGTTTTATTTTTATTTTTCCTATCTATCTTAAAAAATATATATTTTTATTTTATTTTTAAGTATATTCATGCTTCCAATGAAGCCATTTATGGATTAGAATCTTTGAAATATTCATATCTAAACTTGAAAAATGTATCTGATTGTTTTTAAGGATATGAAAAATCGTCTTGATTTTTCGATTTTCCGCAAGGATCCCTTGAAGAATTGATGAATGTTGTGGCGCAATCAATTTTTGATACCATTCCTCAATGTAGTATTTGGGCTGCATTCTAGATCCTTTGTCCATAAATGGTTAGTAAAAAAACAAAAACAAATAAAATACACTCTAAACTGAAAGTTAGTTCCTATGTACACCTCCCCAGCAACGACGCCAAAATGTTGGGCGAAGTGATTGTCTGTCATTTAATTTATCAACCCGAGGGTTTTGTAAACTTATGAAGCATGTATGCACTGTATGTGCTAGAAATTATCTTTCAGTTTAGATCAATCTAACTACAAAATAACGAAAACGAATTCATCTAATCTATGAAATCAAATAATGAAAATGAAATTCAACTAACCTATGAAATAAAGTAACAAAAAGAAAGAAAGCAAATTTAAAAGAAAATATAGTGCACGCAACCATACTTGCAGGAATTGAAATTTAAATATAAGAAAGCATTTCAAAACATGTAAAGGAAAACAACTAATGTATATTTATTTACTCCAACGTTCAATTATGAAGTGTGATCTTCTTGAGATAGTATTAAGTAACCAATTATATCTAATGAACTAGAAAACCAAGTAAAGTATGCAAAAGGTAACTCAATAATTGCACTCATTAAACATTCAACCATTCAGTCATGAAACATGATTAAATCAATTTCTTTGGAATGATTTTTAGGAATATTAGTGATGAAATTAAGTGAGGATTTGAAAGCAAAATGTGAAAGCATGTAAAACTTACTGTAAACAACTAATTATATTTGACTTTCTGCAACATTCAATGTGAAGTATTACCCTCTTGAGATGCTATGTGAGAATTCAATTATGCCTTAGTCTCTAAATTCTTAGAAAGCAAATAACAATATGCAGAGTAAATTCAATCACTGTATGCATTAGACCTTCAACCATTTATTTTAGGATCATCATCTTGGAATGGCTTTTGAAAACATCCATTGACACAATTAATTGACAATTATGTTCTAAGAAAATGAATGACAAAACAGTAAGGAAACTAGGAAACTATGTATTCTTATTACTTCAATCTTAATTCGAATTGAAAACAGAGTTATCTATTGTTACGGAATATTTTAGAAGAACAATGATTACACAGTTATTCTAAAACTAATACTAAGAAAGAAAATAAACTTTAATCTATAAAAGAAAGTAAATCTCACACATTTTAGGCAGCTGATATAAAAGTATGAGAGATGGTAAATCGAGATGCTCCATATGTATGCAAAACCAAATCAAAATGAAGGAACACTCATGAGTAAGGTGCTACAATCTGATTTTATATTCAAAGCTTCATCATAACTCCAATTTTACACATGATTTGATGGGAGAAAGCTTCCCCTATTTATACAAAAAAATGAGAAGCTATCTCATTAATGAGAGTCCATGAATCTCTCCCTATATCTCTAGAGTTACAATCCAAATATGAAGTGATAAGGTACATGTCTTCTTAGAGTTACAATAGAAATAGGAAATGAGACACATATCCTTGTGATCCCATGATCTTCTAATCCAAATTCGAATTTGGCCTTAGCAGGCCACATAAGAGTCTTTTGGAAGCTTCATTTTGACCTATACATGGCAACAAACTCATTCCAATTGTTAGGTATAAGTATGTGCATATTATTTTCTAATTTTTAACCACAAATTCACTTAAAAATACTAGGAATTAATAAAGTTTGGAAAAACATAACTGTAACCCAATAGTGGTAATGGTAAGGTAAATGTAATGAAATGGAGGTGGAGTGAAGGTGATAATATGGACATATAAGCGAAAATGTAATGGAAGTGAATGACAATTTCAAGGCCCGACAATAACCATTTCTCATTTGAAACAAAAATATAACAAATAGGATAAAAGTACCATGTATATGTTCACTTTACTCAATTGAGAAAAGGTACTTGGTCCAGGCCTTTCTATTCAGAAAACTTCAAGAGTACAAAAGTGCAACATTCGTAAAGTCTTCCTTTCAAAATTCCAAGACCCCTTCTTCAAAGACATGAAGGGGTTTATATATAAAAATAAAAGTCTTAAAACAATTATTACAAATAAAATTTGAGGAGGACTCAAACAATCCTCCTTAAACTAAGTGGAAATTAAACATATTTTTTTTAAAGGGATGAATTTCTTGATGATTTCCCTACTGTCTCACCAGCCATTCGTTCCTTCAGCTGAAGGATGTTAAGCATAGGCTTAACCTCTGGAGGTTGGCCTAACCTGATGCGCAACTGTCTAGTGAAGACAACATCAAAAAGTGGAGGAAGCATGTAGGAGGATGTATGTGTATGACAGTGCAACATAAGCCATTAGCTATGTGGCTTTACCAAGTATCTCAAATACTTATCCCAATCTAGTTTTTCCAGCTTCCTGATGTGTTCCTCTTTTACCTTTGAAACTTCTTGCCATTGCCTTATCAAGTATTTCAAGATAGGAAGTGCATCTGGACGACATCTATCAATGAGGTTTGCAACGATGAGATTTTGACTAACAGTTTCCACAATGTTAGTAGCCACATATTTTTCTCTGCAAATGGCTCTTTCAGCATGTTTCAACTGTATGTCCCAATCAGTAACAATATTTCCTTCTTTGAGTCTTCAATCTTGGGCAGGTTGGCCTTTCGTCCATCAATAGAATTCTGCGAAGTGACATACTATGAAACCTTATCATCAATCTCATCAAAACTAATCCTCTGGTCTGAAATGCAATTCATCAGTGAATCTCTTTGCTCACACAATTCAAGAATATTTGATAATTTTTAATAAAAAATGACTTGCTGATGTGCCAATAAAGTATTTAATTCCAAGGCCTCTTTTCTAAATTCATCAATATTTGGATTATCCTTCATTTGCTCTGCAAAAAGCTGCAATTGATGAATTTGAGAGTCCTTTGAACTAATTTCATTTTTGTGTTGAATCTTCAATCAGTTCATGCTCTCCTAGAGCTGCACAACTTGCATCTGTAGTTGTTGATTTACATTTTGTTCCTCTGCCTGTAGCTCAAGTTCTAGTTGGATTATTCTTTTATCCTTTTCTTTCATCAACTGTTGAACCTTAGAAGTTTTATAAATAGTTGCAGAGGCATAAGCTCCTACGAACTGAGTTAGGCAAGTTAGATACCATGAAGGATCTGCCCGTGAGTCTTTCCAGACAACATCTGATTGAGACATCTCCTTAAACAAGGGGTTGAGATTGCTATGATCTCCTTGTTTTCTTCTGTTTGCTCATAATTGATTTATGTTTAGGACTGTAGAAAATGTACAGAGGAGGTATTTCCTCAATGTTAAGTATAATTTCAGTAGTGGGGAAGGCCATGATGAATTCCACCCTCTCTGTGCTTACTAATTTTTCATAGGGCTCAGCAGTGAATGAGTCCTAACTTTTAGTTTGAGGCATATGCACAATTTGTTGCTAATCAGTTATTATAACTCCTTGGTCTCCCTAGAGTTTTAGGCTAAACTCCTTCCAAACTTCACTCAGATTACTTGGTAAATCTAAATCCATAGCTTGAACTTCGACTCATTTATCTTGTTTTGTTTTGCTAAGGACTTCAGTATCCTTAGTTTCCGGTTCATTATCCTTTTCCTTCTGAGTTAGGGGTTGGGATACTTCCAAAAAATTTAATGGAACTGCTTCCAATCTCTTGTTCATGCATTTTTTAAACTTTGGTAATTGATGTGGATGGAGGCGTAGGGTTGCCAAATTTTGAATTGCAGAGTAATTATCGACTCACTCAAATAAGTCATCAAACTCATCTTATTCATGAACAAAAGGCTTGATTTTAACTTGGGGAGTAGAATTATTGGCAAATTTAATTGGGTCATATTTTTTGTTTGAAATTGTAAAAAATTTCAAACATTCAATTTGGATGATTTCTAAAATGGCATGCTTGTAATTGTCGAGACCATAAACACCACAATTAATTGGAAAGGAAGGCCATGATTCTTTCTTAGCCTCCTTTAGAAACCTGGTTAGTCTGTTGCCAACAGTTTGATATGCTACTTCTCTTGCGAGAAGCTTATCAAGAACATACAAGGGTAGAACATGTGGCCAAGCTAAGCTCCCAAATACTCTGACATAGGTGAACAAATATTTTCCAAACTATATTCCAATGGAGAAAAAAATCAGCTTTAGCCTCTTTTGACAATCTAGTGGATTTCTCATTAAAGACAAATTGAAACAAAGGGAGAATAACTCCATGGCAGATTTTATAAAAATGGTTCTCAAATTTTGATTCCCATAACATGTTATGAAATATATGAATGGGTAGAGGGTCTTGGGAAGTCAATTTCCATCCCATGGCTGGAAAATTTGAAGTGAAACACACAATGTCCACGATATAAACACCCATATAAAAAGAGGGGAAAATATTGGAGGAAATAGAATGATTTTTCCTATATTCTAAAATTTCAGTAGCAATATTATTAGGCAAAATGTTTCCCCAATCCATAACATAAGATTCTGCAACTGCTTCCATGAGAGGAACCCATTCTACTAAAAATATGGTAGTGTCAGGTTGACCAAAAAGCCTCGACATCATCACAACAACATAACACCAGGGAATTGCAAGGGGGTCAATAGAATACATACCCTTGTCATCATTCTTGTGCTTATTTGAAACTCCTTGACATAGAAATTTCAGGGTCTAGGATGTGGTACATCAGCTTCAAGTCTTCGGCTTTGAAGGAACCAATCATCGCTCCTCTACTAGTTAGAAAAGTTCTGTCCCCAATGTTGAGGTTATCAATGATCCATCTTACCATATCAGTGTATGGTATGATTTTAGGTCGCGAAACAATTTGACACAAAAAATAATTGGCCACTTCTTTAGTAGTATATTTGGAGGAATCAGAAGCATCAACAGTAACTTTCCTTTGAACTTTGTGAGGTTTCTCATCCTCAAACTTCTTGTACATGGATTCCCATGAGGAGGATATGCTTTTTGGTCCACATGTAGTGTCTGTAAACAGAGGAAGCATCTATGTTCACTCGGTTGCAGTGGGTGCAGGGTTTACTGGGGCCATCTGTTTCTTAGATTTCTTAATAGATTTAGACATCTCCAAAGAATTCTGCTTATTCGAGGTCGCCTGCGAATAAATGAGAAATAATAAGTGGAAAGAGGGAACTTTGATTTTACAAATTCATAAGTACCATAGGAATGGAAAAAATTAAACAAATGAAACTTAGCATGTTGTTAATATATGAATTCAATGCTTCTTATAGTCAAATCATTATGGAGGCATGGTCTACAAAAAAGTTAAGTTATGGCATTAATGGTTGATATGGGTTGATGTGCCCATGTAATCATTTCAGCATTTAAAACCAGATATGTCGCGTCGCAGTGATGCTCATGTGTAAATCTTCATAAAATATCGATTAGCTTAGTTTTGTTGATTGCAATATTGCAATCACAATATCGGTGAAAATAGATGGAGTTCAAAGTGTTTGTGTTGTGAAATTGTGATGAGTGATTTGCGATAGACTATATCGCATCGGTGAATATGGTTGAGGGGGAAGAGTGTTTATGTTTGTGAAAATGCAATGCGATGGAGCATATCGCATCGGGAAAACATGGAGGGTGACAATAAGACTGTCGGGGTAGAGCTACGAAATGCGAAATGCGATTTTCTATAGCCTACGTGGTGGAAGTGGGTCAGGCAAGCTTTCCCTTATAGAACTCGTTTGGAAAAATTCCTTTTCCCTTTATAAAAGAGCTTTTGTTATACATATTGCATCGCAATATGTTTTAAGTAATTTTTTAAGAGTCACATGTGCTTCATTGCGGTATTGCGATTGTGATAATGCAATATTTCTCTGATTGAGAGCTTTTAAGGCCAAAATTTGAACTTTTTCCCCATTTTGATTCCTATTTCTATATAAATGAATCACTCTAAGAGTATTATTCATTTTAATCTAAAAAATTAAAAAGGGTCCCCATTATTTTCTAAGGTAATTAAACTAAAAAATAATGGGGGTTGTTGAATAGCACAACAATTGGCGATTCACTGGAAGAACCAGTTATCTCTGAAAAAAATTCTTAATATCTTTAAATAAGTATAAATAATTTAAGGAAACAAAAATTATTTTCAAAATGTTTAAATGAATAAAATTACTCTGAACATAAAAAACTCATATTTATTGCTAATCTTTCAGAAACCTTTCATAAATAAATATCTTCATTCCTCTATATCAATCATTATATATTTTAAAAGATAAAGTCAATGTCTCTTTGTAACTTAGCCTTTGATTTACTCCTTTTGTCATAGGTAGAGCCACTGCTACCAGTAGGAATTCATAGCCTTGACAAGGTTACCTTTTAACCATTAATGAGTCAATATCCCATCCATTTATCTTACAATTCTTTAAGATAAATCCTTAATCATATAAATTATTTTTTTAAGAAAAAATCATTGTCCTGGCTTGATGACTAGAAAGTGACAATGCCATTCACTGGCTATAATTGAACCGAACAAGTTGGCTCGTGATGAGATCTCTTGTATCATGATTTTAATAATCATGAGTCATTACCCTAGTTTGATATGCAATAGTGGTAATGTCAGTTTATTATTTACCCATGATCATGGTAAGCACGCTCGTGATGAGACCTCTTATCCTTTTAAGTTTTTTTATATATTTTTGAATTACACTCTAAAAAATAATTTTCAAAGTGAAAATTCCAACAACTGGCTTATGGGGGTGGTGCCTGAAGCTGTGGCTAGGTGAAAGTGAAAAGCCCGCGAAAAGCGGACTTCTTTTCTATTATCCTCCTAAAGCTAGCTACTGAGGAATTACAAGAGATATATTATACATAAAAAAGAAACAGATCTTGATTAGCCTCGGAAAGCAATGGATGGGGAGAATCATTGACTCCTTAAGAGTTGTGGATGACAATTTAGAGTTAAAGATGGTTAGTAACAACAAGTATTTACTTTTTCTGATTGATAATAAAGTAAAAATACTTTAACAATTTCAGGTTTATAAAATTTACAATTTTGATGGAAAAATATTTCAGAGTTGTATAGTATTCATTCAATTTTTCAAGTTTGGTAGTTATTTCCTCAAAAATTTCTATTCTTCAAAAATAAAAACATAAAATAATTCAGAGGTGTTGCGAAAAACCAAAAGAATGTAATCAAACATTATTTCCCTAGAAATGTAAAAGTGTAGGTATAGTACATTTAGAAGAAAATTTTCTTCCAAGAAAATAAGTTTTTCAAAATTAGCCCATTAACAGGGAGAAAATATTTTCTCCCTTGAAGATCTTGTAACATGAAGGTTGATGGGCCAAATTGTTCTATGATTTGAAATGGTCCAAGCCACATTCTTTGGAATTTGGTATGCTTAATTTTTTCCTCATGTACCTTGTCCCACTTAAGTGCAAGGTCTCCAACTTGGAATGTGTTTGGGGAAACAAATTTTTCATCAAAAGAATTTTTCACTATCTGCCGACGTCGAGCATGAGTTAATTTGGATTTTTCTCTTTCCTCTTCCATGTTAAGGATCTCATACATTCTTAATTGTAGGGAAGAATAAGGTACTTCGTCAATAAATTTAACTTCTTTCCCATAAACTAGATTGAATGGAGAAGTTCCTATAGAGGCCTTCTGAGTGATCCTATCTACTCATAGTGCAAATGTTAAAGACTTATGCCAATTTTTCTAGCTCTGATCAATATTCCTTTCTATGATTCTTATGAGATTTTTATTTGTTGATTATGCCAAACCATTTCCTTGGGGATAGTATTTAGCAGAGTATCTAAGCTTAAAACCTCTTCTGAGAGCAAAATTAGACATTTTGTTTCCCGAAAAATAACATGCGTTATAAAACATAAGTGAATTAGGTAAACCAAACCTGGTAATAATGAATTGATCAATAAATTCCATAAGAGTTAGATACCTTTAGTGGAAAGACTTCCACCCAATTAATAAAATAATCTGTTGCAGTGAGAGTGTATTTATGTTTTTTGGATGAGTTAGGAACAATCTCACCTATGATATCCAATCCCCATTGCTCAAAAGGTTTTTCAATGTTAACTGGCTACAAGGGTAAGGCTGGTTTTCTGTCTTCCAACAACATTTTGGCATGTTTTTCATTTTCTCACATATGCATGAGCATCTTTAAACAGAGTGGGCCAGTAATATTTTGTATCTCCATCGAAATTTCCACCTACAGGTCCATCATGGAGTTCTTGTAAAACCTTCTGTGCTTCAAATTTCTCGAGTCATCTTAGTAGTACAGAGTCATAGTTATTTCTAAACAAAACATTGTCTATGATCTGATATTAACTAGCTTTCAATATTAAATCTCTTTTTCTTTTGTAATTGAGTTCTATAGGAGCATATCCATTTTTCAAATAAAATATTAAGTCAGTATATTGTTATTTAGATTCATTCAAGCTTACCTCAGCAATGTGTACAATGTTACATGACTCTTCATCGTCTAATATGTTGTATGCTCTAGATAGTAATCTGTAGAGACCTTTCCCTATGATGATTTTGGCTAGTCTTATTTCAATGTCATATTCCTGCAGAGAAGTTACCCAATTTTCTCTCTTTTCTCCTAGTTCCTTTTGAATAAGTAGTTTCCTTACAACCGAAAATGGAACTATTACCTTGGTGTGTGTTTTAAGGAGAAAAGGTCTAAAGATCTTTAAATATTTGTAAACAGCAAATGCTTGTTTTCCCACTTCTGAATAATTTAGTTCAACACCTTAAAGATTTGAACTAAAGAAAGAAATGGGTGCTTCAATATTTTGATCATTTATTTTTGTTAACACAACAACATAAGATATTTCAGACACAAAAGCATATAAAATGAAATGATTAGAAAAATCAGGGGTAGTCAAAGAAGGAGCATTGATGATGGCTTGATTAGATCAAGAGCTTCTCTTTCATTATGTCCCCATTTGAAGAGTGAATTTTTCTTAATCATTACTTGCAATGGTAAAAAAAATTGTAAAAAATTTGGAACAAATCTCTTAACAAAATTTATCTGTCCTAAAAAGGACTGCATGAATTTTTTGTTATGGGGATGAGAGAGTTGAGAATTTGTCTTTACCCTTTCTAGATCAATGAAAATGCCTTCTTTTGAGACAATAAATCCTAAAATTTTACCTTCACTTAAAGCGAAATAAGACTTTTTGGGATTTAAAGAAATTCCATATTTCAAACAGTGTTTAAGGATTTGCTTAAAATCATGATAGTGGCCGCTTATTTTCTTGGAGTAAATGGTTATATCATCTAAATATAAAAACATTGTTTTATATATTAGTCCTCTAAAAGCAATTTCCATTTCTCTTTGAAAAGTTTCTCCTGCATTGATTAGACCAAAGGGAATTTTCTGATAAGAATAAGTTCCCCATTTAGTTCTAAATTTAGTTTTTAATCTATCTTCAAGATGAACCAATACTTTATTGTAGCCTGAAAATCCATCAAGGAAAGATACTAATTCAAAACCAGTAACTGATTGCAAATTTTTTTCCATCAGTGGTAATGGGAAATTGTCTTTTAAGAAAGCTTTCTTTAAGTTCCTAAAATCAATACAAATACCAATATCGCCATTCTTTTTCCTAACAGGGACTAAGTTTGAAACCCAATTTGAATGCCTAACAAGAAAGATAATATTGGACTTAAGGAGTTTGTTGAGTTCACTTTTGATTTAACTTTCAAAATCAGGGTGAATTTTCCTTAAATTTTGTCGTATAGGCTTTTCAATGGATATCATTGGGATAATATGCTGGATGATAGAAGTATCATAAGTTTTGAGATCTTGATATTTCCATGCGAAGACATTCTTGTATTTCTTCAGTAAGTGAATGAAGGCTAATCTTTCATCAGAGGAAATACTTCCTAAGTTAATGTTCTGAGGATTAAGATATGCGCCAAGATTTACTAGTTCAAAGCTCAAAAATGAAATTTGTAGCTTAGAATTAGTAACCATTTTGAATCTATCTTTGAGATTGTAAAGATATTCAAGCTTAACCACAGACTTAGGTATGGAATTTTCTTCAGGTTTCTATTTCAATTGCCTTTCATGTTCATGTTCATCAATCAATTGATCATCATATGATCCTTCTGATGTAAGAAAAGTTATAACATCATCATCATCATTGAATACTCTCCAATTAGTGATATTATCAAAATAGATGGGTGAAAAATCAACTCTATAGAAAATATATCTGGACTATGACCTTCCGAAGGAATAAGTCTGGATGATACATTAGCTATAAGGTTTGCACTTTCATTCTGAATTCTTGGAATAGACGAGATATTGAATGCTAAAAAATGAGAGGTAAGAGATTGTACTAATGATTGGTAATGTTTAAGATGACCAGAAATATAGTGTATGGTATTTCTTACCTGTTTGACAATTATTTCAGAATCACCATATACCCGAAGATATTTGACACCAAGGTCAATTGCTTTGTATAAGCCTTGGATCAGTGCCTCATATTTTGTGGTGTTATTTGTGCATTCAAATTCAAGTCTGCATGCTAGCATTGTCTTTTCATCTTCCAGATTGATTAATATACAACTAGCTCCTGCACCTACACCAGATTTTGATCCATCAAAGTATAATGTCCCGAAAAAATTATTAATACAAGGTTTATCTATTATATTTATACACTTGGAAGAGTCTAACTGAGAAAAAATTTCAATCTGAGAATTGACCGAGTTGGTGAGAAATGGAGATTTGTGAGCATTAAAATTCCCCAAAAAGGATTCAATAGAGTAATTTCTAAGAATGTTATTAGTAAAATCCATGGGTTCATTCTCATCTTTGAATTAGGTTACTGAGTATTTCATGTGTTTTTCACGGTCTACTCGGATTTGATTCAGCTTACCATTATATGGAAAACACATATGAGACCAATCAGTGGAAAAATAACCATGAATTTTTCTGACCAGTCCCTACTTAGGATTAAACCGTAAAATTCAGGGATATCAACAACTAAAATATCAGTTACTTGATGAACTTTTGAATTGGATGCCAATCTGATAAGGATTGAATTCATTCTCCTAATACCTTAAACTTTGTTCTGTCTAATTACACAATGTGTATTGTATACTTTTGAGGAGCAATGTTCAATTTCAGACAAATATAGTATGGCATGATATTTGAAGAGGCTCCAGAGTCGATTAGACAATTATGCACATTTTTGTTGAATACTTCAAAAGTTACAAGGAAGGGAGGAGTATGGGAATTAGTTCTGTCACCGATTAAAATAGCATCACTTTCATCAATTTTCTCAGGTGAATCACTAGGAGGCTTACTAACTTCTTTTGAGGCTTTAGAAGTAACAGGGGTAGGTAAGGATGAAGCAAGGACTACATTAAGTTCTTTGAGTAACTTTTTTTGTTGTTGCTTCAATTTGCTCAACTCATGTATGGAGATATTTTCCTTTATCTTCTTCATATCTTCCACTATATTATATTAAATAGTATAAGAAACCACTAATGTCTTAGATGTAGATGGAAGAGTAGAAGGAGTTGGATTTGATTGAGGAAAAGAATTTCTTTTGTTAACCACTTTTTCCTTAGCAACAAAGGATGAAGGGTTTTGTTTTTTAGGAGACTGAGGAAGGTCAGTCGAAGTTTTACTTCTAGTGTTAACTCAAAGTGCCTCATGTTTGTCTTAATTATCAGATGTTGGAAGGATAATGTACCATAGTCCATGAATTTCAAATAATTATTCTTCTTGAGATTCTTCTGCGGATGATATTGTTTCATCTTGATCTTCGTCTTGATCTAATTCAACATTTGAGATTACATTTGGAGGTTGGGAAGCTTGATTTTTCTTAAAAGATCTAAAAGGTTTTTCAAACAAGACTCAAATACTTGTTTCTTTATCTCAACCATATTATTCGACATATTTTTGAGAAATTTTTTTAATCCCTCAAGATCATAACGATCTTTAGATGTTTTCATTTTGGGTTTGTACTTTAATGAAACCTTCTTAGTTTTTTGTGTTGTTTTCTTCTCTAAAGCAAGGAATAGTTTTTCAACAGAAAGAGATTCTTTCATGTTCTCTACCAATGTAACCTTATTGGCTATATCTACAAAAATAGAAATATTAGAAGGAAGAGAGGATATGTTCCATTCTATTTGTACATATACTCTAAGCTTACATGTGGTTGGGATCTTATTGAGTAGCTTATTAAACCTGGAGTTGAAATATGATATTTTCTCCTATATTTGATTTAAGATTGGAAATATGATTGATAAGGGTAGCAGTAGTTTGATCATCACAAAATTTAGTAAGGAATTGTTCTTCAAAAATATCCCAGCTAGTAATAGTGCTTGATGGTAGTGATAAGTACAATGATCTAGCTGATCCTTGAAAAGTATAGGGAAACAATCAGACTGCACAATCTTCTTTAGTGACATCATTAAAATTCATGGCAAGCATAAAATTATGAAGATGTTATTCTGCAAGTAGATCATCATATGGATTGTACTTAGCCAACCATACTTCAGGATGCTTAGGTAAAGGATGAAGAGGACTTTTTAATTGAACAACTCTAGAATTTTATCAAGGTCTGGCTGCCATTATGTGAAGTGGAGGATTAGTTTTCCTTGAAGAAGGATTGGAGTGGAAGAAGTAGTTCCAGTAGTGGTTGTTGGTATAGAAGAAACAACTATGGAACTAATATTGCTTGAGGAGCAGTTGTAGACTGAGAAGAAGTAGGAATGTGAATTGATGAAGAAATTGTTTGAGAAGATGTAAAAGGAGGAATAAATGATGGTGTTTGAGGGGTAGAAGAGGATTGAATCCCGCTAGTAGATGACTAATTTTCAGATATAGGAGATTTCCTACGATTAGAATGCAGAGGAAATTCAGAAGGGATTACTCTAATATTTTCACTCTTAGAATGGGTTAATACACCAATGCCCTCAAATATTGAAGTAACAGTTCCTTCTGAGGTTTCAGAAAGTACAGGTTTCTCTGCCTAAATTGAAATTTATTCCAATTTATTTATTATTATCTATATTTCAGGTGATTCTAGAGTATAATATGAAGATAGTTTTTTTATGAATAGAACTAGGATATTTGGGGTGATATTGAACAACTTATGATCTAATAATAGGAGATCTTGAACCAAGACTATAAGTTGTAGACTTGGAGGGGAAATGACTCTTCTGATGGTATTTTCTTTTTGGATTAAGATTTGATGCCATTAATAGTTAGATGGCCCTCCTTCTAGCACCAAAAATGTTGTGGCCCTGAAAATCGGTTGATCCAGGTGGCTCTAGAGACACACACAGGACAAAGAGGGATTATGAAAGCTCAAAAATCAAAGTGACGGAAACATGGCAAACTCAGCTTCAGGTTGAAGATCTCGTCATCTTGATTGCACGATGCAAATAGTTCTTCAAACCAAGTTTGTATGCGAAAGTTATAGCTGGTCAAAGTTCTAAGGTTGACTCGATGACTTGGCAGGTTAAAGAGGATGCAATTTCGCAAGATTCTAGTGGCTGGATTTTGACCGGATCTAGCAGGATTCTGGGCAAATTTGTGGGATCGTTAATTTGACTCCTTCGGCCTAAAAATGAGTATTTTAAAAATAACAATTTGTTATAAAAAAAAACAAAAATATATATATATTAAAGGGTGGCAGGCCATGACCCCCATCACCCCCATCACATATCATATAACATATATAAAAAATATATATATGTGATAAGGTTCGACAGGCCGTGACACTTGCCAAAACCCATGGCTAAGCCACCATATAAAATATATGTTAAATCGTAATGAGGGTGGGCGGGCCACCTCCAGTGGACCCGACCCATGCCACCCCACTCCGATGTAACGAACAACCATTGCACCGACGAATAGGATGGGAAAGCCACCCGATGCAGGTTCGGCCCCCCACTCTATCATTGGGTTAAAAAAAAAACAAATACGCCCATTTGGGAGGGGGCAGGGTTTGACTGCTCGACCTCCTCCCCACAAATTCAGATCTCCACTATTAGGCCATCAGCTCCCTTTGGGGAGTCCGCCCCACAAAATTTTTCTTAAACCTCTCATTTCTCATATGCGCCCAAGGTAGGTTGGATCGGGCATGAAGTTCGAGATTTATGATTATTTTATTTTCATGCAGGGGGAACAATGAGCCAACATGCAGAGGCAGTGGAACCATGATTGAACCTCATTTCCAGAGGGGCCAAATTTTCCCAGTGTCCAAATTGGACAAATTTTATATGTATTTTACATCTCTCGGCGACACGAACATGATGGTAGTGTTAGTTTCTGCAACAGAGGTCTCAATTTCTCGTCCATATTCCAGCATGGACTGACGGTGTCGAATTTCAGCATGTGGACAGTCAATTTCTTGTCATTCGACACCATGTTTGTGATGTTGCATTCAAATACAGTGATTGAGAAGCCTATTCTTCAGCCAGCATTATAGTTGAGGTATATGAAGTGTTGTTGCCATGTACTTCATTGATTATTTATGTAGGATTCTTTATGTCATGTTGATTCTTGCTTGATGTATGATGCTGAATCTTTATGTTTATTTGCTGTTATTGATTCTTGTTGATGTAAGATGCATAATCTTTATGTGTATTCATGTGGTATGTATTTATCATGGATGGTGATTTATGTTGTGAGATCCCTTTGTTTCCTTGATGGTGGGATACTCTTTGTCACCATGTGTTAAGTTGTCATGCTAATAGGAGTTTTGTGATGAGTGAAGGTTCCTTGTAACAGAACGTCTCATGGAGAGACTTTTCCACTCATGTTGAGGGATTTTCCTTGTATGACAAGTCAACAGAATCCATGTACATTATCACCAATTAAAACACTGAATGAAGCGGAAAACACCATCGAGACACTCATGAGGCCCAGAGATGTAGTCCACACTGGACAAACTCTGGTATTAAACCTCTTGCGTTTTTTGTCGTATGATTGTTGACATGTTATCCTCTTGATTATATCTGCATATGTGTTCATTAATGCTTTGATCAAATGTAATTCTAACACATTAGCCGAATTAAAAGGTCTTGGTTAAAAGGGTATCATAAATTTACCCCGATTATCGGTACAACAACATTAGAGAAACCACCTGGTCGGGGACTTAAAAACCATCCCTTTTCTTAGTTTGGAATGGTGGCTCCGACTCGATTTATGGGACCAGTTTCGCAGTGGAATATAATTGGGTGAATGGATGGATTTATAGCTCTCTGTAACTTGGTGGATGGAAGTATTAGCAAGCTTTTAGTAAATAATATATCTATCTACTATGTATCCCGGGATAAAATATATTCTTTGTGCGATTTATAAAAATGATCTTTTAGTGGATGAAAATGAATATCATACAAACGCTTAGAGATATGAAAACGATTTGAGACAATTGAATTAATTAAATATTTAATTAAATCAATTGGATTAAGCTTATATCGCAACGTTTACATGCATTTATTGCATACGTATTAAAATATAATAGTCTAACATGTTCAAAAGTGAGTTAATGCTAAACTGTGTTCAAATAGATACATGAAACAGAACATCACAAGATAAATAACCATTTCTCATTTGAAACAAAAATATAACACAGGATAAAAGTACCATGTATATGTTCACTCTGCTCATTTGAGAAAAAATACTTGGTCCAGCCCTTTCTATTCAGGAAACTTCAAGAGTACAAAAGTGCAACATCCGTAAAGTCTTCCTTTCAAAATTTCAGGACCCCTTCTTCAAAGAAATGAAGGGTTTATATATAAAAATAAATGTCTTAAAATAGTTATTACAAATAAAAGTTTAGGAGGTTTAAAACAAACCTCCTTAAACTAAGTTGAAATTAAACAGAAACATAATTTGAATGGATGAATTTCTTGATGATTGTCTTGCTGTCTCATCAGCCATTCATTCCTTCAGCTGAAGGATGTTAAGCATAGGCTTAACCTCTAGAGGTTGGCCTAGCCTGATGCGCAATTGTCCAGTGAAGGCAACATCAGAAAGTGGAGGAAGCATGTAGGAGGATGTATTTGTAAGACAGTGCAGCATAATCTATTGGCTATGTGGCTTTACCAAGTATCTCCAATACTTATCCCAATCTAATTTTTCTAGCTTCCTGATGTGTTCCTATTTTACCTTTGAAACTTATTTCCATTGTCTTATCAAGTCTTTCATGATAGGAAGTTCACTAGGAGGACATCTATCAGTGACGTTTGCAGCAATGACATTTTGACTAATAGTTTCCACAATGTTAGTAGCCACATATTTTGCTCTGCAAATGGCCCTTTCAGCATGTTTCAACTGTATGTCCCAACTAGTAAACAATATCTCCTTCTTTGAGTCTTCAATTCTGGGAAGGTTGGCCTTTCGGCCATCAACAAAATCTTGCGAGGTGACATACTGTGAAATATTATCATCAATGTCATCAAAATTAATCCTCTGGTCTAAAATGTGATTCATCATTGAAATTCTTTGCTCACACAATTCAATAATATTTGATAATTTTGGACAAAAAATGACTTGTTGTTGTGCCAATAAAGTATTTAGTTTAAAGGCCTCTTTTCTAAATTAATTGATCTTTGGATTATCCTTCAATTGCTCTGCAGAAAGCTGCAATTGATGAATTTGAGTGTCCTTTGAAATAATTTCATTTTGGTATTGAATATTCAATTGGGTCATGCTCTCCTAGAGCTACGTAACCTGCATATATAGCTATTTATTAACATTTTGTTTCTATGCATGTAGCTCAAGTTCTAGTTGGATAACTCTTTCATCCTTTTCTTTCATCAACTATTGAACCTCAAAAGCTTTATCAATAGTTGCAGAGGCATAATATTGCGTGAAATGAGTTAGGCGAGTTAGATCCTGTGTAGGATCTTTCTGTGAGTATTTCTAGACAACATCCATTGAGACATCTCCTTGGACAAGGGGTTGAGATTTCTCTGATCTCGTTTTATTTTTTATGCTCATAACTAATTTATGTTTAGGACTGTAGAAAATGTTCAGAGGAGGGATTTTCTCAATGTTAGGTATAATTTCAGTAGTGGGGAAGGTCCGGATGAATTCCACTCTCTCTATGCTTACTAATTTAGGGCTCAGCAACGAATTAGTCCTAACTTTTAGTTTGAGGTGTATGCACAATATTTTGCTGATCAGTAATTATAACTCCTTGGTCTCCCTGGAGGTTTAGGTTAAACTAATTCCAAACTTCACTCAGATTGCTTGGGAAATATAAATCCATAGTTTGAACTTTGGCTGATTTATCTTGGTCTCTTTTGCTAAGGACTTCAATATCCTTAGTTTCCAGTTCATTCTCCTTTTCCTTCTGAGTTAGGGGTTGGGATACTTCCAACATTTTTAATGGAATTTCTAATGGAGGCGTAGGTTTCCAACTTCTGAACTGTAGAGTAATTATCGACTCACTCAAATAAGTCATCGAACTCATGTTCTTCATGAAAAAAAGGCCTAATTTTAACTTGGGTAGTAAAATTATTGGAAAATTTAATTGGGTCATATTGTATGTTTGAAATTGTAAACAATTTCAAACATTCAATTTGGTTGATTTCTAAAATTTCATGCTTTTAATTGTCCAGACCATAAACACCACAATTAATTGGAAAGGAAGGCAATGATGCTTTCTTAGCCTCCTTTAGAAACCTGGTTAGTCTATTGCCAATAGTTTTATATCCTACTTCTCTTGCGAGAAGCTTATCAAGAACCCACAAGGGTAGAACATGTGATTGAGCTAAGCTCCCAAATACTCTGACATATGTGAAAAAATCTTCTCCAAACCATTTTCCAATGGAGGAAAAATAAGCTTGAGCCTCTTTTGACAATCTAGGGGCTTTCTCATTAAAGACAACTTGAAACAAATGGAGAATGACTCCATGGAAGATTTATAAAAATGGTTCTCAAATTTTGATTCCCATAACATGATATGAAATATATGAATGGGTAGAGGGTCATGGGAAGTCCATTTCCATCCCATGGCTGGAAAATATGAAGTGAAACACACAAATTCTATGATATAAGCACTCATATAAAACGGCCTAGAAATATTGGAGGAAATAGAACGATTTTTCCTATTTTAAAAAATTTGAGTAGAAATATTATCAGACAGAATGTTTCCCCAATCCATAACATAAGATTGTGCAACTGCTTCCATGAGAGGAACCCATTCTACTGAAAATATGGTAGTGTCAGGCTGACCAAAAAGGCTGGACATCATCACAGCAACATAACAGTAGGTACTTGCAAGGGAGTCAATAGAATACATACCCTTGTCATCATTCTTGTGCTTATTGGGGTTACTTCTCCATTGCTTGATTGGATTTGATTTGAGCTTGTTCTCGCTGGTGAATTGTGCGAGAAATTCCTTGTCATAGATCTTTTTAGGGTTTAGGATGTAGTACATCAGCTTCAAGTATTCAGATTTGAAGGAACCAATCATCGTTCCTCTGCTAGTTAGAAAATTCATGTCCCCAAATTTGAGCTTATCAATGATCCTTCTTACCATATCATTGTATGGTAAGATTTTAGGTCGTGCAGCAATTTGATGTAGGAAATAATTGGCCACTTCTTCAGTAGTAGCTTCTAAGGAATCAGAAGCATCGACAATAGCTTTCCTTTGAACTTTGTGAGGTTTCTTATCATCAAACATCTTGTACATGGATTCCCATGAGGAGGATCCAATTTCCGGTCCACATGTAATGTCTGTAAACAGAGGAAGCAACTATGTTCTCTCGGTTACATCAGGTGCAGGGTTTATAGGGGTCATCTATTTCTTAGCTTTATTATCTTAGCTTTAGACATCTCCAAAGAATTCTGCTTATTTGGGTTCGACTGCAAATAAATGAGAAATGATAAGCGGAAAGAGGGAACTTCGATTTTACAAATGCACAAGTACCATAGTAATGGAAACAATTAAACGAATGAAATTTGGCACGCTGCTAATATATGAATTCAGTTCTTCTTACAGTCAAATGATTATGGAGGCGTGGGCTACAAAATCGTTAAGTTATGGCATTAATGATTGATATGGGTTGATGTGCCCAAGTAATCATTTCAGCATTTATAACCAAATATGTCATGATGCAGTGCTGCTCGTGTGTAAATATTCATGAAATATCGATCGACTTAGTTTTTCTGATTGTGATATCGCAATCACAATATCGGCGAAAATATATGGAGTGCAAAGTGTTTGTGTTGTGAAAGTGAGATGAGTGATTTTCGATAGACTATATCGCATCGGTGAATATGGTTGAGGGGGAAGAGTGTTTATGTTTGCGAAAATGTGATGCGATGGATTATATCGCATCGGGAAAACATGGAGGGTGACAATAAGACCGTCGGGGTAGAGTTGTGAAATGCGATTTGCGATAGCCTACGTGGCAGAAGTGGGTCCCGCAAGCTTTCCCTTATAGAATTTGTTTGGAAAATTTCATTTTACCTTTATAAAAGCACTTTTATTATACATATCGCATCGCAATATCTTTTAAGTGACTTTTTAAGAGTCATATGTGCTTCATTGCGGTATTTTGATTGCGATAAATAGATATTTCTTCGATTGAGTGCTTTTAAGGCCAAAAATGGAATGTTTTTTCCTCTTTTGATTCCTATTTCTATCTAAATGAATCACTCTAAGGGTCTTATTTGTTTTACTCTAAAAATTTAAAAAGGGTCCCCATTATTTTCTAAGGTAACTAAGCTAAAAATAATGGGGGTTGTTAAATAGCACAACATGATCTTAGACTGAAACTATTGCAACATTTGCAAGACCATCCACATCGACCCCGACAACCTCACATGGAAAATGAAAATAAAAATGACAGAGTAAGAGATCTTGTCAAAATATTTCTCGAGGAAGAACTTACATGAAAGAAGAGTGAGATGATGGACAATTTCACCCAGATCCTCTGACGATTCCCAAAACTGATAAAAAAACCTTCGACAAGAAAATATTTTGGAAGCCCAACAACCTTCCAGGTACAAGTTAACTTCGATGTTCACCTATTCGAAGGAAAAATAAATTCAGAATCTTAAGAAAAATATTTGAATCTACTAGAGGGCTATTACGCGGTCCAAAAAATTTTCGACAATGATAAAATCACCTTCGCACTCCTAAAATCTCTTCCCCATGTCAAATATTGGTGGGAAGGTTACTAGAAGAGACTCAATGAAGACGAGTTTAGGGTATACAAGGTAGGCCCCACCTAGGCCATTTTTTTGGATTCCCTTAAGGAGGAATTCTACCCTGTAGGATACCATGAAGACCAATATATAAGGTGTACCACACTATGATAGGAAAGGGATCGAGTAGTACCAGTGTTCAGAAATATATTTCATACCTTGTACACCAACTTGGGTATCAAAGACTCTGAGCAACATTTGGTTCTCAAATATCATGGTTGTATTCACAAATACATCTAACCAGAAATGGATTTCCTAGACATCACCTCACTTGGTGCAACATACCGATATGTTTTCAAAATAGAGAAAAAAAAATAAACAGAAGAAGTAATAATTTGGATATGCAAATCCTTCACAATAGAAGTAGGGAAAGGAACAAATCCAAGGTGAACCTCCCGAGGACAACCAAAATAAGCTGCAAATAAAGAATGGTTATCGGAAGTCAAAGGAAGACACTGAGAAGTGGAATGGGATGCACATAAGTCCCCCAAATAACGTTGATGAATGTTGCTTGAAACAATCATTATTGGTAGAACTTGCAAAGAAACAAATAGACTCTGGCTCATATTCTGATTTAGAGTAGGATAAAAGGAAGTTGATCATTGATACAGAACCCAATGTTACCATTGAAACTGTAAATATCCAACCAGAAGAATCAAAGGATCCTAAGGAGGGGGGGCACCTCTTTCATTCACAGATGTGGGTGACAAGGACCCCACTACATTTCATTGTTGAAAGTGGTAGCCATAAAAACCTAATTTCGGTTGAGATCATTAATATATTGAAGCTACCAATAATGCCACACCCCCAACCATATACCATTGGTTGGTTGAGCCATGGATGATACATGACCTGTGTCAGCCAATAGTGTCTCTTGTACTACAAAATCAAGCCCTTCACAAATGAGGTGTAGTGTGAAGTTGCACCACTCGAAGTTTGTGATTTTATGTTAGGAAAACCTTATATGGGGAAACATTATGTTGTTTATGAGTCTCAACCTTGTTGTTTTTTTATTACTCTACGGGATCAACTCTACATGATACCAAAGGAAACTAAAACTACTGCAAAATCATTGATCTCAACAAAACCCTCTTGGCCCAACCCTGGGACATTCCAAGATCATTTTTTGAACGTGCTATACTCCCATCTTGAGACAATGCAAGAAGGTAGTCACTCATACTTCCAGATTTTTCCTTTCCAAGGTTTAGTAAAAAGGTGAAAAACAGGTCACTACAAAGATCACAAATTCAGTACATGCTCTCTCTACATAAGAAAAGTACCTAGACAAGCTTGTAGAGAGGTCTAGGGATATATTCACCTCACCTACAGAGACACCCCTACTCTTCCAAGTCACACATCCACTTACACTGGATGAAAACCATCCATCTATTCAATATGGCTATAATGGATATATTTATAACTCTATTAGTTATTTGCAAACATGTTCAACATTCTATCCAACAATCCCATGGATGTCACCATTCTTATTGCATATTCACCAACAATTTCCTCCCGTCAAGTAGTAAATTTTTTGGAATATTCAACACTTCCAATAACAGGTTCATGATTCCATACCAAGAGCCAATTCCAAATACAAACAACAACATTCCCAACATCAGGTTTCGTGTAAGTTTCAGGGTACAACTGATGGGATTGTGGACACCAAGATGAAGGGTACTCACCACCAGAACATACAAATCTATCAAGTGGTTAACATAGGGAATCTTCTTTACTAGGGAAAGTGGTTCACCAAGAACCAAGTTCAACAAAAATTTCCTTACCAAATGAGGGAAATTTATGCCAGGTGGATGATAGCTACCATAGTCAATAATTATTTTCCTACCAATTTTTGTAAAACCATGGATATGCATGATAAAAAATTAAAAATAAATAAATAAATAAATATTGAGAATCTAATTGCACAATGATTTAGTTTTTACCATCATATTCGCCCATGGATTTTGTAAACCATGATATTTACCCATGGTATTGTTATCACTCGATGATTTAATTTTTACCATTGTAATTTGCGATCTTCACCCATGTTATTCACCCAAAGATTTTGTAAACCATGTTATTTACCCATGGTATTTTTAAATGTAAAAGGGGATAACTCTCAGTGTAAAGACACCCATAAAAAGTACAAAACAAGAATTCACTCGGAGCAAAGCATGTTTTTTCTCATAATGTAGTCTCATGGGATTTTATTAATTCAATAAATATTTGAGTTCATTTTTATTGATTTTCTACAAAATCTCTCTTGCGCATGGTGCCATATTTTGAGTTGTCTTTATAATGTTTTTATGCAATATTTCTCTTACGCATTGTGCCTTATTCTTAATTGTTTTTCTGATATATTTCTCTTATGCATTATGACATATTCCTTTATCACTGATGAAGTTACAACTTGGATCACACTAACGTTAATGCATTAGTTTTCATGAGAACTCTGTAGTTAAGCGTGCTTGGCCAGAGTAGTATTGAGATGGGTGACTTGCTCAAAATTTCTAGTTTGTATTCTTTTTTCACTTTCTAAGTCTCATTCTTCCAACGATCTAGATTAAGGAGAGTGAAAATAATCCCAATGCTAACATTTGTGAGGGGAAGAAATGGTATAAGAATAAAGTAAAATTCCCTTGCAAGTTATGCAATGGGGATCATATTAAACATCTTTGCCCCAAGATTCAAGATGATCAAAACTTGCTAGCTTTGCAAGGTACTTCTAGTTCCTAGGTTATGCTTAGCAACCCTTTTCCCCAAGGGCAAAAATTTCTTACTGCCACGAATGTTAATGTTGGAACCCCTTCAGGGGGCATCCAATTAGAATGGGAATCTCCATCAAATGTATATATGCTTAAGAATTATGTTGACATATGAACTAGAGCTCACTATTATGGAGAACCAGGACCCTGTAGGGATAAAAATACTTCTGATAATCAAGAAACTCTTCATATAGAGAGGCCTGTTGTTGAGTCAAATTCCAAAAGGATCCTAATAGAAATCGAATTTTAATCCAAATGCTATGGTTCCTCAAAACTATTATAGTATTGAGGATTTAGCTTAGAGTCCCTGTGTTATGTCAGCATTAGAGGTACTCTAGTCATAACCTACACAAGGGAGTGTTTTACTCACAATAATTATAGCATTTGACCCTAAGAATTCTTTATTGGTTACATTTCATACTTCAAAAGTCAAACCAAGACTCCCTCATCAGATGTATTTTCAAAGTAAATCTATGTATCAAAAGAAGACCATCTTCTATACCATAGTTTATGAAGGGGCTTCCACATGTGTGATGTCCATGTAATGTTGGAAAATGATTGGGTCTCCTAAAGTGGTTCCATTAGGGGAATTTTGAGGTCTAAAATGGGCCTCCTAACGAAATTATTAAATAATAGTGGAAATAATAGAATAAGATTTGATTACACCATTAAATTTTAGAGGGAAAAAGGAAAAAAACTACTTTTTCAACTCGTATTTTCAACTTATCTCCCAAAGTTTTTACTCAAATTTCTAGTGGGAGTACTAGTTGGATGTAAAATTTAATTCCTCATCCAAGGAGTATCCATGTTGCATACTTTCAATGGATCCTACTACACGAAAAATGAGAAATACATGAAAAACGTGTTTGCAATCACGTTTTTTCATTTATTTCTCATTTTTCATGTAGCAGGGTCCATCAAAAGTATGCAACATGGGTAATCCTTGGATGAGGAATTAAATTTTTCATCCAACGAGTAATCTTGCTCAAAATTTTAGTAAAAAATTTGGGAGATAAGTTGAAAATACAAGTTGAAAAAGTAGTTTTATTATTTTATTATTTTTTTATATTTTTACCCTTTTACTTAAAAAATGGTGAATCATCCCCTAGGGTTGACATCATCATCTCGAATCCTATTGGTTATTATAAAGTTTATTTTGGTTGTACATTTTTCTTCGAAGGCCCATTTTAGACCTCAAAATTCCCCTAATGTCTCTCCAACTCTTTTAATTGCATTCAATGGACATTTTCATAGGCCTCATGGGACTTTTCCTGCATTTTTTATCAGAGTTGGGGGTAAGGTAGTCAATGTGGAAGTCGAAATAGTCGATGCTAATATATATTATAACATTTTATTGGGTCAAAATTGGGTATATTCAATGGATGTTGTTGTTTCATCCTTACTCCACATATTATGCTTTCCTCATGATGGGAGAATTTTTACGGTTGATCAGCTGGCCCATTTTTCCAATGACACTAATGCATATTCCGACTCTACTATCCCATTGGTTAATAATTCTCAACAATCTATTGATAATTTGGGGGTTGGGATGTATTCCTCATTGTTGGGTACTTTTGATTTTCCATCTTCAGCACATCACATCAATTATGTTTCTTCTACATCCAAGATGCTTCCCCGAGAACGTTCTTTTAGAACTAATTGTTTTTAAGATCCCTATACTTTTCTTCCTTCTACTACCACATTGGAAGAGGGGAAAAGAGTTGGAATGGCTTATCCTAGGTTTGCAATTGAAATTGCATATCAAGCTATTATTAATAATGTTCCATACACAAATCCAATCTCCGTTTCTCCAAAATATTTGGAAATTGTGTGGCTCTTGTTTGGGAAAATAAGTCAACTATGTCCATGGATTGTATTGATATTGTTTTTACCATCTAAAGAGGAAATTCTAGAAGAAACAACATGTGTAGAAGGCCATTAAATGATTTGCATCATCGGTCTTATTTTATCCCTGAATTGCAAAAACCGAGTTGATTTTATCATGTGTTAAATTTGGACAACTAGGTCCAAACTCCAGGTTGTGCTGCTCAGATGACTATCCCAATATTTTTATTGGATTCCTCTTTCGGAGAGGTGTAAGATTGATCTAAAGATCATCTCGATCGAATGAGCAGAACATGTAATTTGAATTTATTCCACTTATGTGCTAGGTCGACCTGGAATATAATATAGACTTAAATGTCTTAAAGAGCATGTCACACACCCCCAAAGATGCCTATATAATGGAGAGACTTGGATTTCATTATACACACAAGGTGTGGAGGATTTTCTTCTCTCTCGATGGCGTTGCAGCTGTGTTCTTGGTGTTGCGTATTTGTGGAGTTTTTCTTTGTTTGGGTTGTACTCGAGTTATGTGTGACATGCTTGGATGAATGACCTATTGGAGACTTTGCTGGTAGAAGCATCCTGCTGATCACCGTAACGCCGCCATTCATTATCTATGTTTTTGCTTGTCTTCTATCAGTCTATTGCTATGTTCTATCTGCTTCAGTATTTTTTGCACTAATCTGAAATGGCATAGAACATGTTCTAAACTTAACATGGTATCAGAGCTCTATGGGGAAGACAATGCCCAATTTGGTTGAAAATAAATCTCTGATCTATTGATCCATCAAGTGCATCTCATCCGGCTGAACAAGGAGGCTTGGAACAGCATGAGGGAGTCTGCCCTAGATAGCGTGGAAGGAGTTGTAGGTGACAGTGTATTGTTAAGGCATGATTGTGGGCTAAGATAGATCTAATTACGGTTATCTTAAGGGCCATTTTGATGGGCTAATTGGCCGAGGAGCAGACATGTGAATTGTTTTCATGTGTGGGTAGTTTGAAGGCTAAAACTGGAGTGAGGAAGCTAGCTGAGGTAGGCCGCATACCTAGTCTCCAAATTCAGGGCAGCATGAAGGGTTCTTGGGCTGTAACATGCCTAGAACAACATCTTGCATAAAGAGGAGCCTTCCTTGCCTAAGCCACTAGCTAGAACAAGGTTGTTAGGTGATTGTGTAAGGGTTAGTTGCAACATGAACTTGCCCTAACCAGGTGTCATGAACAGTAAGAGTCAAACACATGTGCAGGGTTGTTTTAGGTTGGTTGGAAGTAACAACATATTGCTGTGATAGGCCGCAGGCCTTATCAACCTAAAGCAGGGGCAACGTGGGAGTGTTTGGGGCTGAAAAGTGCCCAGAACTTCAGCCTACAATGTGACCATATCTCCTTTCCTAAACCACAATAATTTATGAATGTTGCAGGCCTCTGAAGCCTCTCTAATGCTTGCTACTAATAATAAGGAAGGTCGAGGTCCCTTGAAAGAAGACCGCAGAAAAAGATACTATTTTAAGGGTTGTCTAATAAATAACTAGCCCTCATTAGAGGTTGTTTTAGCAGCATGGAGCGACTACCTCCCATTAAAGTGCAGCCACAACAAAGGGGAGCAACTATGGGCCAGATCTAAGGTTTTCTAAGCTATTTTAAGGGTTGTTAGGGAACCGCTGTATCAAACTAGCGTGAACTATTTAGAGACTGTCTACCCAGGACAACAGTCAAAGAAGACAACACTTCTTCCAGTCTAGACCACAAAAAATTTGATGTTGATTGAAGACTATATGTGCCCTAACCAATAGCAGTTTGACATCTGCCTTAGAGGTAAGTTTGAAGTCTATTTTATGCACATGTTTGATGTTCTGCATAGGACCTAGAGGTAGTTGAAGCTTTGACATCTTGTGGTCTGGGAAAGAAATATCGTCAAAGAAACCTACTTGAAATGTCTAGGCTGCAGGCCTATAGGTGGCATTTTGAGGGTCAAAACAACCCTATCATGGAAATATAGGTGCCTCCTCACACATCAAGACCGTCATGGATGTAAGGAGAGAAGGTTTCATCTAACCTATGACCAAATCTCTGCCCATGAACAAACCAGCGTAAAGTTTTTAAAGACTATCACATACATCAGCAAGGCACCTTATCTTGTGTAGGTCGCAACTAGAAGGAGGTTGTGCAGCTTGCAAAATGCCCTAACCGTCATCTACATCAATATACAAAATTCAGGGAATCTTGGACTTATTGAAGAAGTGTTGGCTGGGGAAAATTCAAAGAGCTTGGATTGTAGTAGTATAATGAGCTGTCACCCCATAACCTCGGAAAATATGACACACTATGTCATTTAAAATCCACATGTATCTTCTCCATGACAGGAAGGAAACTCAACCAGTGGTCTGAATTACTAAGCATTTTTTTTGGACAATTCTTGCAAAATAACTATCATATTCAGTCTTCTGATCAGTTTGATAAAATTGTCACCTCTACATTGATTTCTTGGCTACTTGTATCCATCATGACCTGCAAAGTATTGATCATAATTAGAAAAATTGTTGTGCACTGTGATTAGAAGAGCCAAGAGGGCAAGTGTGTATGTTCATAGGCGATAAACAACAGTGATTGATGTGCACTTATAACTATGCTAGATCTGCGTAACAGAAAGACCTCATATAAGGTATGGAATGACATGTATAAGAGTAAATTCAATGCTTGGAACATATGTATGATTGGTCCCTATATCTGTGCAATTTAGGAGACAAATTGCAGATCTGAGATCTAGAATCCCTTAGAAGTAGTTTTTTTTATGGAATTGGAAGGATATTTAGAGGGTGCAACGGTCATATTATTGTCAAAATGGTAAAATCTGTAAGCCCTAGGGGGAGTGACAAGAGAAGTTGATATGTCATAGAGCTAGGCCAATTTTGATAGCCTTAGGGGCAGTCTTCTAAAAATGACCAAAAGAATGACAAATGGACAATAAGAAGCAGTGCAAGATCATGAGAGGAGGAGTCATGATATAGTATCCATGTTCGACAGTGACATATGGCAGAATATGCATGACCATGAAATTTTAAATCTTCTATACTATATGGCAGTATGACCATGATGAAGAAGATGGCGATGGATACGATAAAATTATGGTCACATCGTATTCAGCGATATGACAGTGATGATGGTTTTGTAGCTGCAAACTTGAGGAGCTAAATATGTCATTCTATGTCACTGTCATTATGACAGTGACATAGACAATCACCCATGCTTACAAAATTCATATTAGCAGTAAGCTGGTGATAGTATCAGTCTTACATTACAGCGTAATGATAAACTTAAAGTGTGAACTGAGAATTTTTTGCATCCTTTAGTCACGTTGTTGGTGTCTTGAACCCTGATCAACAAAGCCTATTTGGATGGCTTTGACGTGGGAGAAGAAGACCCCTTTCCATGTTGGTGTCTGGGATGCCCTCATTTAAAATAGATGTCTTCTCTCTCAAGAGAAGTTGGAATTAAGAGGGAGAATACAACTTTATATGCTCCTGAGTTAATATCATTATTGGATGAAAGAAGATCCTCATGGCTCAAATATATATGGCTTCAGAGGGGGGAATTCTGGAAGAAAACCAAGAAGCCATATCAATACCAGGGGTATATAGCTGCCATGGGTACAATATGAGCTTGGATCATTTAAAGAAGTTGTAAAGCATCAAGCCTAGAAGGATGCTAGGATGATGTCTGGGATATGGTTCCTAGACCACAGAACAAAGTTATTGTCACCTCGATATAAGATCAACCATGGATCTGATGGGAAATTGTGTTTCCTGAGACTTCTCTAGGAAGGCACTGATTATGATTGCACCTATAATCTATTATTTCCCTTGCTGCTATGCAAGGACGAAATCTTCATCAGATGGATGTAAAGACTGTTTTTTTGGCATGGTGTGATAAAGGAAGAGGTGTATGTATAACAACCTCTGGGGATGAAAGTCCACGATCGGCACACCCATGTATGCAGGTTGAAGAAAGCCCTCTATGGGTTGAAGCAAGCACCCAGGTCTTGATACAAGAGGATAGATAGCTACCCGATGAGGTCGGGCTTCACTCGTAGTAATGCTGATCCGAACCTTTAATTCAAGGTTGATAGAGAAAAGCCTCTCATTTTGGTGTTGTATGTGGATGACCTCTTCCTGTCAGGTGCTGACCCTCTCATTCATCAGTGCAAGAGGGAGCTCGCTGCTAAGTTCAAGATGAAGGACCTAGGACTGATGCACTACGTCCTAGGCCTGGAGGTCTGGCAGAGACGTGGCGAGATTTTCCTTTCTCAAGGAAAAACATTATGAAGTTTCTGGCATGGTGGACTATAAGTCCGTGTCCACACCGATGGAACTCAAATTTAAGAAGTTCAGTGGCAGAATTTTTGGGCTCGTGTTAGCAAATCCTACTAAGTATCATCAACTTGTGGGGGCTCTGGTGTTCTTAGTGAACACCCGTCTGGACGTATGTTGTGTAGTGAACACCTTGAGTCAACACATGGTTGATCATAACATTCACTGGGTTGGTGCCAAGAAACTCTTGAGATATCTCTGTGACACAATAGACCATGGGTTGGGATACACTTCCGGGAGCATGACACTCCTTGGATATACTAATTTCGGTTGGGCTGGCAATGTGGTGGATCGTAAGAGAACATCTGGATGCTACTTCACAAAAAGATTTGCTTCGGGTAGGAAAAGGAAGTTGGTAGCCTTTTTGAGGTTGAATACATTGCAACATGTGTGACCTATTTTGAAGTCACTTTTTTGCGAAATCTCTTTAGTGAGTTGTTCGAGCATGTGCTAGATGCCACCGTTATCCTTTGTGATAACCAGAGGGAGATTCATTTGTCATATAATCCCAAGTTCCATGATTGATCCAAGCATGTTGATGGTTGGTACCACTTTATCCGGGATATGGTACAACAAGGCACCATAAGGCTCAATCATACAGGAACTGATGAGCAGGTCGCAGACATTCTCACAATTCCCTTGGGGAAGGTCATGTTCCTAACCTTCCATGAGAATCTTGGAATCATGGAATGACCCTATTTGGAGGGTCCTGTTGGACGATGAGCTCTAGGAGCTCCAAGGGGGTTTTGGGGATAGCTTTGGTGCTATAAGAAACCACCGGGCTAGGCTTGCTGAACCTAGTTGGTGTGCTTCCACCCCCCATGATGATATTGAGATGGTTTACCTCTCTTTGATCTACGCCTCGTATGCATCCTACCCATGGAGTTTCGGACTAATGGGAAGTACATCTCATTTGGCCAATGAGGTGGGAAATGTGAATAGAGACCATAGCAAGACCGATGGATGCATGAGAGATTGCCATACTCTCTATGTTTATGATGTAACGTGTCCAATAACTTGACCTGGGATCAAGTTTAGCGAGGTTTTGGACCTCCAACTGACTTCAGGTCGGTGAAACTAACTTCGAGTTAGTATATGGCTCTCTTGAGTCCTAGTGAGGTTTCGGACCTCCAACTGACTTCAGGTCAGGTAAACCAACTTCAGGTTGGTATGAGACTCTTTGTGAGTCCTATAGAGGTTTCGGACCTTCGGGCTGAATCTGTCAGTCGGGTATGATGTCTTTGTGACTGACCCACTTCTGTTCTGAAATAAAGAGGCCAGCAAAGCAAGTTACGGCGGGATGACGCACGATGTTTGGATTGCACTAGTTGATGGAGTTCTCCCTAGTTGAGAGGGAGTGTTAAATTTGGACAACTAGGTCCAAACTACGATTTGTGTTGCTCAGATGACGATCCCAATATTTTTATTGGATTCCTCTTTCGGAGAGGTGTAAGATTGACCTAAAGATCATCTCGATCGGATGAGCAGAACATGTACTTTGAATTTATTCCACTTATGTGCTAGGTCGTCCTGGAATATAATATAGACTTAAAATGTCTTAAAGAGCGTGTCACACACCCCCAAAGATGCCTATATAATGGAGAGACTTGGAGTTCATTATACACACAAGGTGTGGAGGATTTTCTTCTCCCTTGATGACGTTGGAGCTGCGTTCTTGGTGTTGTGTATATGTGGAGTGCTCCTTTGTTTGGGTTGTACTAGGGTTATGTGTGACACGCTTGGCTGAATAAACTATTGAAGACTTTGCTGGTAGAAGCATCCTATTGATCATCGTAATGCCACCATTCATTATCTCTGTTTTGGCTTGTCTTCTATCGATATATTGCTATGTTCTATCTGCTTCAGTATTTTGTGCCCTAATTTGAAATGGCATAGAACATGTTCTAAACTTAACATCATGTTATTCCTCCATTTTAAATTTTCATAGGATTTTAAACCCTTTGGCTCAAACACATATTTTTTTTGAAGGTATCATGGCTAATATCTCACCAACTGTTATAGTGAACATTTCTAAGAATCCCAACATTATAGAAAAAAATGTCATAGGAGTTGATTGTTCCCCTGAAGATATAAGTATTTATACTCGTCTCCTTAAAGAGTTTCGTGATGTATTCACTTGGTCTTATGAGGAAATGCCCGAAATTGATCCTAGCATTGTTAAACATGAATTGATCCATTTCTATTAATAAGTTTTGATCTTTCTTGATGTTTGCGAAATCTGAAAACATGGACAAAGGTACATTAACAAGTAGCCATCAAGCTTTGTATGATCATTGTTTTAACCAACAAGGTAAGATTGTAGACTACCTAAAAGAAACATTCTTGGCACATATGTCTTCTACTAGGCAGGACCTTTAGTTTTTTGCGCAAGTTGTTAGGGTAAATATTTATATTTATGCACATTATTTCATCTTGGTGCTAATTGTTTGTATCTTTATTTTTGCATGTGAGGGAAAAATTGAATGGTTACATTGGAAATTTCACTTCACTTATCCCTAACGTTATATCCCGTTAGGTTAGATTTAGGCTTAGGTGCATTTTAATTTTCCTTTTTCATCACATCATTATGGAATTTTACTTTTCATTTTAGTCTTTAAATTTCCTATGTTTCCTGATTTTTCCTTGATTCTTGTGACTTGTTCCTTTTCATCTATTTTTTTTTGTAATAAGACCATGTGTGAAAGCCTTCTTATTTGGCTCTATGGTAATGTGGAAAAATTAGAAAGGGAAACTATGATTATTAACAATGCTTGGATTATTTTTGGTTTTTGTTTGTTTGGGCCTAAAGATATTTTAAGGTCAATGATGCATGTATGGAAAGTATGTTTCATCCTAAGAAAAATCTCAAGTGGATATATGATGCTCATATATATTATATGATATTCATTCCTTGAATCATCCCTTTATATTGATTGGTTTCAATATGCCGACTTAATTGAGTAGAGAAGGGAAACGAGGAAAAACCTAAGTGAGAATATTAATTTTAGAGGTGTGTATATAAGGGTATTTTCAAAACAAGGAACAACCTCTCTTTCTCATAAAATAATTTGGGATCCATCTTCTACCCTAAACCCTACACAAAGAGGTGAAGAAAGTGAATTCACTAGGATACTAAACAGGCTCGCTGAAAGTGAACCAATTTTTTTTATTCCTTGAAGTGGCTTTGTTAGGGTACTGAACATGCTTGATGGCAGTGGACCAACATGGAAGGAAATAGTAAAACTCTGAATATCCTAAATTCGTGAAATATACACACTAATACTCCCTAATCGAAACCATTGAAGTTTAACTAGTCTCAAGAAATGTATTAAGTCGACAAGAGAAATAGAATAGACTACATCTGTAATCGTGCTAAGTAAAGAAGCTAGGGTGATCAAAAGGATGATACAATACTTCCAGAAGGCTAGACCTCATACTTAATGTTAGACCTATATAGAGAAGACGTATTTATTCTAGTGTGTCGCCAAGTGTTTTCGTTGAGACAAAAAACCTCCAAATTTTTTTCTACATCCAAATTTTGGAGCCTCCTTGTGATCGTGCCATCCTTCATTTCAAGCCATTAATTTTATGCTTAGTCATGTTGCTTGAGTGTTAAAGTATTCCTTTAATAATTCTTTGTGTTGAAATGAATTTCTTTTATATACCTATCTTGTCATGCCTCCAAGCAATCCTAGAAGTCAGTGTGCACCATTGAAAGTCAATCACGATGCAATCCATGATGAGATTCTTTGTGAAGTTCCTAATGAAAATTATTGTGCATTTCCAAGAGATGATGATTCACAATTCTTGTGAGTAGTGCTTGCACAGTCCCTAGAGACATAGACTACAAAATATTCACAAACAGTGACAATGTTAAGGCATCCTCTATAGATAGTGATTTTTCACTCTTTGTCGACCATGAGAGTGTATTTTTTCAAGTCAAATCACTTTTGCTTCCTAAATTTCCCAAAATGTACTAAGCACTCTCATCAATCCTAAACACTATTGCATGTTTGCATTCCCTATGTAAAGAGTCTAGTCCATAGTGCATCTTCACATTAATATTTTGTTTATGATCTCAGTGCAATGTTGAAATATAAGGATCATTCACTCACTCGTGGTGGTAAATTCCCCACCACTTGGGTGAGTTACTAAATTGTCGCTTTTTCTTTCCCAGGAGTCACTTTTTCTTCCTTTTTCTCTTACATGAGTCATTTTTTCTTTATCTATATTTTAAAGCTACCACTTTTGTCTACTTTGATTTTTGCATGTATCATTTTTTTTTAATTTGTGTGTCTTTTTAACTCTTGCATGTGTAATCTATGTCTTACTTGTGTTTGCAAGTGTCATTTTCACTCTTGCATGTGTTTCTTTCGCTTGTTTTCACGCATCTTGAAGAGCACCATGGCAAACCTCCTAGAGGTAGCTCCAACAAACTCTCTTGCACCAGTTGATCTTATTTATCATTAGAATGTGTGTTAGAACATTTCCTTTGGAATAATGTACCTTTTGGTTGTATTCAACACTTGTGTCATCACTTGTATTTTAAGTTTCACAATTTTACATTTTAATTGTCACAGTTAGAAAAAAAGTGTCACTTTTCTATCATTTCAAGGTATAAATGTTGGTGTTGGTTACTCTATATATTTTTACCTTGTATTTGATGGTATACATGTGTGTGATCTCTGTTTGGGACTTATTTGTATTCATTTCTCTCTCTTGTTCCACTGAGCCCAATCTTTGCCATTTTAGCTCCTCTTGATCCTTCCATTAGGCGCAAGTTATAAAAGCACTAACCCTCCACCAAGTGATGAGAAATACCCTCAAAAGCCTTATTGATGAAACCTTCACCTTCTGGTCTTTTGAAATTAGTCTCTCTTATGTACAACTCTTATCATTTTGCATTGAGTACCTTCAAAACATAGTCACAAAACCCTTGTTGTATGTACTACCTCACTACACAAAAAATTGATCAATTCTACCTTATATTGTCCATCAAGCATTTCTAGGTGATAATGAGGACTTCTTCGTGTTATTAAAAAAAACATTGTCTTGCGTAAAAGGCAATGTCTCCCTAGACTCAATGACTGAATCTAGTAACAAACAAAAAAACTAGTAAATATTTCCCTACTTTCATCTTTATTGAATCATATACAAGAGTAATGGAGTATAGAATCCATACATTTTAATCAAAATTATTGTTGAAGATCCTTGCTATGGTTTCATAAAACATTTCAATTCTCAAAATATAGACCTACAAACACACTAACAAACAAAGGATCAAATCCATATGATATAGAAATGATCTAATACAACCTATACTACTGATCAAGGAGACTAGTACCTAATATCAGAACCAATGGACAATGAAAATAAACATACAATATATCAGATCTAATGGAAAATATAGTGAGAAAGAAATACTCTTTTGTATTATAATTGAATGAAAAGGAGAGATACAACCTAGCCTTGATGTTAGTGAATCTCCTTCCAATATTCTCCAGTCCTCTCTTAAATGACAAGCTTCTAGCCTCAAATTGACAACATAAGTTTACATCAAAATTTAACCCCTTCCCCTCTAATCTGTAGTGTATTTATAAGATGAGAGGAGAAGGTTAGAGATCCTCTTTCTAAGGATCATATCCACAAATATGGGGATTAGGGTTCCACAATTAGAGGGAATATATTCATGAACCATGGGATGAGGCCCAAATAAGTATAGGCTTGACTCCTTGTTGGTATAATATTCCCCAACAAGGCTTCTAGAAATTGATTTTTATTTTTACCTACATTAAAAGGTTGTCGCAATTTTTAATGGAAAACAGAGTGACAAATTGTGCAAGCTGCAACCATTAAAACTACGTTTGCGTAGATAATTGCTAGGAAAAGTGTGACACTACTTGAAAACGGGATTTTTAGAAATGTAATCCAGGATTCTTGTTGTTTTCAAAATGATTTTTCTTCCAACTTTATAGGGGATTTTCTTTCAAGAGTTCACCGGATAGTAAGGGATCCATATTTTTGGCCATTTCCGTAATGGTATCAAAATGACGTGTAACATTTTCCCCCCTAAAGAGAAAATTCAGAAAAGGTGTTTGAGGACTGAAGCGCTTTATCATGAAAAAATTTGTACTAGAGACCAACTGGTTGGAGACCTTAAAAAAATAGTCAAGGATCAAAATATAATATCATCATATAATCATCACTGAGGTAGGTATTCCCATACTCATAGTACAATTATCTCGAAGAAAAAGTATGGAAATATACAAATATCCATGTCAATAATGGACTTAGTATGGATACAACCATAAAATATGGATCTATATTTACAATCATAAATATTTAAAAACTCACGCAACATGAATGGATGAAACTACATCTAGGGAATTTGCCTTCATATATATCGATTGATAGTAAAAATATAACCATGCGAGTGAATGTCTCGAAGTCGATCATGGTAGAAACCACCTCATTATTGGTCAATGATGTATTGTTAACAGGTGCGAGAGAAACCACTAATAATGAAAATGGTTCTCAAGGTACTCCAGTACAATATATGAGTTGTGAATAGATTTCCTGAAGTCAAAAACCCATAGAATCATTTGATTGAAGGTCTATACTGAAAACCGGTCATTTAAAGGGAGAAACTTGTCATTGAGGCATGTAGTCTCCAAGGTACTAAATAAGGTTTCTAGATAAAATTCCTAGATAATGAGTTTAAGTCAATAGAAAACGATTAGTCGCAAGAGGACCTATGACATGAAATTCATTTCAAGCTTTGAAGAAAAAATTTGGAGTGATCCATGATTGACTCAGGGAAGGCCGACATGATTGAAGGTTATGATTTACAAGGTAATTTTGACTGAGGCTGGACTTTTCTTAAACATATTAGCGACACGAAACTTTGAATCAGTAACATTTGACTCAAAAATTAATATCAAGAAACATTCTGAAGACTTCAATGAGGTATGATTAACTGATAGGAAAATGGATTCCCCAACCCAGACACAAAAGTGACAGAGTGTCATTTTCAATAGCGACATACTACATTCTCATAATACAAAAGTAATTATTTCTTTCCCATTTTACCCCACCATTACTGGAAAGTACCTATTTTTTTTAACACAAGCTTGAGGAGGATAGTGTATGCTTGTCCTGTCATCTCATCATTCAGATGATTCCTTCAGTGTTCTTTTAACTAACCCTAGGAAGGAGTGGTTCGGTCTCATCATGATTTATGAGTCCTATATTGGACAATGTTGGAGTCCTGCGTGGTAAATTTTGTTATCAACGTTTCAGGCTAAGTATCACAACCCATCATCAAGATATCTATATTTTTTAATTTTATGAGTCCAATATAGGGGTAACACGACTTCTCTTTCATGTTTAGAGAGTTTGAAAAAAAGGTGAAAAAAAAACACCAAGATGTTCATTTTCATAAATTTGTCCCTTGGGCCTGAAAAGATGTAAAACAATACCCAGGAGAACCTTTTAGCCATGCTCAACTAAATTATTCCTTTTTCATAAATAATATTTCTAGTCCGAAAAAGGGTTAAACTTGTATTGGGAAAACATCTTTTCATTTATTTTAACAAGTTCAAAAAGACAAGTGCTCGACAATATTTTCATGTTTTGGGAGTCAGAAAAGAGCTTAAAGAAGAATCCTCCTGGAGGAATGAGTGGTATAAAGGGTAGAAACTAGTTTTAGTCAATATGGAACTTCTCAAAACATGTATAGGTTAAGAGGTAGGCTAATAATACCACTCATTGCAGTGATTCCTTAGGAAAGGGTAAATCACCAAGTGGAAGTGAATGATCATCCAAGCAGATGGTGTTTTACCCTTTCCTAAAGAACAAATGCAATGATTAGTATTATTAGCATGCATCTTAACCTATAAATGTTTTGAGAATTTACATATTCATCGGAACCAGTTGCCACCCTTTATACTACTTGTTCCTCGAGGAGGAGTCTTCTTTAAGCTCTTTTCAAACTCCAAAAATATGAAAAGAACTTAAAGAGGATTCCTCCTGGAGGAACGAGTGGTATAAAGGGAAGAAACTAGTTCTAGTCAAGATGGAACTTCTCAAAACATGTAGAGGTTAAGAGGCGGGCTAATAAGACCACTCATCGCAGTGGTTCCTTAGGAAAGTGTAAAACATCAAGTGAAAGTGAATGATCATCCAAGTGGATGGTGATGATGGAATGAGAAAAACGAGGCTCATCCTACAAAAATATATTGATAAAAGGTGGAAAACAAGAGGGATAAAGTATGAGTGGTTTCATTTTTACACAAGCTTGAAACATGAGAAAAAATATGCTTGAAATTGGTTTAATTTTTACGCAAGATTGAAACAAAGAAAAAATATGCTTGAAAGTGTTTTCATTTTACAAAAGCTTGAAATAGAGAAAAAATATGCTTGAGATAAGTTTGTTTCATTTTTACACAAGCTTGAAACAAAGAGGAAACTATTCTTGAGATAGTTTTCATTTTTACACAAGCTTGAAAGAAAGAAAAATTGTGCTTGAGATAGTTTTCATTTTTTACACAAGCTTGAAACATAGAAAAGATATGCTTGAGATAGGATTCATTTTTACACAAGCTTGAAATAGAGAAACTTTTTTCTTGAGATAGGTTTGTATGCCCCCACAAGCATAACCTTTAATGCCTCCAAGCATAACCTATAGAGGCACATGCCCCCAAAGCTTCATTTGATTTTCCTAAGTAGACTACTGGTTACTAATAGGTGGATGAAATAAAGGTTCATTTTCGAGATCATATGAAAGACTTGACTCAAAATTTATGAGATCCAGTCAAAGGTTCGAATCAATTAGAGGGGATCTGTCTCATTTTTTAACGATCTTAACACATGAAAAGAACTATGCTCATGATGACTTGATTCATTTTTTAACGAGCTTTACATAGGATACAAACTATTCTGATAAGGAACTATTTCAGTTTTTAATGAGCTTGACACAGTAAAAGGAACTCTACTCACAGAGGCCTGTTTAATTTTTTAATGAGGTTGACATAGTAAAAGAATCGTCCTCATAGGGACATGTTTCATTTTTTAACGAGTTTGACACAGTAAAAGAACCATCCTCATAGGGACCTGTTTCATTTTTATGTGAGCTTGAAACAAAAATAACTATGCTCGAACCTTGTTTCATTTTTTAATGAGCTTGACACAAGAAAAGAACTATGCTCATGGAACCTTGTCATGGATTCCAAAATGACAATGCTCTTAAAGGAATACATGCTAAGTGGAACATCTTGACTGTGGCTTTTTTTATCACTCAAAAGTATTTCTTTGGTTATAAAAGATAAAACCTCTAAGGTAGCTCTTTCAAACCAACTTAAGGGCAAAAGGATATCCCCTTCAACCCGAAGAGGGCTGTATACTTTACAACTTAACTACCCAATGTAACCTCAGTAGTTGGTTTTGTCTTTAGTACAGTGGCTAGATCATGAGTTTAGTAGGGTTTTGGAAATGATGGTAAGGCAGAGAAAGTGTATCCTAGGGCATGGATTCATAGAAATTGTAAAATTCAACGATCACTAGGATGTTGTCTACGGTGACAGAGGATAAGAGTAGGATAGTTTACATATACTTAAAAAACCTTTGTATTGAGAGTCGTGGGAGGAAATAAAATAAAATAAAAAACTGTCTTTAAAACAGAGCATCTGATAAATGAATTTCATTTAGTTTAGATAGGAAAAGTGATACTCAAATGGTGAAGACAAAGAATGAAAATGAAGCATGAATTCCACCTTTAATACCTTCATTCAAGCATAAAGAAGAATTTTTTTTTAATGAAAATAACATAGGTAAAGCACATTCACCAAGAAACATAATAGAACATGAATTCTCATCTTTGAAACACTACGTTCTTCTGATCACTAGTCACCTATGATTAACCAACATAAAAAAAGCACATACACAGATTTCAATTCTTTCTCAAATTCTGAACCATTGGTTTTATTTCATTATCAACTTCGTAGAGTACTTTAAAAAACCATAAACATGTTCTTAGAAAAACCTTAATTACAAAGGTCTCAAAATAGCAAAGTATATCTCTAATTAAAACTAAATACATTAAATTTCTCAATCATAAAACAAGATGATAATATTTCGTATTTGAGAACTATGTTGTTATTGAAGACCTTACTGAAGCTAAGGACCAAAACCGACTACTAATATTTTGCCCAAATTTTTTGAAAACCTTACTTCATCATCATGCTTAGTATAGAAATTTCTTCCTTGAAATTTGGTCCTGATCCACAAAAATGGGAATCTGGCATGTAAATCCTTCCTCCAAGGATTTATTTGCTCCAAACTTCTCCTTGTTTCCTTCAAAAATAGTATTTTCCCAAACGCTGACTAATTAAATAGCATGCCTCATACCGGGAGAAAAACTGGGAATCGCTTATGGATTAAATTTCAACGATGTCTCAAATAGAGAAAAATTCATGTTGACAATATAATTGTCATCGCTTATCCAAATTGAAACCAAAATACCACTGATGAGTTAACTATCTGCACTCCATCAAAATGCTCGCAAAATATTGTTGGAAAATAAAAAATCTACAATGCAAATTCTTCAATTGAGTTTGTTAGCCACCTCCAACAAAATATCAACTTCACTCTGTCTCATTTTCATAGTATTCTTGGCTTTAGCATAAGGCTCTTTGCTTTGACCTTTAAGATTCTTAGAGCTTGCATGATTCTCTTTGTTTATGACCAGATCTCTCTGAGGTGTATTGTTGGGTCTCCAAAATGTCTTTAAAATGACATATTTTCACTTCATTCACACCCTCATTTCACCTTTATCACATTCATTCCATCACTTTTTCATTATATAACCCTACATCTCTATCATCATATGGGTTCATAATTGTATTTTCCTAAAGTTATATTTTTCAATTGTTTATAGTGAATTACTGATTAAAAATAAAAAAATGACATATACTTTCTAATATCTAAAAGTGGCCTGAGTTTCATGACAAGTGTAGGTCATTTGGAAGCTTCCAAGACACTCTTATGTGGCCTCCAAGGATTAATTTCTAAATCTCTTCAAGATTGGAAGAAGATTTGGGATAGGAATCAACCATATCTCATGGAGAAAAATCATGGATAAAGTGATATGTGTCTAATTGGTTGAGATTTTTAGGGATCTAGGGAGAGAATAGTGGATCATCATTAATGGGGTAGTTTCTTATGTTTTTGTATAAATAGGAGAGCCTTCTCCTCTCAAAGGCATGTGTAAAGTTTGGAGTTATGATCATGTTTTGAATAAAGAATTAGATTTGGCACCATACTCATGAGTGTTCTTTCACTTTGATTTGGTTTTGCTTGCATATGGAGCTTAGTCACTTGCCATCCTCATGCATCATTGGATTGGCCACCTAAATGAGTGTTTAGATGGATTGGTCACTTTTCTTTCATTGTAGTTAAGATTGTTTAGATTTCAATTCATGCTTTTCAATTCTTGCAAGAAGTTTAGATTTTGAATTCATGAAGTGTGCCTAGATTAGATTTTCAATTCTATGCAAGTGTGTCGTAGTTTAGATTTCTATTTATGCATGTGTGATAGTTTAGATTTTCACTTATACATGTGTGGTAGATTAGATTTCCTATATTTCATAGAATACAGATTTCTTGCTTTTCTAGACTAGATTTTATTTCATTAGCATAATTTACTTTCTTGTTAAGTTTGATTTCAATCATGCAAGTAGATTAGTTTTCTCATTCATGCAAGTGCGTGTAGTAGATTAAGATTTCAATTCTAGTTATGTGTTTTGAATACTTTCCTAGATTAGATTTCCTATTTTCATATATTTCATTAGATTAAGTCTGATTTCAATCATACAAGTATGTGTATAGATCAGCTTTTCATTTCATGTAAGTATATTAGATTTATTTTCATTCCTAGAATAAAAGATTCATTTTCAAGAGATTGTGTGCACAAATTTTGTGAATAAGATTTAAATTTCATTTCATAGATGAAGTTTTTTTTCCTTTACATAGATTGATTTCAGTTTCCTTATCTTTTTGGTTTGTCATCATTTGATTTCGTAGTTAGATTAATCTAAATTGAAGGATAATTTCTAGCATATATAGTGCACGCATGCTTCGCAAGTTTTACGAAATCCCCGCGTTGACAATTAAAAGATAGGTAATTAAATTGCCAGAACATTTTGGCATCGTTGTCGGGGAAATGTGCATAGAAACTAGCCTTCAGTCTAGAGTTTATTTTTAGTTTTTTATTTTTATTTTTATTTTTTACTAGATGTATGGTTAAAACATGTAGATGCATAAATCATTTAGCTGCATACATTTCAATCATTTTTTGTAGAATACAATTTTTTACACTAAACCATTTATGGAAGAAAGATCTAGAATGCAAATAAAACATTCTTTGGAGTGCAAGGACTATATAGAAGAATGGTTTCAGTAGGTGACTATGTCACAACATTTGCTCGTCCTTCAACTAATCTTTGCGCCGAATCCAAAGATGAAAATGATTTCTCATGTCCTCATACACAATCAAGTACATTTTACAAATTTGGATATGAGCATTTTATAAATTTTAATCCGTAAATGACTCCATTGTAAACATTCATATACTTAAAAAATAAAAAATAAAAATAATTTTTTTTTAAGTAGGGTAAACTAGGGGAATAAAATCAATCTTGATTGCATTTTTTTTAGATTTAAAAATTTTTAGATTTTATTTATTTTTCTTGCATTTTTACTAACTCAACACAAAAAAATAAATTCAATATATATATGAATAAGGAAAATGTGAAAATAAATTATCTTTTCTGTTTTCATTTTCAAGAAAATAAAAAAATTAATAAATAGCGTGGCTTGTAAAAATTGAATGCATTAGCTTAGAATCAAAATTCATTTTTGTGGAGCTGCGGACACTACTTGTTTCTGTAGTTGAGCCTGACTTGATTCACACACATCTAATAACCAACTTAACGGCCCTAACCAAAATGCATCCGTCCAAACGTAAGATAAATGGATATGAAAGTCATAGAGACGTGTCGATATCTGGCTGAAGCCCATGTTCAAGCGATACAGTTTGATGAAGTGGTTCTTGTTGAAATATACGAGAGGTGACTAATCAAAACTAAAAAGCTAAGCATGAAGCAGTCTAGAGTTTAACTAAAGTGAATATGGATATAATTGATAAGAATTCGAATCCTAATTGGACTGACTAAAATTAGTAGATAAATCTTCATACCACCATTTGAATTAAAATTAGTTACAGATCTGATTTTTTATTTTTGTGAGGAATTTAATTTAAAATTACCTTACAACTCTCACCGTGTTGAAAAATATGGTTAAGCCAATGATACGGTGGTTTTGAAAATTTCCATGATGGGCAATAGCGGTTCCACAGTTCTCTCGATCCAAGAGGTGCTGGTGGATTTTGAAAAGGAAGGGATGCTCTTAGATTTGCTCCCATTTCTATTGCCTATACCCTCGTTGGTTATACTTTTGTCACTAATCTTTCACTGGCTTACTAATAGCCAATCTGAGACAAGATTGTACGATCAGAGTTCCAATACCAGCAAAAATAGAACTTGAGAAAGAGTTTATCGAGGATGGAAGTCCTTGACCCTGATTTTGATTCGGTTGCTCGTGGAAACCGATTTTCACAGTTCATAGATGGGTGCTTTTGGGGGATGGAGCTTTCCTTCTAAAGAATCAATGGAATCACCTTCGAGAGGGCCAACGATGTTGATATTTTGCCTTATTCCTCCAACCATCTATTCAACAGTGCCATGGCCTACATCAATAAGCAAGAGGAGCCCATGAACCAGCAATCGATTTTGTTACCAGATCATTTTCCAGAATGCGTAACATCTTAAAAAAATCATTTTTAAAACGAATTTTGTGACCAAATGAAAAGGAATATTAGAAAAATAAAACATGGGTTTTTCTTAGAACGGGGTGAATTATGTTAATTGATAGCAATTTCCTCAAATTCGTAACCATTTGAGATTTTTGGGGTTCTCTGAAGCCTCTTTTTCCAGATTGCGTGGGGAAAAATGATTTTTTTTAATGAACGCTTCAGTTGCGATTTGATTTCCCTGATCATCAGGAGGCATGGTTGATGAATCCTTAAGCTAAGTTGATGCCCAGTGTTCAATCAACGGAATCCAAATAATTGAGGACGAAATACGATAACCAAATCACCACCTTCTCGTGTGCAATATTTCTGCATCGCAAACTTGTCCTCGATTTCTTCACCCGGCAATTTCATGAGTTGCCGGTATTTTTAATCTATTCCCATTGACTCGCTGGACCAAAAATACATGTTTCCATACTTCTGTGGGATTCTCTCTATATTTCATGTATTGCCTTAAAATCTAGAACTCATCGAATCGAATCAGAGCCAAATCTCCTCACCCTCGCGCTCACCAAAACCAAAAAACCTAGAACCAAAGTCAGTATACTTAAAGCTGATTCACGGAGGAATCAGATCCTTCTAGCCTTAAGAGAGGAAATATTTATTGGTGGGAGCATCCATCGTGCTTCACAACAATGAATACAAGGCATACGCAATAAAATATATAATATAATGATTGCAATAATAGGATAGATCCTCCTGCTCCTCAATTAAGAAAACACCAGCCATCAAAAACGAAGTGAGTGTAGTGAGCAACATCAAAATAAGTAAAGAATTTTTCTTAATTCTAGAGTTTCTATTGAGGTGGGTACGAACAAAGAGAGTTTTCCAGAGTGCATTCATTTTGTAGGAAGCAATTTGTTGCATATGGGGATCCTAAATGTGGAATGTCAAATGAAACGGTTTCCCATTAACCCTTTAATTTCGAGGAAGAAGATTTTATAAATTGTGTTATTTAAAGTGTTATGCATTTTAAGATAAATATTATTACATAGAAATGGAATATCACTCAGGGAAATTAATATGCAATCAGGTTTTTGATTAGTTGATGGCAAATATTTGGATAAATCAATTGTTTCGTGCATAGAGATTTATGCTAATAGTTTTCCTTGTTGCATAAAGTGTTAATATTTCTTTGAGTATTGCAGACAAAACAGCAAACAAGACCATGTCGTCAATTCTGGAAATTTCTCTGATTGTTTTAATGCAGTTTTTAAAATAAATAAATAATTAAAAATAATAATAATAATAATAAAATACTAAAAAATTGTTTACTGCATCAATAAATAATTAGGGTATTTTCTAAGTTTTTATGGAAGTGGTATTACGGAATTGAAAGATCAGATTGATTATTTGCATAGTTGTGTGTACTTAATTGTCTGTTCAGGATTTTAGCTACAGAAACTGTGCAATTATACAGCTGAAAAGCAATTCTACAGCTCTTAATTTAATGATCTATTTTGTTGACAATGCATTCATATTGAGAAAAAGTTGTTGTGAGGGTCCATTTAAAACACACATGTCAAAGCAAGAAACAAAGGAAAGAATAAAAAAACACAAGACAAAATTAATTGAATAAAGGCGCAATAGCTCACCTTAACTAAATTTAATTGCAAATTGAATTTTGTTAACATTGAGTTTTTGCATTATCGAAATTATGGTGAAAAATTATCATTGGTTTTGTCTAATATTATGTTTTCAAGCATGATACAGGGAAGAAGAAGAACCATAAGAGTGCTTTATACGTAGGGTTGATTGGCGAATTTTGATCGAAGATTGTTTTGCAGGAATCATTAAGCATTCGAAAATTAATATTTCTTCATCTTTATGAAATGCTATGGTTCGACCATAAATTAAGAAAATTGTGCATATCGTCATTTTTTTAGAAATTGGATTTATTATCACAATTATGAAACTGGACTAACCATGATAATTTGAAATGAAGACACGTCATAAACCTGTTTTACTAAGCATTAATTATGCAAAAAAAATTGGTGTAAGTACCGAGAGAAATTGATCACTTCTCTTTGAACACACCTACGTTTTATTGCAATGTTAGTGCCATATGTTTTTTTTTTTTTAATTCCAGGTTCCAGGAAAATCAGAGAATTGAAGGAAGCCAATTTATGCATGATTGGTTTTCTACGACCAATTTCAAGAAGCATGAACCAATTAGATCCATTTATATCATCCATAAATGCCATCACTTTTCCTCTCCAAGCTATTCAGGAATTTTCGTTAAACATCATCGTCACCATTTTCCTTGCAAGTGTCGCATGTTTCCTTCACATTTTCCATTTACATTTTCCATAATTTCCATTCATTTTCAGTAACTCATTAATAAATAAATTTAGCTTGCTTACATGCTGATTTTTCCTTTTGCTTTCCATTCACTTGTTTACCCTCTTGTGATTTTCCTTTCCATTAAATAAATCCTACTTGATGCAAATTTTCATCCATGGTCCTTCCAAAGTCATTATTCCATACTCACGTTAGATGATGGGGGATTCATTAATGCCTCCCTTCTAACAAGTATTGGCCTATCAACATCATCACATTATCTAGGATCAAGGCTAGAGACATTAATTAGTACCTTAAGGCTTGTATGCATTAATTACAAGTTCTCTCGCTGACAATCATGGGAATACATCAATGTCCCTTGATCATTGGATCTTGCAAGTGACTCGACATCAGCTCATTTATTCACACTTCTCAAGATGTACTTAGGTACCTTGGCACTCGTTGACATTAATGGTGAGTTTGTGTCACATTGATTAATGACATTCATTAATGGCCGATAATCCAATGAATTCTCTTCATGCTCGAAAACAACACATTTTTCGCATGACTAGAATTGTACCATCAGGTTTTGTAGCAGGTGAGAACTATATCACTTCAACATTTTGCAAGTTAATACATCAAATTCAGTAGTAGAAATAAAGAATCCACTTTCACGACCTCATCCACCATTTATGAAACCAAGAAGAAGATAAAATTCTACATTATATTCCATGATTCAGCAACATGATCTATACTTCTCTACACATGCACAATATGTCCACTTCTTAGGTAAGTAAATATATGTTCTTTTCTAGGTTTTAATCATATAATTCCTTAAATACTGAAATTATAATTTTTGGAAAATACTTTACCATATTTCCTTTCTCATTTAAAAATTGAAAACACCTTTAGTTGGGGGGGGGGGGGGCCGGGGAGGAACATTCATTTATGATCACTTTTCATATTCATTATGCTTCACTTCATTTCATCCTAACATATTGTCCTAATCAATTATGATTTCATTATGGTTCAAAAATTGTATGATTTGCAAAATTACGACTAAATAATGAGCATATTATATGCCTGATTTAAAGATGCATTCTCAAAATGTTAGAGGAACCTTGCTGCAACAAAAAGAAACAAGATATTGATACACAAGAACCAATACCAATTAATAATTTGGTTGCCACACAAGAACCAACCAAACATGTTGCAATTCAATATTTGACAAGGAACACTTTGCAAAAAGAAATGAAATTGTCAAATATAATCAAATGCAAAGTTTAAAGAGCATTGATATAAGCCAAGTTCATTCAAATGAAAATATGTTGCAAGCGAATAAAAGGAATTAATGCAATATTTTCATGAGGACATGCAATCACTCTATGTGTGATAGTTTAGATTTTCACTTATACATATGTGGTAGATTAGATTTCCTATTTTTCATAGATTAAAGATTTCTTGCTTTTCTAGACTAGATTTTCTTTCATTAGTGTAAATTTACTTTCTTGTTAAGTTTGATTTCAATCATGCAAGTAGATTAGTTTTCCCATTCATGCAAGTGTGTGTAGTAGATTAATATTTCAATTCTAATAAGTGTGTTATGAATACTTTCCTAGATTAGATTTCTTATTTTCATAGATTTCATTAGATTAAGTCTGATTTCAATCATGCAAGTATGTGTATAGATCAAATTTTCATTTCATGCAAGTAGATTAGATTTATTTTCATTCCTAGATTAAAAGATTCATTTTCAAGAGATTGTGTCCACAACTTTTGTGAATAAGATTTGAATTGTCTTTCATAGATTAAGTTTTTTTTCCTTTAGATAGATTGATTTCAGTTTCCTTATGTTTTTGGTTTTTGATCATTTGATTTCGTAGTTAGATTAATCTAAATTGAAGGATAATTTCTGGCATATATAGTGCACGTACACTTCACAAGTTTTACGAAACCCTAGGGTTGACAATTAAGTGATATGTAATTAAATTGCCTCGACATGTATTATCTATGCAATGACTTGTTGTCCCAGACTAGGGTTTTGTTTGAGCTTGAATTTAAACCTCAATTTGTTAATTGGTCTACTGTGAGGCCTTCTTCCCCCATAGATCTCAACTAGTGTGGGATCCTTGACAATATTTGTTTCCTCTGTCTTAGGATTATCTTGCTTTGTTTCAACTGAATATAGTTCAACAAATTATATATTCTCAGGAGATCGAATATGAAGAGGGGACAAGATTTATTTTCTAGAATTATCCTACTTATTATGTGTAGAATTTTTTCATTTAATGAACTAAAGGATGAGATTTTGCCATCATTTTTTTTTCTTTGGCTCCTAGTCTAGATAGATGAAGTCCCCTATTCTAAGGTCTGGGGGGTTTTAACAAGCTTCTTACTTCTCTTATTTTTTTTAATCGAGTTAGGTTTAGGTGAGACAAAATTTACAAATCCCCCCTGGGAAAGAAATTGTTCCCATGTTCTGTTAACCTTCCTCAAATTGTTTTCAATTAATAAATTAATTAGGATCTTATGAAAAATGAAGTGGGATGACACATCAGGTTTGGACCTCACTTTTCCTGGAATATTTTTTAGACTCGTAAGTAAAAACAAAGGAGTTTTTATTCTGACCTGTCCATCAATGTGAGCAAGAAAATGAAAATGGTACATATTGAGTCTGTTAAAACACCCTTCATAGGTAAAATAAGACTAAGTGATCCTAAAGAGTAGGTTCTATTCATCTTTCAGCCAATATCTATGCACCTTAAAACACCATGGTTTATCCTTATACTCATCTTTTAAGAAAAAATGAATGTCAATTTCAGCCAAAGTGTATCTTTTAAACCAACATTCTCCATCAATAGGGAGGCATGTAGCCTTTGTGATCACTTCCTCTGTGAAAGGGAAGGAAATATCTCCAATATTGATCCCTTGAACATCAAGATGTTGAAAAAAGGCTCAATAAATCCCATCGTGATAACCACTACACCTGAAAGGAACTCGTCCTAACCAGCATCCCGAAGTCGTTCTTGAATCTCTGGATATGCTTCGAGGAGATCAGGTCCCTGAGGTTCCTGCCTGTGCAACTTGTAGCTTTTTCCCATAACTACCAGTGTTCATAACCACGTGCAACAGAAGTGAGAGTAGGATGCGTTCACTAATATGTAGGAGTCTTAACTAATCATTCACCTTAGCAGATGACACGACAAAACGTATTAACCTTGCATTGATTTCTTTCATGAAAAGTCAGGTTTAATCATGACTGGTGAAACAAAAAATAAATCGTGCATAAAAATGATCAATCATACCACTAATTTACAATGATTATTATCCTCTGGTGGCAGAAATTCAAACAAATTTCAATCTAAAAACATGAAATGACATGTCACACCATTTAATTGGCCAACACTCCCTTGTCTTGGAATCTGGTCTTTCTTGACATGTGATTTATCAACGCTTTAAACTTGACATATATTTTTTGATTCACATTGGAAGTCCAACCGTCATCACCTTTATTTGATATTTTTAAATTAGCGTCAACAATCCAACTAAGTGCGCCTGAAACCTTTGAAAAAAAAATAAAACCACTAAACCCTATACTATGAAGCTAGACTGAGATAACAAGTGGATCCAATGGGGATGTTGTCCTCCCTCCGAGAAAGAAAAGAACTTGTTGCTCTAGTGCTTGATCCATTGGGCCAAATTTTTGTTTTTTGCCATTTCTTCAGGCATATTTAAATGCCACTTCTATTTTATTGACATGAAATAAAATTGAAAGCGAAACTGGAATACTATACTAAAACGTCAAATTAAACTTTGACAAACCCTATTTGGATCTTAGGGACTTCACTCCAGGATTATAATATTTTCAAGTGTTTTCCACACCTACAACTTCTTTCAAACTAAAACTGATATATACAAATGGAAAATGGAATTTTCTCTCTCAAGATAGGTAAGGCTTTAGAAAACACCCATTTACTGGGTCTCCACTGATAAATTCACCCTCTAAATCCTCTAGAATGAATGGTTCTTACCATGAAATGAAACTATTTTATAGGAGCCCTTACAAATATGATGAAACTTCTTGTGCTTCCCTTTATCTTCACTCCTAGAAACCCATCTCAATACCATACCGTGAATCTGAAAATTATCTGCTTTCACCTTTTTATAAAAAAATTCTTCAGTTTATCCTAGAAAAATTGTGCTTGGTTGTATACTTGTTCTCTCAACTCTTCAATTTTGATAATTTGATTGATTCTTCTCTGAAAATCATTAGGTTCTGCATCATACTCCTACAAAAGCCTCATTACCAATTTACTCAAAGAAATTGGAAAAATTACCTCTATATCATAAACTAGTTGAAATGATTAAGTGTTGATTGATTTTTTTTGGTACTAATTATGTCTTCCCATAAAGAAGATTTCAAATTAGTATGCCAGGATTTTTGTTGTCTTCCAACATTTTCTTAATAATTTTGATTAGGATTTTATTGGATGACTCTACCAAGCCATTACCCTATGGATAGTAAGTTGTAGAATGACCCAATTTGACATGATACTCCTCACAAAACTTGATCATCTTGTGGGATTTGAAGGCTTGAGAATTTTCTCTTATAATATTCCTTAGGCGGCCAAATATAGAGAAAATATCTTCTAAAAACTTAATTTCCACACCCTTTTTAGCTTTCCTAGATGTAATTTTCTCAATCCACTTCGTGAAGTAATTTGTGACAGTCAAAGTCCACTTATGTTGACTTGGAGAATTTGGGTGAATCTCTCCTATGAAGTCCAATCCCCATTGTTGAAAGGGGGTTTCCACTGAGATAGGTTTCAAAGGTAATGACAATAGCTTGGATTTTCCTTCGAATATCTGACATTTGAAACAAGTTGCGATTTCCTTATGAATATCTGAAAATATAGTTGGTCAATAAAAAATTTCCTTGAGGATCTTACTTGTTGTAGCCTTCCAATATTGGTTTCCTCCACAAAAACCCTAATGGAACTCCTTTACAACTTTCTTTGCTTCAATTTTAATTAAAAAATAAAGGAGAATTCATTATGAGTCCTTCCTGTACAAATATCCATCAATACAACAATATTTAATTTCTTTCAAATTCAAAGATCTTTCTCAAGTTTTGGTTGTTCCTAGTGGAGCTTCCAAATTCTGTAGAATGTAGATTATATCACTGTACCATGGGAAAAAATTCAGTTCGCCAGAAACTTTTAAACTCATCATATCATTTGTGTCGTTCAATCATATTGATAAGAAATCCATACCCAAAGAATCTCCATTTGTCTATGTTATCAAATTTGCTAATAACTGGCCTTTAATCAACTTGGTTGTTTTGATCTCTAAGTCATATTCCAACAATTTAGCGATCAACTTAGCTCTTCTTTCATCACTGTCAAGTTGACTTAAAATATTTTTTACTACATTGTTAGGGACTAAAGATTTAACATGAGAATGCAGAATATATACTTTGAAATGTTTAATGTCTTAACAAGTGAAAACGCCTTCTTCTCCATGATATTGTACTTTAAATATGCATCTCTTAATTATCCCTTTTTAGCATATTGGTAATCACATTTACAATTTCTGTGAAATTCAGAACAAATCTTCTTAGAAAATTAACTTTACCAAGGAAAGATTGTATTTCCTTTTTACTTCTTCACTGTTCTAGCCTTTTGATCATTGCAACTCTGTCTGTATCAATTCTAATTCCCTCTTTAGAGACTATGTGACCCAATAATCTACCCTTCTGGATATCAAAGGGTAACTTCATTGGATTGAGAGAGATGTCAAATTTTATGCACTTTAGAAACACCCGTCTGAGATGTTTCAGGTGATCCAAATCTCATGGAGAGAAAACTATTATGTCATTCAGATAAACCACTACAAACCTATATTTTTCTTTTGTGAATGTTATGTCCATCTCCCTTTGGAATGTCACTCCAACATTCATCAACCCAAAAGGAATTTTGAAGTACATGAACGTGCCCCATGGCATAGTGAATGTTGTCATTTATTGATCTTTTGAATTCACCATTATTTAGTTATATCCAGAAAAAATTGTCAAGCATAGAAATCCTCTCAGCTCCAACTAATTTCTGCAATATATATTCCATCTCAAGAAGCAAATAGTTTTATTTCAAAGAAACCTTACTCAAGTTTCTAAAATCTACACAAATTCTAATTTCTCTGTCATTTTTTCTGACCAGAACCAAATTGATAATCTAATTAGAAAATACTAATGGCACAATAATATTAGGAACAAGTAATATCTTAACTTCATTTTCTATTAATGGAAACAACCTTGCATTAATCCTTTTAAGCTTTTGTTTGAATGGTTTCTCATTTTATCTGAGTGGGATAGTGTGTTGAATGATGGCTTTATCGTAAACCTTTAAATATTCGTACCTCCAAGAAAAAAAATCTGAAAACTCTCTTAATAATTCTGCATACTGTTTTTTCTGTTATGTTCTCAAAGAATTGGAAACCTTAACTACCTTAGGGGGCTTATTTTTATCCCAAATTGTAATCCTCCAACTTGTTATCACTTGGCGGAATTCTAGGTTTTACAACTACATCATTGTTGTCAAACAACCTTTCTAGAGGGACCAAACCCTTGGGAATAAAATTGTTGCTTAGCTGAATATTTCCTTATCCAGTTATATCATTCATAAAAACACTTGATTCTGCATTCAAATATGGTTCCTAATCTTCATTTTGATCAATATGAGTGTTTACAAATTCATCGATCATTTCTAAGAATCTATGGATATGTTGATCGTCCTTAAAAAATCGCCAATGATTGATGTTTTTTGGGATGGAGGGCCTGTGCCTTACATTAATATCATATTTTTTGTTCAAATGAATGAGAATTTTAAAATCACTAGCAACAATAGCTAAGGAGTCTACTCTACCATTTTCTTCTCTATAAACAACAAAAAATTTATGTTATGAAAAGAAATTGTCCAACATATCCCATACCTCATTTCAATAAGCCCTCATTCTCATATGTTTAGATTGATATGTTCCTTTGAACTACTTCACAACCAAATCAGAGTATCTGAAGACACAAATCCTTTTTACTTTCTTCTCTCTCAGTATATTTAATCCAATGATCAAAGCCTCATACTCTGCAATTTTGTTAGTGCATTCAAAATATAGTTTGAAGGAGTGTAACTAACTACGAATATTTGGTGGAATAATCTAGATACCTGCCCCTGAACCATATTTTCAAGTGGAATCATAAAAATTCATGTTTCATATCTGATTATCTTCGGTTTCCTATACTTTTTCTCCTGAAATTCATCTTCAATTTGTTGTTTTTTCTCTTCTTCAAAGCACAAATCATTATAAAATATTTGAGAACCAAGATCAATGTCAACCACATAAATAGGATGATTCTTCGGTTCAACTTTGTTGCTTACTACATAGGCCATTTGAACCTCCTTGTAAAGTATCCTTAGTTATCCAAACATTGGGATGGGTGCATAAGACATATCCATCTGAAGGGTGCCTCCCAACTTAGCTGACCAATACCGTGAAAGCAACATTCCAAGCTTGGGTGTGATATCCTCTACTACCACTTCCATAACAATAATTTTTGTAGGAACTTGTGTCAGATTCACCACAATATCTTTAATTAATCCTAATCACTTGACCTTTCTTGAATAAAAGGAAAAAAAATATTTGTAAGGCATAATAATAGCAAGCCCTAAATTATCCATTATTTATTTTGGCATCAAATTGTGTGACGCGCCCGAATCCATAATTACATTATGTAAAATCATGTCATGAACATTAAATCTAATATAAATGGAGGAACATCCTCACTAATATATGTAACATGAGGACGAAATAAGAAGGTAGGAATATCATCATGTATTTTTAATTAATCTTGAGCATTAATTTTTAACTGATCAGTATTTGAACCCTTCACCATTATAATAATTTGTTTCCTATATTGATCATTCTTTAAAATTTTACAAAATGGGAAAGAAATTTTTATTTTACCAATTTCATTCTCTAAATTGAATGATACCTGAGCATTTTCTAACTTATTCACATCCTTCTTAGCTGAAATCATCATCCTTTTTAGAGCATCCTTTTTTTGGTCATTAAATTTCTTAAGTATGTCTCTTTTTGGATCGGCTTGTTGCTGTCCTGATGTAGGTTTCAGTGGTGGATTTTTAATTGGAACATTTATTCCCCTAAGATTGTGCCGTCTCTGCAAATCAACCATTGCATTATTGTAACCCTGTTGTTATATTTATGAATGAACCACCAATTGAGTGCCATATTTTTCTTCTAAAAACAAGGTTGACCTAGCATGTTCCTTTGAATCTAGACTGAGATAAAAACTTCCAAGAGGTCTTCATCATATGGAAGAACAATTTCTATGTAATAATATTTCTCTCTCTAAGGGGAGAGTGGGATCAACCGAAGATGGAATCGAGTTGACCCTTTCATCAACCAATGGTTCATCAACTCAAGTGATATGGATTTCACTCTTCAAGGGAAGAGTGGGATTGATCGAACATGAAATGGGATCAATTACATCATCAACTGATGGTAGGTTGGGAGAACAATTACGGTAACCAATTAAAAATTTGTATTGAGGAATAGTAATATTTTCCAACAATTTAGAGGCTTCATCCATATGAGGGAAAAGGTGAGTTTGATGACTCCCTTCCAATAACCTATAAGGAAACTTAAATTTACCCTTTTTCCCTGGAACCTTATAATCACTAGTTGATGAAGCAATAGTAAGTTGATGAGAATCCTTAGACCATACTTCCCATACTTTAGGAATACCAGGACAATTGATAAGGAAGTGGTCACCCTTACAAAAATTGCAAGGGTATTTGGGCTTACGATGCATATCAGAGGTTTCTTCCACATTATCAACCATCAAAACCATGGTTGGTTGATTTAATCCTTTCTTATGTTTCTTCTTCTTCTTCTTAACCTCCTGGTTGCTAGCATTAAAAATTTCACCAGGCAAAGAAGAAGAAAGGGAAGAAGACATGATGGGAAAAGAAGGTAAAGGATAAAAATGAGGTAAAATATCTGGTAGAGGTTAAGGAGAAGTATCTAGCTGAGGTGAAGCAACTTGGGTATTTGAAACCAACGAGGTTTAAAACATCCATACCGGAAAACCTATTGTGAATCCAGGAAGAGACAATGTAGCCATGTAAGGAGGACCAACATTTCCAAAAAAATAAAAAGGAATATGATCCCCATTAAGAGGGGTTCCTTGTTAGAAAAATATATATTACAGAGAAATGGAACACATAAAAACATGTGGAAATACAAACACATAAAATATATAAAACACAAGAGACACAGATATATGTGTTCACCCAGCTTGGGCTACGTCCACGAAGGAACAACCAGTCCTTCCTTTATATTTTCCATCAAAATGAAGAGACACAACCTACAACATGTCTGATGTAATATCCTATACTCTCTCACATAGTCCCCCTTCCTCTTTCTCTCTCAGAATACACATCCCATATACAGTCGCAATACAATTCCCTCATATGAATTGAGGGGTTGCCATCTAGGGTAAAAAACCCTAAATTAAACATAACTTCTACCGTCAGATCATCTGCCTAATGAAAAGCCAAGATTGATTATGAAATTACAATATTTTACAAGGCAATTTTATATATGTTTTTAGCTTCAGGGGTGCTACCCCCTTGGACCCCCCTTACGGCGATCAAACAACGGGCAGTGTTGCCACCCCATTAATAATAGGGGTCCAACACAACAATACATATAAATAAAGAAGATAATCAGGATCCACACCTAACACCTTGGTTGGTAAATTATGAAATTGTTTCCATCATATTCAACCCTAGGTCCACTAAAATGTGAATTTTAATTAAGAATTTTAATAATTGTGTGATAGTTAAATTCACAATTGGTATCAATGAAAATTTGAAAAAACAATAAAATGGGATACTAGGTATAAAAGGTTACTATGTTGGTGTGAACTGCAATATATCATTAATTATGTGTGGGAAATCTCCCTCAATTTCGTGTTTGGTGTATCACAAAAAAAGGCAGTTGACTCAATTACCTATATTGGCAGGTTTGCAACCTAGAGGGGGGTCTTCTGATATACCCGAGAGTACGTGGAAGCTCATTATGTGTTAGTGTTATCTAGTTCATTCTATACGATAGGAAGCATTATGATATACGTATCATACGTGGAGAAACATCCAATATACCCAACGATACATGGAGAACGATCCTATATACTTCTGTATGTGGAATACTGACTAACCACAAAATGTAGCGCAAATAATTAACGATAGCTCCTATGTTTATAGACGCCATAACACGTCTTCTAACCTAGAACCACTAAATGCGATGTGATTAAATAATGCCTTTGTAAATTTTAATTCATTTAATTGTTTCACTTTTCATTAAAGTAGTCAAATGTGTATCGTAACCAACTGGTATAGTAACTCAATTTCAAATGTAGCTAACATGAAATGTAACCTTTTCACTTCAATGAAATCTAATCTACTAAAGAGATAAGGTTTCATTCACTTTTCAACAATGCAAGAATCAATGAATAATTTTTGAAATGAAAATCAAAGAGAATGTGGAATACACGATTCTTTCTCCCTGCCACACCCCCCCGCCCCATGAGGGTGATTTTTTTTTTAAATGCAACCCAATTTCCTTAAAATTCAAGAAAAAAAAATACTCCCCACAATAAGCCAAACCAACAAACAAGCTCAAATTAACCTATATTTTTGTGAAAGTAATCCAAAATTCTTTACCGTAGACACAATAAATTATTAATCAGACCACTAAAAGAAGACATATTAATACAACCATTTTCTGGAAACAAGAAATTTCCCTTTGATAAATCAATGAAACTCATCAATTCCAAAAACCTAAATATGTAAAGATAAAAAAATTACAAAAAAAGACAATTAAACATGATAATCCAAGCTAAGGTTGACTTTTTTATAATTTAAATAGACCCAAGAAATCATAAAAATAAAAAATTTCCAAACCCAAATGGAAAAAACCTTATTTTTCAAATTTTCTAAGTGTGTTGCACGTAAGCTATTAACACCAATGCAGTGTCACTCTGTTGCTAATAGTAAAATGCACAATTGTCACTTTTCTGCTAAAGAGTAAAGTGCGACACCCGAGAAAAAAATGCAACCAAAGATCCAAAAATTTAACTTTTCAAGCATCTAAATACATTCAATCAAGGTATTGGAAGACAATCAAAGAACACATGAAAGTATATATAAGAACAAAAAAATTATTTATTATGGTCGCCAATTTGTTAGGCAGACAAATCTCGTCTTATGGACAAGACAATATCTCCTTAGACTCAATGATTGAATCTAGTAACAAACAAACAAACTAGTAAATATTTACCTAGGTTCATCTTTATTAAATCATAAACAATAGTAATGGAGTACAAAATCCATACATTTTAATCAAAATGCTTATTGGAGGTCCTTTCTATGGTTTGATACATCCTTTCAATGCTCAGAATCAAGGCCTGCAAACACACTAACAAACAAAATATCAAAGGCATATGATATATAAATTATCTAATACAACCTATATTAGTGATCAAGGAGGCTAGTACCTAATATCATAACCAATTGACAATGAAATAAAGCATACAATATATTAGATCCAATGGACAATATAGTGAGAAAGAAATACTCTTTTGTATTACAATTGAATGAAAATGAGAGATATAACCTAGCCTTGATGTTGGCGAATATCCTTCCAATAGTATCCAATCATACCTTAAATGACAAGCTTCCAACCTCAAATTGACAACACAAGTTTACATCAAAATTCAACCCCTTCCCCTTTGTCCTGTAGTGGATTTATAAGACAAGAGGAGAGGGTTAGAGATCCTCTTTCTAAGGATTATATCCACAAATATGGGGATTGGGCTTCTATAATGAGATGGAATATATTCATGAACCATGGGATTAGGCCAAATAGGTAGGGGCTCGTGTCCTTCTTGATGGTATAATATTCCCCAACCAGGATTCTAGAAATTGCTTTTTATTTTTACCTACGTTAAAATGTCATCGCACTTTTTAATGGAAAACATAGCAACATATTGCGTAGGATACAATCATTAAAATTGTGTTTGTGCATATAGTTGCTAGGAAAAGTGCAACACTACTTGAAAAAACAAATTTAACAATGTAACCTATGATTCTTGTTGTTTTCAAAATGGTTTTTCTTCCAACATTGTGGGGGATTACTTGTAAGAGTTCACTGTCCATAGTGAGAGATCTGAATTTGTGGCCATTTGCCTAATGGTGACAATTTACATGTAACACTTTTCCTCCTTACAATGAAAAAACTGTGCAATACAAAGACTCCCTTCTCTTCATTGTGTAGTGAGCATCCTCGGGGTACAATGGCCTAACCTTTTGTTGCTTACACCAATCAATTGCACAATCCCTTCCCCAAGTGAGGCTCTTGTTTCACATTATGCATTTCTAGTGGAAATTAGGTCCATCTCTAAGCCATTGTAGCCCTCAACTACGCAATCTTGGAGTATTCTCCTCAATCACTACGCACTGCGCAGTTACAAAGCCTCGTCTTGTCACTCCCGTTGAGTGAAACCCCTCATTGCGCAGTTTCCTTGTCATGCCTTTCCTCAACTGCACATTGTGCAATTCTAATGGATAGTGGGGTCATCCCATAATCTCTATTAAGCTCAACTATGCAATTCCTGCTTCCGCTTTCCTAAACATCACACATTGTGTATCCTCAGTCAACAATCTCATCACCCTTGTCTCCTGGACATTCCCACTACGTAAAACCTTGAAGGAATCTCCCCTTATTATGCATTGCGCAGTTCCAAAGGAAAGTGGGTTCATCCCTTAGACCCTATAGTGCTCATCTGGGAAATTATTAGCCTCTTCCTCTCAAATCCCTTGCACATTGTCCCATGATAATCAGTGGATTACATGAGCAAACACAGATTGAATAGGTGATTTTGGGGATGTGTTATATATATATATATATATATATATATATATATATATATATATATATATATATATATATATATATAACACCGAGTCATTTTGAGATGATGATGATAGACCAGTGCTAGCTCATTCAAGGTTATAATCATTGATGGACAATGTGGGGAGGACAATTCATACGTCCCATCATGGACATTACACACATATGTACTTAAATTGTCACCATGCACACAAACTATTGTGAATTGGCCACTAATATATGTTAGAATTTTTTTAGATTAATATAGATTAAAAAATGGAACCAATATATAATAGAATTTTGCTAGACTTTCCATGATTTAGACTCTAAGTATTATTGAACTCCAACCATATAGAACTTGGAGATTATAATTTAGAGACATTGAGTATACCTTAAACTAAAGACTTTACAATCGAGATGCATATAAAAGTATTCATAGAAACACATAGTACATGCACAACATGTCTTGTAAAATGTATTGCATTATCTCACATGCCTTCAGATTTGGGTGGCTCATCCTTTTTCAAAATCATGGAGCCCAACTCCTCTTCTTGTTTGGTGGGTGAACTATTATATTACTCTTTGTAGACTTGTAGTTAGTAAAAAGATAATCTGATTATTTGGGTTTGTTTACATGCATATTTTTTTATCCCGTTGTTAGCTAATTATATCATTTTGTCTTAGCCTGCAGGCTTGACTTTTTATTTCTTGTTAAGTTAGTCTATAGGGTGGAGCCGCCCATACTTTCATTTTGTTTTGATAGAACTATTATGAATATTTTGATGGACATATGCTCAATCTTAAGATTTTACAGGTTTTGATGAAGCAATTTCCGACAAAACAAACGTTGCCACCACGACGATTTCGTTGCAAATTTTTTAAAAAAATTGGGGATACATTACTATTGTGACACAAGTTCCAATGATGACAACGTCACAAGCATGATAGGTTCGCCATGATATATTTTCCAATCCGACGGTTCGCCGGAATCGGGTCGAAAAATACGAAAATTTGCTGGTTCAATACGAATTTCGTATTATTCACTTAAAATTCGATTTGGTTGTGAGGATCGATGTTTAATTAATAAAATATTAATTAAAATCTTAGAACTTTAAGTAGCCATGTGGTTAATTTGATTTCGTTGTGAGAATCGATGTTTAATTAATAAAATATTATTTAAAATTTTGGAAGTTTAGTCAACCATGTGGTTTATTTATTCAATAATAGAGGATAAGAATTTCAATATTTACATAAATAGATAATAGTGAGATGAAGTTTACATAGAAGGAAAAAGTATTTACATAAATATATAGTAAAGTAAGAATAAATAAAAGAAAATAGAAAATCATAGTGGAATAAGAAAGTTTACTATTTTTTAATTTCTTTTTTGTTTTTAAAAGCTTAAAAACTTAGAAAATGTGAAAGAGAAGGTAGGAAAATACAAAAGAAAATGGAAAATCATAGTGGAATAAGAAAGTTTATTATTTTCTAATTTCATTGTTGCTTTCAAAGGCTTAAAAAACTTTGAAAATAGTAAATGAAAGAATCTCTATGTTAATTTGTAATATATTGCTAATTTTAAAAGGAGTGATTATTTTTGAGATTTTATATATTTTTTAAATATGGTTATATTTATTATGAAGAATTTTAAATAAATAAATTCTTAAATTATAAAAGTATTTAAAATTGAAGTTTAGTAAAGAATATAAGTTTTGAAGAGAAATAATACTTATGGTTTTTTAATTCAAAATAAATTCAAAAATAGTAAGTAAAAGATATTCTTCTTATAAAGTTAACCAATTTTAAAATGTATAATATCAATATGTTATAAAATTAAAAATATTTGATTCAAATTATTATCATATAGTTTTCCAATTCGAACTTGATAACTATAGGACATGTCTTGTACAACCAAGTCTATGGCATTGTCCCTACAAGTAGAGGCCCGCCAATTTGTTCCAAGGGCCGTCCAGAGGTTTATTTTATTATGCAAATTCCACAACCGAGTTGCATGAACACCCGAGTGAAAGTCTCCAATTGCACCAGCGAATCTTACCGTTGTGAGTTTGCAGTTTTATCAACGTGGTATGTCAACGATACAGTTCGCCCTCCACACGATGAAGTCTTCATGCAAAATATTTCAGTCGGTGATATCTTTGTTTCTCATGTATGCCTGTGTATGGTTGGGTTGTAAGCCAACGAATTCAGATGTTATATTTTATGCATGGCAACATTTAGTGTGAAGAAAGGACTCAGAAGTCGTGTTCATAAGAAAAGTCTGAGCGGGGACCGACATTTGCAGAGAGCAATGGCGCCAAGGTCAAGTATGCCATCGATTTAGAAACACAGAACAATCTTGTCATCAAATTCTGCAGAAAGATCAGAACAAAAGCGAATAGTCAAGCTAGGCCCGCGTAACGGTAGCAATGTATCACTGTTTTGGAAGTTGAAGATGAATGTGAAGGCATATAAACAATGTTTGCTTCCTCTGCAAGCGTTGCATGGAAACCAATTGAAACATGGAAAGCCATTGAGGAAGATACTTGTGTACACAAAAATCCACGTGAATGACCCGCAACACTTCTTAAGAGCAGCTCAAGATCATGTTGATGTCCACCAAATCTAGTAATCTATTTTCCTTATAAAAATGCCAAGTCTGCAGTTCAATGATGATGACAGATATTAGACATAGCTTTGGAAGGAAATATGGAAGAGAAGATTCTTCTAGAAATCCCTAGTGTTTTTGGTTTATTTTCACCAAAAACATTCTACCCCTCTGGTTTTGAACCTACCTGTGACCTTTTCACTGTTAACTCTAGCAAGGCATACATACTCTACCCCAACCTGTGACCTTTTCACTGCTAACTCTAGCAAGGCATACATACTCTACCCCAACCTGTGACCTTTTCACTGTTAACTCTAGCAAGGCATACATACTCTACCCCAACCTGTGACCTTTTCACTGCTAACTCTAGCAAGGCATACATACTCTACCCCCTCTGGTTTTGAACCTGTGACCTCTTAGAAGGAAACACATGTTCTTAACCATTAGACCCACTTAATTCTGCCCATAGTAATGATTTTTATCTATGATTCATGTTTCAACCTTTTTCTATTAAAGCTTTCCACTTCTACTCTTAACATATCTCTACTCTTAACATATCTCTTCTAATTGTTCCTTTTTAGACCCGTGACATCAAAATAAAACCCCTTACATATGTTGCAAAAATAAATTACTCCTTACACATAGTTATGTTCCTTCTTCTTTGTCTTTAGATAGGCATCTACGAATAGTTAATGCTACCACCATTAACCTTCTTTCCATGTTCAAATTCATTAAAGCAAAAATTGGATCTTTTGTTATCCCTCACTTAGATAATAGATCTGCCATCGAGTTATGTTCTCTATAAATGTGTTGGAATTGAATATATGTTGAAAGGTGCTTACCAATAATCTTATTCTCTTCATTCAATTATTTAAAATTGGAGGAAAAACAATAGTGTAGTCTCTCATTGAGTCAATTATGCCTTTCACATCACCATAAATCTTTATGTTTACTAAATTGAGCCACTTAGCTGCAATTATGACACCCCATAATGCTAATATATCCGCCTTGTTGTTAGATCCTTGCCCTCCCTCCCACCAAAATGGAAGAATATTCTTGAACCCATAACAATAACTGCTCCACATCCACATTGTATCCCTTTATGCGCTCCATCGAAGAGTCCAACAAAATATTATTGCCACAAGTCAATATATTTGCATGGCCAGTTTCTGTATGTCTTCAAATTAGTCCCCAATTCATTGTAAAGTGTTATAGATTTAGTTATGTCTTCCTGGACCTTCACAGGTTTCATATAAAAAATGTAGGCATTTATGCTTTTTCGTATAGTCCACATTATGAAATATGGTAGAAATCTGAAACTTTTGATGTTTCGGTACCATGCATGTATATGAGAAATTAGAGTATTGTGTTTCTCCACTTGTTTAAGTTTTGGTAGTCCCATGATACCAATCCATACCGCCTTCGCATGAGAGCATGTAAGAAGTAAGTGATCTGGATCCTCAGAGCTCCTCATACACATCACACATATGTTTGGACCAGTGAATCCTCGTTTCTATAAATTATTCAATCTCAGAATTCTATCGTTCACTACTAGCCAACAGAAACTCATAATTTTGTATGGAATATTTCATTTCCATATTTTTTGTGACCATTCTAGACTATTGAATCTCTTCTCTATTCTTGGCAAGTGTAGGTAGATTTCTTTGACCCTTGGGAGGCTCCTCTTAAGACTACCTCCCCATTTCATTTAATCCCACTCTCCCATCTCCTCTAGACTAATATCTACAAGTCAAAGATGTGATATATATAAATCCCATTCCTCTACATACATCTCTATTATCCCAAGATTAGAATCCTTGTAACAATATTGTTGATTAATGCTTTCTCCACCAGTGAGATAGATCTGCCTCAATAAGAAAATTCCTTCCCTGTGGATTATATTGAGTATTTGTTTTGAAAGAGAATGGTTTCCATGCATGCCTATAATTCCATCTGGGCCTATTTTAATCCTTGATCCATCATGTGCATCCTATATGATGAATGCCAACATCCAATTCAGGTTATGCATCATACTCCTCCAATTGTATGAAGCACTTGATTTTTTCCTTGCCCCGTTGCCTATCCAAATGGAGAATTCTTACCCATACATATATTTTTATTTGATGATCATCGCCCAAATATTGTCACCTGAAACCTCTCTCCACATGTTTTTGATGATCAATACCTTATTGAACGTGGAGGTATCTATAATCCCCCAACCTCTATCATCAATTGGTCATGCAACATTTGTCCAACATAGTAGATGATTTTTTCTTTTTTGTTGAGTACCTTCCCACAATAGCCGACCCATGATCCCATCAATCTTGTGTACGATATCCCTAGGAAATAGGAACAAATGCATCCAATAGGATGACATGTCTTTTAGGACTGATTTCAACATGACAATTCTACCCCCCATCAATAACCATCTATGTTTCCAATTCCATATCTTCTTTTGGAATATGAAAATCAACCATTCACAGTCCATATTTCTGTATCCTCTTGGTTTAAGGCAGAAACCAAGATATGAGAACCCACCTTCAAGGTTCTAATATGTGACCCCAAACATTCCCGCAATCTCCTTCGACTATACTTCCTCTCCTTCCACACCAACGAGCAATGATTTCTCTGCGTTCATATATAAACCGAATGCAAGACCAAAATATTTTATGATATGGCGAACGATACTCCATTCCTTAGATGTGGATGGACCCTCTAAGAGAAGGCCATCAATGAACATAAGGTGAGTAATATTATGTTTTTTTGGAGATCCTCACACCTATAATATGTCCATATTCTTGAGCAGCATTCAACTTTCTTCTCAGACAGTCAATGACCAGCCAAAAGAGGAGCAGGGAAAGCGCATATCCTTGTCTCAGTCCTCTTTGCGCCTAAAATAATTGGGTTGGATAGCCCTTAATATGACCAAAACGTTTGTGGATTTTATGCATCATGTTGGGGCCCTTGTTTTGAAAATGAAACAGTTTTGAGTCGCAGATAACAAGTAGCAGAGCACAACCACAGTAGATAGAGAGCTATCATGGTTGCGAAGAGCTAAGGAGCAGGTGGCACGGCTGTTCTAGAAACGAGCACAGATGGCAGAAGGGAGCGACAAGAACAAATAGTGGAACTCACAGTGATCAGGGAGAGGCAACAAACAGCAAAGCGGAAAGGAAGGGAAAACTGACAGTCGCATTGGCAAAGGAACAAATAGCAGTTGGCCAGCGTAGACGGGAGGTTGGTGCAGTGTAGAGCAGAGGAAGAGAGTCGTAGGAGAGCTCTGTTCGCTGTGGTCGTCATGTTCATTATGTTCACTCTGTTCATTCTATCTGTTATATGAGATGATATTGTAATCAGTCTTGCTAGGATCGCTCCGAGGAGCAATGTAACTGTCCACTATTTTTAATGCAATATACTCTTATCTAGGTTTGATGTTTTGAGTTCTGTAATGTGTATTTGGTTAAGATGAATATATTGATCACTTTAAATTTTGTTTTTTTCATCCTGAATATGTTCATGAGCAGCATCTTGTGCAAAGTAGTTAAACCTGTTCAGAGTACGTAGTTCTATTTGTCTTATTCTGTAGTTGTGATTGGGAAATATCTGATCAGGTCCTAACTTTACTAAGGTCACGACATGCCTCGGGTGAGACTCTCTGCTCCTCGGAGTGGAGTGAAAATTCCGGTGTCGTGCTAGACTACTGCGAAAACCTTGTTGGCCTCCATCCTGAACCTGGGTGTTGCTCAGAAACCTTCTTTCTCGCCAAAAAATGGTTCTGTTGCCGAGACCTCCAAATTTTATTTAGGGGCTAGATCATGTGTTAGTATGATTCTTTCGTCGTAAAATATCACTTTAGCTACGCATAACAAATAGCCCTAACATCGATTATGGCTGCAAAATATCTTTAAGTTCGCTGCACAAATTCAGATCTAAGCACAAAAGACATTAAGCAGATAAAATATAACATGGCTCCATAAATCCAATGGACAAGACAAGAAGAATGTATTTAAAAGAATTTTGTATTATATTAAAGAATGGGGCACCTGAGAGGAAAACAAGAAAGGTGTCTTCCGATTCTCCTCAGTGGGATGGGTTCTTGAAAGTCCTCAGTGTTTCAGATCTAACATTTCTCTCTCTTATGGGTGTAGAAAAACAAACATAGAACTCAATGGGAGTTCACAAAACAAAATGGAAAATGGTGACCAAGAGTAGATCCAGAGTGATCTAACGCAATGAAGGTGACTAATGAATGGGGAAAACCCCCCTATTTATAACAAAATATTGGGGCGGTCTAGAACTCGGTGCATGAATAAAATATTATTAATCGAATTCTAGAAGCACCTTTTAGGAATATTTTATTATATTTGTTGGAGGGAAAAGGATTCTTGACTTGGGTCAATTCCTTTATTTATAAATAATAAATAAATAAATGATTTATTATCATTTTAGAGGAATGATGGGAATATAATTAAATAAATAATGGTTTATTTAATTACTTATGGATGATTTAGTCAAATTTAACTAAGAATATTATTTAAATAATGATTTAAATAACTTGTTCTTAGAAAATAATTAAATAAATGAGGATTTATTTAATTAATTTCCTTGTTTTGGGTTAAATATGACCAAATAAGTTATTTTATATGGTGAAAGCAATTTTACTTAGGGTAAAATTGGTCTTACATGGTGTACTTGGGTTCATCTAATAATAATAGGTTAGATGACGAAAAAAATGGTGTAACAGATTGCCCCCCAACGTACGAGTGTTAGGAGCAAATCGTATGACCGAAGTACGTTGTAAGAACTCGATCACTAGATGACGAAAGGAAAGTGAGAGAGAGGAATGTAATGGAGTCAAAAGTGCTAAAGGACTAGACCCGGAGGAGGAGATGAGACTTACAGGTGCAACAAGTCTCTAGTGTATGAAGTGGTACCTGTGCTAAAGGCGGCGGGGGAGGCATACCTATGCCCGCCAAGACAATAGTACACACAATAAAGCGCCCGGAAAACCACGGAACGCAATAGTAAAACAAGTGTTGGCCTAAACATGAGCCAGAAAACGAGAATGATGAATCCCACATACATGTTATGCCTGGAATAATCGTCAGGACTTATACAATAATGTTGTAGTACATGAGATATAAATACACCCAAATGCCCCCTACACATGGGGAAGGGCTCGCGAAATCGGACTGATACATGCAAATCGAAGAGGCTCTGCAAGCGACTGAGGCCGATATCATCAACTAGGAGGAGCTGCCTCAAGGACTGGAATGAAGAAGTCATCCGGTTATGTGGGGGGCTACCTGCAAGGCCGCCCCCTCATGAGGGTTGAGACATCTCACACACACCAGGGTATCACCAATAGTTGTTGCTGCATCACTGAACCATCAAGTGTGTAGATCACAATCAGGCTGAAAAAAGCGCGAACCAAGGAACACTACCCCCTAGACCTGACTTCTGGAGTAGATGAGCTGATGTCGATAGAAGTAGGTCCGCCATAGATGAGGCAATAAGGGAACCCCAACTGAGGCACAAGAGAAGATAGTGGAGCGACGAATCAAACGGACACTAATGATGATGATGAAATGAGGGGTACCGAGTAGTGGATGGACGACTTCCCTTGTTAGAGCTTAAAGGACATGAATGGGTTGGCAGCGACTGACACAAGATCATGAGGGATAGGGGAAAATGGGACTGAAGGCCATAATATGCAACATGAGAGAGGGACCAATCAATGAAGGTTGGAGGACTATAGTGGGATACGGAGGGATGCGAGATAGACTCCATGACTGATGATGACTCAACTCGGATGCTCTAGACAAGGGCGACTCGATGGTGCTGCCATGCAGTGAAGGCCCAATGGGGGACCGTAAAAGCATGAGTACAATAGGGTAGCTCATGACGAAAATCAACACGAACAAAGACACGTAAGGAGGCAAAGTGGTGCCCCTGGTACAAGTGCTGTAAGTGAAGAAATTTGATTTTGAGAAGAGATGAAAAGATCCTTCATGGAAAAAATGTGTCCTGGTGAAGTATCAAAACATGAAAAACTAACAAACACCCATTTGAGTGCTCGGTGAGAGCTTTCCAACGGTGCAGACGGTTTGTCAAACGGGGCTATGGTTTGGTCGCAGCCGGCGAAAGAAAAAATAGGGGTTTTTCTTCTAATAAGGCATTTTCCCTCCAAAATCATTCATTTGCCTGTGTAGTTGTGGTGAATGTGGAGAGGAGAGAAGGCCCTAAATCTTGCGGCGATCGTAGCGGACAAACCGACCGTTGGAATCGTGATTCATCAGTTGCAGGTAAGAGGTCTAATCCTACTTTTTGTTTTTGATGGATTCAAAGTTCAGATTAGGGCCTGAAATCTCAGTAACTGCCCCTACTTCTTCCTCACGGCCGGGTCGCACTTTTTGGGGCAAAAACTGCGACCTGGGATGCAGGTTTGGGCCTGAAAAGTGCGACCTGCCCCAGGTTTTTGCTGAAAAGTGCAACCTGTGATAGGGAGGTGATTTCAGTGCTGTTTTGGGCTGAGATTCAATTTTGGTGGGAATAGATGCAGTTTTGTGGATCTGTAGATTGAAAAAATGATGTTTTTGTGCAGATATGGCAGATATATTGATCAAATGGAGAGAGAGAGACTTAGGTACATTGCGGACGGAAATCCAAGCGGATCAGGGTGCCCGTCGTGTACTGGCTAGATTTGGGGTTCTGAAATTTTTGGAGAACCCGTTGATGAGAGCTGGGGAGCCCTTGTTGGCCCGGATTATCAGCTATTGGGACCCAGATCATGAGGCGTTTATAGTGCAGGGGCACAGGATCGAGCTGACGGTCCAGGATCTTTATTTCTTGACTGGTCTCCCACCATTGGGGATGGTGGGGAATACGCAGCCCGTGTTACCACGGGGGTGTAACATTATGGAGTTTGTTGAGTGACATTGTCGACCAGGCGTCCGAGTCAAAGGGACTCGGATAATGGTTGGGGATCTGGAGAGGTTGGAGACCCGGGCAGTGGCAGCAGCAGTGTTGCAGATTTTGAGCAAGCCAGGCATTCCATCACATCACTGGAGGGCATATGATGATTGTAGAGAGTGTGTTGGGCGGGACCTACTATGGGTGGGCCCAGATGATGTTGGTGTCATTGAAACGACAGCTGTCGCTATGTAAGCGGCAAGTGAATCATGATTGTGCGTATGGGACGGTATTGTGCTCTTTCTTCTTTGAGAATATCCCGACCGTACTACCTCGTACACAGTTGCCTGATGGGGGCCCGAGAGAGCCCCGGATGCGTCGGTGGGGACGGCTACTGAGTAGAGGAGGGGGAGGGGTGGTCAGACGCATGTTCCGACCAGAGTTCTTCGCCCATTGGGATCAGATGTTGTTATACATAAACGACTATCCCTATAGTGGGATGAGTTATTGGGGAGATCTGGACTTGCCGCTTCCACCTGGTCGAGTATGGGGACCCGATGGTAAGTGACAAGCAACTAATCTGTTGTGTGCATTTTAAAGTTGTGTGACTAGTATGCATGGCGCTAATCCTTATACTTTTTGGGAATGCAGATATAGCTCTGGTAAAACCGGCCGGATATATGGGACGTCCTGCAGCAGGAGGAGCTACAGGTGCAAGTGGATTGAGGACGGCGCAGAGCGAGGATATGGCTGCTCTGGTGGAGGACATTCCTCGTAGATGTGAGGGGCTGCTGACCGGTGTATCGGAGCGTGGTTGGCAGGATTTAGATGACCGATACATAGAGTTGTGTATTGGGCTACCCTCGGAATGGCAAGGTATCATGCGACGCATGGCGATGGCCGGTCAGACTGTGATCTACGAGCTGCGGGAGTAGAGCCGTTGGCTCAGGATCCTCCAGGGAGTGATTAGGTGTAGGGCAGGTGGTGCCCCCCAGTGTTTTTGTAGGGGCAAGTGGTGCCCCCCAGTTTTGTAGTTATGTTTTTGTAACATGCTATGGGCATGTCATATGTTTCAAAGTAGTGGACTCTGAAAACACATGTTATATAATATAGATGATTTATATGCATTTTTTTGATGGTGTTTAAATGTTATGTCTTGGGTGTGATAAATTCCAGTCTAAAACATGATTTGCGATTTGATCGACGTAGTGATTTTGACTTCGAGGTATGTGGTTGAATGTAATGAATCGAAATTCACGTATCAAAATTTTGACCCGTAAATATTGTCTAAACAGGATAGGATTATGCACACGGTAGACACCATTAAGTTGTAAGACAATAAGCAGGGAATCTAAATAAATGTGCAAATGGAGGATGTGATGGGAGAGAGCGTCAGCTAGGAGACCATGGACTGCATCATATTCGGCCTGATTATTGGTGGCGGTACCAATGCAGATCCCATTTGCAAGAACAAGGGTATGCAAGGGGGTAAAAATGGCCCAGACGGCTGAGGAAAGGTTCCGAGAATAGCGACTAGCGCCATCGGCATAACCAAGGTAATGAGGGGACGAGGGGGTCGAGGGAATATCATCACAAGACAAGAAAAGGGAGGAAAGCGGGGACTCATGTTGCGAAGTAAATCATAGATACGGGTGGGAGTATCGGGATGTGGGAAGGCAGGGAAAGGTGGTGGAAACCACAAGAGGCTGCAAAGCTACCTAGATCATCAGTAGAGGAAGAAAGGTGCACATACGGGTCATTAGGGGAAATGACAGAGGAACAAGTAAAAAGATGGTCGAAACATAAAGAGCCCAAAAAAGTGGCGGAAGGGGGAGCAAGCGAAACGGACGGAGTGGATTCAGAGGGGATGTACTTCGAGGGGTGTGCGGATGATGATAGGTATAAGAGAGGAGCAGCAGATTCGGACATCTCAACATCAGGGGGAGGTATGTCAATGGTAGCCGGGGGATCCTCAAGTAAACTAGATGCATACTGAGCAAGGATGGGCGAGGCAGATTGATTTTGTTCAACTTCGTACTCGCGAATGACCTCTAAAGAGGCTCGGTAATGTGTGAGGTGAGGGAAATGGTGGGAATAATGGCCATGGACACCACACAGAGCACAGGGTTTGTTGGTGCGAAGAATCTTTGGGTTCTTGGCTATGGATGAGGAAGAAATAGAGGTGTCAAGGACCTTAGATTCAGGGAATGCAACTTTAACCATGGGTTGGATACGGGGCAACTCAGGACAAGTATGGGTGGGATGACCGATACCATCACACAAGGCACAAGGCTTGGCGGGTTAGGGAGGGGAAGGGTCAGGTGCGGTGGCCTTGTCATTGGAAGCCCCCTTGCGATTTTTTCGTTTCTTGCCTGTAGCTGTCGCAGCATTAGGAGGGTTCTGCGGAGGGGCGAGGGGCACTGTGGTGGTGGAAGGAGCGACGGGGATCGGTTGTACTGGTGTCACAGCTATGTATGGTTTGGGGTGGCCCGGTGGGGTCTCGGTTGGAGGGGTAAGATACCAAACGGGAATTCCCAAGGTTAAATTAGGAAGGGAAAGGGTGGCCATGACGGGGACCGAATAGACGCTGGGGGGGGACCAAGGAAAGGTATCTGACCGATAGGGTAGTGACCAGGGGGGACGGCTCCCATATGGTGGAGACCTGAGGGAACTAACTTAGGAGGGTAGGAAGGTTCCTGAGTGTGATGGGAAAGGCCGGGTGAAAAAGGTTCGGTTGACTGAAGCGAAGGGCTAGGAGCAGGAGGCGGTGGGCGAGATGGAGGTTGCTGACTAGCCGGAGCAGGCTATGGAAGGCTGGCCTGAGACGATTGCATCATGCAAACATTTGCTAAGCTAGGGTCAGAGACGGGAGGAGGGGGAGGACCAGGAAAAGTTCCAAGCAAAGAGGAGTCTTTGTAGACGCCAGGGGAAACACTGGTCAACGAATCAATAGTTGGTTTAATGGTGAAAGTAGAGATGGTGGACTCAGGGGAGGTCTGAGATTTTGGTTCATGGTAGGTCAATTGGTCAATGGTGACAATCTTGCCATTATAAGGGAAAAACATCTTGCGGTGGACTGCAGACGGGATGGCTGACATGGCATAAGTGTAACTATGCCCCAAAAGGATGTTATAGTCAAGAGGGGCGTCGATAACTTCAACTTCGACACAAACAGTCTTGCCGGCAAGGGTGATAGGACAGTTACGAAATAGGCCAATGGGTTGGGAGGCATGGCCATCCCACGCATGAAGGGTGATGGTGGAAGGGGCCAGTTCAGGGGATCCGAGTTGTTTCCAAACCGAAGCGGACATTACGTAGGTAGATGCCCCCTCATCAATAATACACCGAGAAACATTGGAATTTTGGATTTTGACAGGGATTTGGAAAGAAACTGAAGGAGGAAGATGGGGATGGTCTGACTGACGGGCGTCAAAAAAAATCAATTGGTCATCAGCAAGATCTACAGCGCCCACGACAGATAGTAGAGCCCTCTTTTGAGAAGGACACGACTGGAGGAGTTCCAGTGTTGAAATGGCAGCAGGAGATTGGGCTAGATCATCTACTATGTTGTATGAATGGGCAGCCCAACCAGAGGCAGCATTTCGGTGTAATGGTCCCTTAGGAGGCTTGGGATGAACCGCGGCTTTGGGCAGAGGGAGCTGCAAGGGACCAGTGGGTGTCGATAGAGGCTCTGTAGGACCTGACGATGGAGACTCAGAGACAGACGGAATAGGAGGTGTGGAATACTGACGGGACTGAGTTTGAAGGTTGAGGTCGACAGTGAGAGGTGGGTTAGAAGCCATCATGAGAATGTGGTAATCATAGGAACCAGAAGGGGAAGGTTGAGTGGTTACCGGGGTGTGAGGTGGTTGAGTGGCCACGAATCCTTGTTGCGGGAAAGGATCGGTAAACACAGCAGGTTGAGAAGTAACGGGGGTGGTAGGGGTAGTAGGGGAGGAGTGTTGTCCCCGTACGGTGGCCTGAGAATCCCACAGCTGCCGCATTTGTGGTAATAAGGGACAATCATGAGTGTAGTGACCATAAACACCGCAACACGAACAAGGCTTATTGGTGCGAAGTGGCCTGTCTGGCTTGGGCTGAGAGCCCTGTGGCTGGTTGGCAGTGGTAGAGTCAATATTGGAAGGATTGGGTCCACGATTACCAGAAGCGGATTGGTTGCCTTTTCTCTTTCTTTGAGAAGGAAGAAAATTAGGTGCCCCCTGTTGTGCAAATACTTGCCCTGGAGGGGGTAGCAGGTGTGGCTGTGGGGGTGGAGAAGGCAAGGGGGTGAAAGGTCCAAATGCTGGAGGAGCTGGGACACCAGGTTGATAGTAAGGATAAGGATTAGGATGGGCAGCATTGAGGTAAGCAGGGGTAGGGGCAAAAGGAGGAGGTATTCTGGATCCTGGATACATGCTACCTTATGGGGTAAAGGTGCTGAAGGTGCTGGCCCCTCCTGGAGGGAGACCATAGCCCGTAGGAGGTTGGGCAGAGGTATGGGAAAGAGCTCCAACGATACCGTCGGCGGAGTGAGATGCCCCCGGGGCAGTAGTGCCGCCGGGCTTGGGGAGGTCAGGAAGGACGGTATAAACATAACTAGATTGAGCATAAATAAGGTCATATTTCAAGGCTATTTGAAGGGCGGCTTCTTCGGTTTGAGGGAAATGGGAGGCAACATCTTTGCCAATGGGAGGTAAGAGAGAGTGAAGGAACCAGTCCATATAAACCTGATCTTCAAAGGGAGGAGCTTGACATAAGCTTCTTCTGCGCCGCCATTCCTGGACATGAGCGGAAAGGCGGGTTGAGGAGGATTGACGGAAGGAGGTTAAAAGCTCGGTACCAGTGTTGTATCGGAGAGGGAGCTGGAAATAAGATAAAAAGGCTCGGGCAATGGTCACAAAAGTGGTATGGGAGGAGGTGGCCTGTTCAACATACCAATTTTTAGTATGATTCTTTCGTCGTAAAAGATCACTTTAGCTACGCATAACAAATAGCCCTAACATCGATTATGGCTGCAAAATATCTTTAAGTTCGTTGCACAAATTCAGATCTAAGCACAAAAGACATTAAGCAGATAAAATATAACATGGCTCCATAAATCCAATGGACAAGACAAGAAGAATGTATTTAAAAGAATTTTGTATTATATTAAAGAATGGGGCACCTGAGAGGAAAACAAGAAAGGTGTCTTCCGGTTCTCCTCAGTGGGATGGGTTCTTGAAAGTCCTCAGTGTTTCAGATCTAACATTTCTCTCTCTTATGGGTGTAGAAAAGCAAACATAGAACTCAATGGGAGTTCACAAAGCAAAATGGAAAATGGTGACCAAGAGTAGATCCAGAGTGATCTAATGCAATGAAGGTGACTAATGAATGGGGAAACCCCCCCTATTTATAACAAAATATTGGGGCGGTCTAGAACTCGGTGCATGAATAAAATATTATTAATCGAATTCTAGAAGCACCTTTTAGGAATATTTTATTATATTTGTTGGAGGGAAAAGGGTTCTTGACTTGGGTCAATTCTTTTATTTATAAATAATAAATAAATAAATGATTTATTTATCATTTTAGGGGAATGATGGGAATATAATTAAATAAATAATGGTTTATTTAATTATTTATCTATGATTTAGTCAAATTTAACTAAGAATATTATTTAAATAATGATTTAAATAATTTGTTCTTAGGAAATAATTAAATAAATAAGGATTTATTTAATTAATTTCCTTGTTTTGGGTTAAATATGACCAAATAAGTTATTTTATATGGTGAAAGCAATTTTACTTAGGGTAAAATTGGTCTTACATGGTGTACTTGGGTTCATATAATAATAATAGGTTAGATGACCAAAAAAATGGTGTAACATCATGGTATAACCACTTATATCAGTTCATAGCGCAACAAGCTGAGTTGAGACAACATAGGGAGAAAACTGTTAAGAATAAGGTTCTATTCTCTGAATCTGCGAGTGATATCTACGAAATTTTATGGGGAAAGTTTCCAGAGGAGCTCTACAATTGGTTGCGGAGACTACAAGTCAAGACAGTCCAAGAAAGCTCGCAGAAGATCTTTCGCAAGTGGTTGCACGAGCAACTGGTAGCCCTCCATTGGTTATATACCAATTTGACTCGAGCTGTAGATTTTTGGGTGCAATCTACCTTGGAAGGATACATAGTGGAATTTTCAGTTGAGTGTTACTAGTCCTTTTCAAAATCATAATACGTGTTCAGATCCAGATTACGAGGAGAGTTGTTGAAGGAGATTCCCTTATGAATAAAATCTTTAAAGGTAGATGAGGGACTGATGGAATTTCAAAAATCTGGGATGGAGATTTAAACCTCCAGTACATGGGGAAGGAGCTGAGGGAGAGATGCTACAAGTAAGTTGGAAGGGGGAGTAGGGATATGGATGCCGATACCTCCAATAGGTTAAGAGAGAGACGAGTACATAGGAGGATGCAGATAGCTGAGAAGTGGCGGGAGAGAGTGATGAAGGAGATGGAGAAACAGGAAAGCAGTTGACAGAACAAGGAGAAGGTGTCACAGATGATAAAGGAGATGGAAGGTCAGACGGAATCCCAAGGAAAAGGGGTACCATGAAGGAAGTCAAGCAGCTGTATAAGATCCCAGCCCAAACAGAAAAGGGAGGAAATTCCAACGTGGAGGACGCGCGCCCCGAGGAGATGTCTGATGTGGAGTTGCACGTTGCGATGGAGCAACTATTCCGAGAGGGGCCGGCACCCATAACTCAAGGTAACTATATTCACCAAAGTTTAAGTAGCTCTAGTCCTGACCTTCCCCTAGTACTTTATCAACCACTAGGTGAAATTTTTGTTAAGTTACGAGAATTGAGTAGGTTGAATAGTGTTCAATCCACAACAGTAATACACACTAGCAGTAGTGCTAGTAATACCATTTCATAGCTGGGAGATAGAGGTTTTATTCTAGTATCACCCACACAAAGAATCATGGTGGGATCATTTACCTGATACCCAGAGTTCTCTATGAGGGGTAATGATGATGTGGAGCAGCACTGGTATCTCTGCGAAGCCATATGGAGGGCTCGGCAGACACTAGAGGTATTTAAGTTGATCGAGTTTCAAACTACTCTCAGGGAGAGAGCTCTACGCTGGTTTATCAAATGGTCTGAGACTCACCCGAACCCAACAATAGACGATGTCAAGAGAGAATTTGTTAAAGAATTCAAGCTTCCTCAGACATATCAGCAAGGTTTGTCAAAAATGTGGGAGATTAAACAGTGTGAGGGAGAGACTACATGGGATCTGATGAGGAGATTCAAGGATGCAGTTGGGAAAATAAGTTACCCAATCGATCCAAATCATCAGAGAGATTGGTTCATCAAGGCCCTTCTTCTGCTGACAAGAACTCCATTAATGCAGCATCAGATTGATACATTACAAGACACATTGGAGCAAGCTATGAAGATAGAGGCCATGGCCGGATATCCTCAAGAGTTCAAAGGAGGGGTCACAGCTCAAGACCCGTCCATATTGGGGTTACAACATCAAATAGCTAGCCTGACGGAAAATTTGAAGGACATTCAACCAATGAGGCCTACAAGACCCAATGTATGGTGTACACATTGTCTGATGGAGGGACACGTGGTAACCGAATGTCCAAGGTTGCAGGGGCAGAATGCGGGGACATCAGCAGCAGGGACATAGGGAGCTCCAACAGTAGGAGGAGTTGCACAAATAAACACATAAGGACTATATCCGCCGCAACCCCATTACCCAGGGTTCCCCGTGTAACAAAATCAGGCCGCAACTGAATTTTGCGAGATATGCAAGAGCATTAGACATCTACCCTGCCTATGCCCAATCTTGAAAAAATACTCTAACATTCCAAACAACATATACTGTGAATTCTATGCTTCCAAAAAACACAACACAGAGCAGTGTAGAGCTCTGGATGCTTTAGAGGAATGATTGGGCAGGCCTTCATATAGAGTGAATGAGGCTCCCAGGGGATGAGGAGGGGGCATGAGAGGAGGCCGAGCTAGAGGAAGAGGACCTGTACGATGTTACAACTGTGACCAAGAGGGCCACGTAGCCAGGGAATTTCCACTTCCTAGAAGACCATGGTGCTCTTAGTGAAAATTTAACACGCATGCAACAGAAGGCTGCCCAGAGCTAATTAAAATATGGGAAGAAAGAGCCAGATAAAGAGAAGAAAATCTAGTAAATGCAGAGCCAAGAATAGTAGAGGCTCAGGCTATGCAGAATGTAGCCATAGTGACACAGGGAGGAAAGATAACTAGGGAATATGCACAGACTACGGACCCGATAAAGCTGATAAGGCCAGCATCTCTGAAGCCAGTGTTCAGGCCAGAAATGCAGAAGCAATACTTTAAAGAAGTAGTGGGAACCTTTTCCCAACTTGGGGGAAGAAAAGGAATTGGGTTACCACAGCCCCGAGTAGATAATGAGAACCAAGCTAGTACAAGCACTATGATTGAAGAACGGTTCCGATTATTTCTAAAAATTGTTACCAATGCACCAATGCTAGAACAATTGAAGAAGAATCTGGAGATGGTGGTGCAGGAAGCCACAGAACCAAGAGAATCGGCTGACATAATAGAGAAATACATACGAAGAGTCAAAATAAATAAGAGAAGAATAGGGAAAGAGTTTCGTGTAAACACTCAAGTCGTGGGATTCCAAATTAAGGACACAATGCTTGACCTAGGGTCAGATGTCAAAATTCTACCAAGGAAGACATGGGAAGCATTGGGAAGACCAAAGCTGACATATTCACCGATCCAACTCTACATGGCAAACCAGTACTGCATTGTGCCCATAGGCAAGCTGGAGGAGGTCGAAGTCGATGTTGCAGGGGTTAATACATACAAGGAATTCAAGATGATAGACATTATGGGGGATAAGGATCCCTACCCAGCATTATTAGGGATCGACTGGGCGTTCAAGATATATGTAGTAGTAGATTTGAAGAAGGAACTAATGATATTTGAAGATGGGGAAGTCAGAGTCACACAACCACTTGACCCTTATCAAGGACCACGATATACAAAGTTTGTCAACAACAGAGAAGATACTCAGCTTCTTGATCATCTTTATCAAATGACAGCGGGAAAAAGAGAATATTATATCAACCCAACAGCGGGGGGGAGGGTGAGCTGGAGAAGTGTTCAAAGCTCAGACTTAGGCTCAAAAATAGCCTGGGACGATTGGCATCAGGGGTATATGAGACGAACACAAGAAGATGTGCTACTATCAGAAGGATCAATTGGATCGGATCTGAGGTAAGAGAATACCCTACTTTGTCAAATATGAATGCTATGAATACCTTTATTATTAGAATAGAAGATAAGGTACCAGTGGACCATAGGATCCCACTCATGGATGTGGCTTTACAATCCACATCAGCAAGGTGGTGGAGCAACCACTGTAACTCCCTGTCACGATGGGAAAAAGTTGCAGCAGAGTTCCACCAGACTGTCCAGAAATACAGACAAAAATCTTGGCACGACCGCTATATCAAGCGCAAAACATTTACGGTTAGAGGAAAAGTTTTACTGTATGACATCAAGTTCCAAAGGTTCCCAGGTAAACTAAGAATGCATTGGCTGGGACCGTATCATGTGGTTGAATTCTGAGATTTTGGAGCAGTTCGGTTGGCACAACTGGACGACCAGGTATTACCTGGATGGGTGAACGACGCACTCCTGAAGCCCTATCATGAGTAAGTTCCATTGTTTCATTTTTCAATAACTCTCGCAACCGAGAGGAGTCAGTAGGGTAGATTACAGTAGGTAGAGTTAATAACTCTCTCGCAACTGAGAAGAGAATAGATAGGAGTGCAAATAAAGAAAAACCGCAGTAACAAAAGAAACTCACAGTTGCGATGTGGAGACCGCATCGCAACCGATTATGGTCAGGGGGAGGGTAGTGTCCAGCATGCCATCCATGTCAGACAGCCAAACATGTCGAATATCATTCCATAATTATGACCCATCATTCCCATGTTAGTCCGTAGGATTACCGAGATTTGAGAAGTAATTTCTATAATTAGTATCGTCCATACCACAATAAATTTCCATATTAGGCCATAATCATTACCCATCACGTCTGCCCAAATCTTCAACCATGTCAGAACCCACCTCATCGTGGTAACTAATCACATGATTATAGATGTGGGGGAATAATAAAAAATTAATTAGTTATGGGGTCTTATCAACCTCATTCGTGTGGGTTACTTACATAACTTGCATGAAAGAAAGAACTAGAATGCCAGAGAAGTCCGAGTTAGAACCAGAAACAGCAGTAGCAGCGACAGAAACTTCAGCAGCAGAAGTCCAGGTGAGCATCTAGAGGCAGGAATTTGCAAAGAAAGAGCAGGAGTAGCTTTTCTAGTATACCAAAGAAGAGAATAAATAACCAAGGTAGCACCAGCAGTCATTGAGCAAGAGCTCGACGAGAGAATTTAGAAAATGGAGTCGCTGGTGGGGAAATACGACAATGTGTTGTTGATTGATACAGACCTTACAGATTCCTACCAGTTCCCGACAATGAAGAGGCAAGTCTATATGGAGAATTACGCTATGGAAGCAAGATAAGAAGTAGCAAGAGTGCTCCCAGAATTCAGAGGTATCCAATAATCAACAATATTGAATCTTAGAAATATTATAGTGTTCGGAACCATAGGAGCTGCGATGCAATGTACAAAATTCCTGCTAAGAAGAATCCAGAACGGGTCACTATGGCTAGGAAGGGAAATACCAATACACACGGAATATATTCATAGGCTCGCTGGATTATCAGCAGAAGGAAGAGACGTCTCCACAACATTCCAGACTATCTCCAAGAGAGAAAATAAGGCAGGACATGGTGATTATTATAGGAAATATGATACTAAGAGAGGCAGAAAGGGGTCAAAGATAGACCTTATAAACAACCCGGCAGTCAAATTTGTCTTTTATCTGATAGCAAGCAAAACCATGAGGCATTATACAAAGGGTTAGTGTACACTCGATACCATCTCAGTCATAGATTTCAGATTTCTGTGGTGTGAGTTTTGAGTTGCTGAATTCAGAATCTCCACAGTGTGCATTTTTGCGTCTACGTTTCGGGTCTAGAACAAGACCCATCATCAAGACAAATCCTACCAAAAAGAGAGGAGGTTAGATATCATAAATATACCAAAGGAGTGCATGAGGAAGGCCAACCAACCATAAAAATAATCAATATTTTATAATTAAATAAATTAAATAATGTTTTTAATTTTTGCAAAGTTTTCAATTTAATTGTTAGCCTAAATTCCTTATAATTTATTAGAGATTAATTATACTTAAAATAAGGATAATGTATCTCAAAGAGGTCATTTTTTATAAGAAGTATTATTAATACATTGTTAATATTATAATAATAATTCAAATATTTTATGTAATAAATTATATAAAGAGTTCTTTATAAGGTGGGGTTTGTTTTAATTGTTTGTATTAAAAAGGTAAAAGTTTAACTTCAAGGATGCTAAAATTAATTGATTAGAGATAATATTAGAGCACACTATACCTAACATTGATTAATTAAAGTTATCTAATAAGTGTTAATGTTAAAATTAAAGACTATTAAAAATTAATGCCAATTTTAATTTTAATATAACTAGGAATAGTTAATTATAACTATTACTAATGATATTTAATAATTAAAATTGATATTAATGAATCAAATTCTTTATTACCTATTAAGAAAGATGTAAAAGTTTAAGGGTGGTTAATATTAGGTGAGCGACTATAGATTAGTATTACGAGGGCCAATTTGATTATAATATATAATTAGGAATAGTTAATTCTTAACTATTACTAATAATGTTTAGTAATTAAAATTAATATTAATGATTCAAATTCCTGATTGTTTATTAAGATATAAGTAAAGGTTTAAGGGGGATTAATATTAGGGGAAGGAAGGGGTATTTTTTGGAGAGGGAAAAGAAAAAGGAAAGAATAGAACAGGGAGAGTCAGCAAGGTGTCATCAAGGTGTCTTTTTCAAGGTAAAGGAAGAGACCATACGGGGTTATTTTTAGGGTTAAAGGAAGGGAAGGGGAGGGAGGCGATGAGAAGGGAAACAAAGAGGAAGACAAGGGTGACAAAAAGGAAAAGGACTAGTTTAAGAGTGGTAAAATAAGGGGACCCAATTTCTATTAACTTCTAAACCTCCATCCCTATTGAGGTTTTATGGATGCTTGATGATTTCAAGCGCCTCACACATTTTCCTTTTGTAATAGTGATTTTCATTGGCAATCACTTTGGCCTCTTCTAGGCAGATGTGGTGGAGAGTTTTATTCGAGTGATATTCCAGAGATGAGGTTTTGGTTCTCCCAATTCTGATGTCAGCTCCGTGTTCTTTGAGCCTAATCTTAAAAGATCTTCCTGTTTCTCCAATATAACATTACCCGCATGAGAAATTTATACGGTAAACGCCTTTCTACTGGAGTGGATCAGGGTTGTATTTGACTGATTTCATCTTTTGTTTTATTGTCATTAGCGGCTTAAATGAGGTTTCGATGTTATTTTTAGCAAGAACCTTGGCTAGCTTGTCGATGAACCATCTCAGTCGCAGAGCACTACCTCTAGGGGACACAATTGAATTGGTGTTCGTTTCTGCTGAACGAACTATTTGAAGCCTGTGAGGATAACTACAAAAGAGCCACTGGGTTCATTTACGGTTACCTTATCATGGCATTTTCTATGTGGAAATGGACTTTCCCGAGAGTCAGGCAGTCCGTGGAACTCACAAGAGGTCAGTTATTGGCACTAAAATTTACGCCCTGGAAGTTATCAGGAGACCCCAGCACCAAGGAGGTGAATGAAGAAGCATTCACATTGTGGTACAGGCAAATGGTGGACATAGTGGCGAGACAAATCCCGAAGAGTTTGATAGATAATTATTTTGTGCATATATGGTTTGGAGTCAGCCACAAGAAAACCTACATCCGACCCACCTGTGTGGAAGAAAAAATGTTCAAAATGAGACCGTTAAAGTTTCAAATTGATGAGAAAGCATTCCACACCGAAGTATGTTCCTGGCCAGGGGTGGGAATGGAGATCAGAAGCGGGGTCTATCACTATTCGTTTGATGGCATGTTGTCGAATCCACTAGCAGGAGAAATGCCAGATGAAACACTGGCTAGAGTGTCTTGGCTGCAGCTGACGCCAATAATAGAGGAGCTAAACACTAAGGTACAAGGCTTTAATCTAGTAATGCAAACTCTAACCAGTTATTCTCCTCTATTCCCTACTTTTTCAGAATTTCAAGCCTCCAATTCTGCATCTTCTTCCATAGTTGCACCCATAGTCAAGGCCCTACCGTCCACCTTGTTTAATTCACCACTGGCAACCACCACGATTCCATAAAAAAGAATAAAGCACCTAATCCACCTGTATCTGCACCAAAGGCCAAGAAGGAAAAGGTTATAGTGTCTAGCCAAGTCGTTGATCTCACTGGGGAGGATCAAACGCAACCAATGTATACAAGAGCCCTAATTCAGGAGGAGCCAGAGACGCCCCCCTAGGTAACTCCTGAGCTACCTATGTTCAACCCCTACTCATTTTTAAATATTCGGACATCTTTGCCTCTCACTCACCATTCATCACCTCACACATCATTCACTTCCAAAGATAATTCAACCCGAACTCCATCCACTTCAGCCACCATTTCAGACAAGGTCAGAGAAAAATGGAAAACAAATGGAGATCAAAAAGTAGAGGTTAACTCCAGTACAACCTTGGTAACTGAGGTTAACCAATCCCTGGTTGAAAAGAGCACTTTTCAAGACCTTTTAAGTTGAGGTGGATCCTTCACTACAGATACAACACCCTCGCCCAAGGAGATGAACCTGTTCCAAGAAGAAAACTTGATACTACAACAGATTCAGCCTACTCCAAGCATGGGTAACCTAAGCACTCCTCCGTCGGAACAGAATCGGCCGAAATCACCACAGGAGCACTCGGCTAGGTCAATAGCCAGTGGTCAACCACTCAGGGAGAGACACCGAATCAAGATATGTCGAAGGCTAAGAGTATGCAGACCTGGGGAACAACACAATTATACAGTTTCATTTAGCGTGCAGCCCAGCAAGCCGAAGGACTCCACATCGACCTCCAGCAGAGGTTTGATAAGAAACAGCTGCAGATTACTGCACTTACTGAAGAGCGCGATCAGTTGAGAGTAGAAAAGGATAACTTGTAGAAACAGCTGGAGAAGGTGACAGATGTTTTCAGGGATCTCTGGCCGACCATAATGGCTCAAGATGACTAGACACTGAGTGATATATCGGCTAGTACCATGGTCGAACGGTTCATTCATGTCAAGACTGCATGTTGGAGTCTTAGTAGGGAGAATCAAGAGCTGAAGATAGCGCTAGCGACCAAGCCGACGCTGCTAGACCCTACTATCATATACACCGAGAAGGTAACAGAGAAGCAAAAACAAGTAACCAGGATGCAGGAGACTCTGGGCACCACGGTGAAGGACGCCTACAACCTTCTCAAACATTTGAACGAGTATTCAACATTGATGTTTATGAAGGCGCAACTGATCTTGTCACAACTACAGCAAGGCTCAAAATTAATACAAGAGGCCACATACCTTGATGGCCTGAACCAGTTGTACAACCAGGCAGAGGAGTTGGAGACTAAGATACAGATGATTGAGGAAAAATTAGCAACTACGAAACAGGTCCTCCGAGAATTGAGACAACCAGTGAAGCTTATTGCACAAACAATACAGCAAATGGCCACTGAGGCCAAGATCAAAATTGTGGAAGCATTCAGCAAGTTGTCGGTTGTCTCAGGACAAAAGGAAGCAGAGCAAGTCACCACAGAAATGGACCTGCTCATGAAAGGATGGCAATAGGCCATGGTCGAATTCGCCGAACTCAAAGCATCAGCGTTGGCAAAGGTCCCTGAGTTGGGGCCCTTTTTTTGAAAAGGAGAGGAAAAGGAGAAGGCAGGGCCAGTCACGGAGGCAAGCGGACTGATGGAGACCGAGGTAGCAAAAAAAAATTGACTCGAGATGAGTCAATAGCGTGTGGTTGGGGCCCGTTGGGGCCCTTGTGTTGAAAATGAAATGGTTTTGAGTCACGGATAAAAAGTGTCAAAGCGCAACCATGGTATACATAGATTTGCCATGGTTGCGAAGAGCTGAAGATCAGGTTGCACGGCTGTTGCGGAAACGAGCATAGTTGGCAGAAGGGAGCGACAAGAACAAATAGTGGAACTCCCAGTGACCAGGGAGATGCAGCAAACAACAGAGTGGAAAGGAAGGGTAAACTGATAGTTGTGTTGGCAAAGGAACAAATAGGCAATTGGCCAGCGTAGACGAGAGGTTGGTGCAGTGTAGAGTAGAGGAAGAGAGCCTTATGAGAGCTCTTTTCTCTCTAGTCATCCTGTTATTTCTGTTCACTCTATTAATTATGTCTGTTCTATGTGATGATATTGTAATCAGTCTTGCCAAGATCGCTCTAAGGAGAAATGTAACTATCCACTATTGTTAATGCAATATTCTCTTATCTGGGTTTGATGTCTTGAGTTCTGTAATGTGTATCTGGTTAAGATGAATATATTGGTCACTTTAAAAAAAATATTTCATCCTGAACATGTTCATAAGCAGCATCTTGTGCAAAGTAGTTAAACCTGTTCGGAGTACGTAGTTCTGTCTGTCTTATTCTGAAGTTGTGATTGGGAAATATCTGATTTGTTCCTAACTTTACTAAGGTCATGGCACGCCTCAGGTGAGACTCTCTGCTCCTCGGAGTAGAGTGAAAATGACAAAGTCATGCTAGAATACTATGGAAACCTTGTTGGCCTCCATCTTGAACCTGGGTCTTGCTCAGAGACCTTCTTTCTTGCCAACACCATAATCCAATAAATGTTCTGAATGGACATAACAATTTTTATCAGAACCAATTTGAGAAATTCCCAATTTATACAAGCATATGCTTTAATAAGATCAACTTTGAGGAGGCGTGATTTTTGTTTTTGTGTTTTGATGGAATGCATCATTTATTGGGCAATCCCAATAGTTTCCTGGATCTATCTACCATCTAAGAATCCAAATTGTTCTTCTGTAATTTTCTTAGACAATATTGGTTTAATCATGTTAGAAATCAACTTGGATATCATCTTATATACATAATTGCAAAGTGAAATTGACCGAAAGTCCACAAACCTCTCAGGACTCTCCTTTTTAGGGATCAACGTAATGAAGGTGGCGTTAATACCTCCCGATATATATCCTAGAGTCCAAGATTCTCCTGCAACCTGAATTTCCACGATCTTAGGTCTAGGTTAGAGTCTTAAAATCACTAATGCTACCAAACCAAGAATCTCAACCATAATTACTTTGGAAAACATAAAATATAAAGGAGTAAATTACATATGCAAAAGTATACACATTTTTTAACAAAATTGTACAATAATGTACAATCCAATCTTCGTTATATTAAACCAAATCTAAAAAATACAGTAGTCTATGGTATACAAGATACAATGACAAACACACTACAGAGACTCAATGTTGTATCTTGTCCTGCCAATCCTTTTCTTCCATACTGCTCACTAGCTGCCCCTTAGTCCTTCAAAGAACAACACATCAAGACTCTAGGAGGGCTACCACCTAACACTGCTCCATGTCACTTTTTTAGCATGGACACAGGCTGATCCAATCTACTATCTAGGCTGGCCACTTCCCAAGCTCCAAACTGCCAGGCTAGTAGTCACCTTAATCCATCAAGGTTCTGCACTTTGGCACCAAACTTCACCCAACCTTCAACTCCTCTTCGTCACTTCAAGGTAGCTCGTCTAGGGATACTTTTGGTAGCCAAAAAACTGCCCTCCATCAGATCAATGGAATACAATACTACACTGCGATATATGTACTGATGAAGGTTATTGATCCCCAAATCACACCTAAAAATTGGCTCCCAAAGGCTGCTAGAAAATTGATCCAAATCTGGTCACAAACTATGACCTAACACACACAAGATGCACCCAAAAATGCATACTCCAGCTGACTATTTTAGGGTTTTCTTGACTACTGCAACTCTGGGTATGGTTAGGGCACTAAACGCAGCCCCTAAAAATCCTTCAAACCGCCCATAATTTCCCTCCCTTGTTGCAGTTTCCCTTTTCCAGCAAGTATTTAACTCTGTGTTTCTTCTTCACTGCTCCAACACCCTTAAATAGGCCTTACGAACCTCTTTCCTTTCTCAGAATAGACCTGCAGTGGCTCTGGGGCTTGTGGCTTGCTACAACAAGCCTTCTCCTTGCTGTGGCAACCCTTCTCAAGGGTTGTCACCCTTTCCTCTACCCACGAAGTAGACTTCCCTGCCTCAACCTTCAAGAGTAAGCCTTCGGCCCTCAAACTAGCACCTCGGCCTCAACAAAATGACCCAAAAAAACCTTCAATTGACCTCATTCTCTTGTTCTTCTTTGTTGCAGCTAAGGAAGAGAATGTAGAGCTCCTTTTATTGTTTTTTCGTTGCACAATGGATGAGGAATAGTCCTCACATTCACCTTGTATATATACCATACATAAGGGCTCCTCCAACGTCATCTTTAGGAGCTTACAGCTGTCACATGCCTAACATAACCTTAGGCCAACCTTGACACTTATGGTGTCATACCCAAAATTAACTTCAAAAAATCATATCTTCACTTCTAAAACTAAAAATCAGATGATTCTCATTGTGTTAGATTCCTCTAGCCAAGAGTTATCATCCTAATTCATCACATGTAGAAATGAGTTCATGGAAATGCCCCACACACGATTTGGTGCAAAACCCCTTTCTTGGGTTCTAAGCCTACAAGTGACTCTTGTGGCGCTTTTCCCTCCAAATCCCAAACCCTAGGGCTTGGAGTACCTCCCAAGCTACTCAAAATTCAACACTCCCTCTTAGCAAGGGCTGTACTTCCAAAAATAGGAAGTAACTCACATCATTGTCACTACTTGCAACACTCGCCTAACTCTTGGTGCTCACAATCGTAACAATCCTTGTTATGTTAACTACAACTCTCTCAAAAGTGTCATTGCCATTGCTAAAATCATCGTGATTCTTCTTCTTCTACTGTATTACTTTCCTATCTCTCCATGATTCCTTCTTGGTATATGTGAAAGCACCATTACTCCCCACTTACCATGCACTCTTCTTGGGCTGCAAATTCTCCCTCTGAACCTGCAAGCTCCCGCTAGAACTTGACTCCCTCTGAGCCTCTAGAATCTGGACCTTCTTTGATGGAACCTATACTTTCCCCTCTGAATCCTACACCTGCATCTAATTCTCTGGAACCTGCACCCACTCCACCTGCTTCTCATGATCCATAGGCTTGCCCGTCAGCCTATACAGACCATCCTCTCTAACCCCAAGAACGATACCAACAGAGCTAGAGCCTTAGGTCCAAGTCTTTCCTTCCCATCCTGGAAAAGGATATTAAATCCCTTCTTCTCGATCATTGAGACATAAACCACACTATATCTGAGACCTATTACAAATAGTACATCTTTTACCTGCATCACTCATCCTGTCTCCATCCTGAATGGCACAACACTCGATCCTCGTATCTCCAACTGACTCTTGTTGCACAATGCCATGTGAAACTTTGAGTCCCATTTGGCTAGAGTTTTAAAAACCTCCTGTGACCATGTCATATTTTTCGTCGCATCACTGCCCATGTATCATCCATCCTCTTTGATAGTACCCTACGCCAAATGAGAAATCATAGCAAAGTCCTCCTCCTCCAATCTCTTGGAGAGATCATCTATCTCAGCTGAAGTGGCAACACCGACGACCTGCTTCCCTTTCCTTTTCTCGTCATCTCCCTTCTTCAACAGACACCTTGATGAAAAATGGCCCATCTTGCCACAGTTGAAACACTTGACTTTACTCAATTCCTTCTTCAACTTACCCTTCATTCGCGCTGCAAGTGCCACATCCCCATCTACCCTCTTTGATGGATGAAGATCCTCATCTCATAAATATTCCTAAATGAAGTCATCCATAGTCTATTCCAGTATGGAAATTTTTCTCTAGAAAAAATTCCTTTGATGAAGGGCTTTCGTTCCTCTGTGAACCCTTTCAAGGCAATCCTCACCATATCTCCATATAAAATATTCACACTGACGAAAAGAAGCTCATCTTTGACCTGAGACAATCTCGTCAGATTCAAAGTCACTCCTTCACCCTTTATCATCTTGGTGGGCTTCAACTTATCCTCCAATACCAACTACACCAGCGAATCTCATCGTTGTCAGTTTGCAGTTTTATCAACGTGGTATGTCAACGATACAGTGCGCCCTCCACACGATGAAGTCTTCATGCAGGCCCACAAAATATTTCAGTCGGTGATATTTTAGTATTGGGATAATCTATTCAATGAAGAGTTAAATTGGGAGAGTTTATTGTAAGACTCCATAGAAAAAGGGTTGAATACAAGAACCAGAGAAACAATCTGTCCCATAAGCTATTTTTATCCTCGTAAATGTTAAAAATAATTTCTTTCTTTATTTTTTAATTGTGTGTAGTTGGGCTATAAGCCAACGAATGTGGATGTTATATTTTATTCATGGCAGCATTTAGTGTGAAGAAAGGACTCAGAAGTTGTGTTCATAAGAAAAGTCTGAGCGGGGACCGACACTTGCAAAGAGAAATGGCGCCAAAGTCACATATGCCATCGATGTGGAAACAAAAAATAGTTTTGGCATCAAATTTTGGAGAAATATTAGAACAAAAGTGAATAGTCAAGCTAGGCCCACGTAATGGTAGAGATGTATCACCGTTTTGGAAGTTAAAGATGAATGTGAAGGCGTATAAATAGTGTTTTCTTCCTCTGCAGGCGTTGCATGGAAACCAATTGAAACATGGAAAGCCATTGTGAGGGAGATGCTTGTGTACACAAAAGCCACGTGAATGACCCGCAACACTTCTTAAGAGCAGCTCAAAATCATGCCAATGTACACCAAATATAGTACTCTATTTTCCTTTTACAAATGCCAAGTCTGCAGTTCAATGATGATGACAGATATTAGACACAACGTGGGAAGGAAATATAGAAGAGAAGATTCTTCTATAAATCATCCCGAGTGTATTTGGTTTATTTTCAGATAATTTCACGTACAACCAAACCACTTTTTTTTTAGAGAAAAAAACATTTCATCTTTCTATTAAAATAAAAAGTGATAGTATATGTTCAAAAACATTCAGTTTTGTAATGATTTCTATTTATTATTCATGTTTCAACCTATTTCTATTATAAATTTTCACTTCTATTCTAAACATATCTATTCTAATTGTTCCTTTTTAGACTCTCTACATCAAAATGAAACCCCTTACATATGTTGCATAAATAAAATACTCCTTACACATAGTTTTGTTTCTTCTTCTTTGTCTTTGGATAGGCATCTACGAGTAGTTAATGCTACCACCATTAACCTTCTTTCCATGTTCAAATTCATTGAAGAAAAACTTACTTGGTTCTTTTGTTATCCCTCGCTTAGATAATAGATCCGTCATCCAGTTATATTCTCTATAAATATGTTGGAAATGAATATGCTGAAAGGTGCTCACAAATATTCTTATTATCTTCATTCAATTGTTTAAAATTAGAGGACAGAAATTAGTGTAGTCTCTCACTAAGTCAATGATGCCTTTCACATCACCATAAATCTTTTTGTTTACTATATTGAGCCACTTAGCCGCAATTATGACACTCCATAATGCTAATATATCTACCTTGTTGTTAGACCCTTGTCCTCCCTCCCTCCAAAAATGGAAGAATCTTCCTGGACCCATAACAATAACTGCCCCACATCCACATTGTCTCCCTTTAAGTGCTCCATCAAAGAGTCCAACAAGATATGATTGCCACAAGTCAATATAATTGTATGGCTGGTTTTTGTATGTCTTCAAATTAGCCCCCAATTCATTGTAGAGTGTTATAAATTTAGTTATGTCTTCTTGGACCTTCGCAGGTTTCATATAAAAAATGTAGGCATTTATGCTTTTCCATATAGTCCACATTATGAAATATGGTAGAAATCTGAAACTTTTGTTGTTTTGGTACCATGTCTGTATCTAAGAAATCAGAGTATTGTGTTTCCCCACTTGTTTAAGTTTTTGTAGTCCCATGATAACAATCCATACTGCCTTCACATGATAGCATGTAAGAAGTAAGTGATCTAGATCCTTAGATATCCTCATATGCATCATACATATGTTTGGATCGATGAATCCTCGTTTCTGTAAATTATCCCATGTCAAAATTCTATCGTTCATTGCTAGCCAACAGAAACTCCCAATTTTGTATGGAAGATTGCATTTCCATATTTTTTGTGACCATTCTAGACTATTGAATATCTTCTTTGTTCTTGGCAAGTGTAGGTAGATTTCTTTGACCTTTGGGAGGCTCCTCTTAAGACTGCTTCCCCATTTCATTTAATCTTGTTCTCGCATCTCTTTTAGACTAATACTTGCAAGTCGAAGATGTGATATATATAAATTCCATTCCTCTACATACGTCTATGTTATCCCAATATCAAAATCCCTATACCAATATTTTTTATCAATGCTTTGTCCACTGGTGAGATAGATCTACTTCAATAAGAAAATGCCTTCCCTGTGAATTATATTGAGTAGTTGTTTTGAAAGAGAATGGTTTCCATGCATGCCTATAATTGCATCTAGGCCTGTTTTAATTCTTGATCCATCATGTGCCTCCTACCTAATGAATGCCAACATCCAATTCAGGTTATGCATCATACTCCTCCAATTGTATGAAGCACTTGATTTTTTCCTCGCCCCACTGCTTGAATTCTTGTCTATACATATATTTTTCTGTGATGATCATTGCCTAAATATTGTCACCTGAAACTGCTCTCCACATGTTTTTGATGATCAATTCCGTATTTAAGGTGGAGTTATCTATAATCCCCCAACCTTCATCATCAATTGGTCATGCAACATCTCTCCAACATAGTAGATGATTTTTTATTTTTTGTGAGTACCTTCCCACAAGAACTGGCCCATGATCCCATCAATCTTGTGTATGATCTCCCTAGGAAATAGGAACAAATGAATCTAGTAGGCTGACATATTTTGTAGGACGGATTTCAACATTACAATTCTACCCCCCATCGATAACCATCTATGTTTCCAATTCCATATCTTCTTCTCGAATCTGTAAATCAACCATTCCCAATCCATATTTTTGTATCTTGTTGGTTTAAGGCATAAACCAAGATATGAGAACCCACCTTCAAGGTTTTTATATGTGACCCCAAATATTCTCGAAATCTCCTTCGACTATTATTCCTCTCCTTCCACACCAACGAGCAATGATTTATCTGCGTTCATACATAAACTAGATGCAAGACCAAAATATTTTATGATATCGTGAATGATACTCCATTTCTTGGATGTGGACGGACCCCCTAAGAGAAGGCCATCAACGAACATAAGGTGGGTAATATTATGCTTTCTGGAGATCCTCGCACCTATAATATGTCCATATTCTTGGGCAGCATTCAAATTTATGCTCAGAGAGTCAATGACCAACCAAAAGAGGAGCAAGGAAAGGGCAGATCCCTGTCTCAGTCCTCTTTGCACCTAAAATAATTGGGTCGAATATCCATTAATGATGACCACAAACTTTGTGGATTTTATGCATCCCATAATCCACTTAATGTTCCGAATGGACATAACATTTTTTATCAGAACCAATTTGAGAAATTCCCAGTCTATACAAGCATACGATTTAATAATATCAACTTTGAGGAGGCATGCTTTTTGTTTCTATTTTTTGATGGAATGTATCATTTCTTGGGAAATCCAAATAGCGTCCTAGATCTGTCTACCATCTAAGAACCCAAATTTTTCTTATGTAATGTTCTTATACAATATTTGTTTAATCATGTTAGCAATCAACTTGGATATCATCTTATATACATAATTGAAAAGTGAAATCGACCAAAATTCCACAAACCTCTCAGGCCTCTCCTTTTTGGGGATCAATGTAATGAAGGTGGCGTTAATACGTCCAGATATATATCATAGAGTCCAAGAGTATTAGGCAACCTGAATTTCCATGACCTTGGGTCTAGATTAGAGTCTTAAAATCACTAACACTACCAAACCAAGAATCTCAACCATAACTACTTTGCACAGCGGAAAATATAAAGCAGTAAATCACATATGCAAAATTGTACAATAATGTACAATCAAATCTTCGTTATATTAAACCAAATCTGATAATAAAATAGTCTATCGTATACAAGATACAATGACAAACACGCTGCGCAGACTTGATGTCATATCTTGTCCTATCGATCCTTTGCTTACGTACTACTCAATAGCTGCCCCTTAGTCCTTCAAAGGACAACACATCGAGACTCTAGGAGGGGTGCCAGCTAATACTACTCCACGTCACTTTTGTATCATGTACACAAGCTGATCCAATTTATTATCTAGCATGGCCACTTCCCGAGCTCCAAACTAGTAGGCTAGTAGTCACCTTAGTCCATCAAGGTGCTGCACTTTAGCACCAATATTCACCCAACCTTCAACTCCTCTTCGTCACTTCAAGATAGCTGGTCTAGGGCTATTTTTGGTAGCCAAAAAACTTCCCTTCATCAGATCAATGGAACCCAATACTACACTGCAAGATATGCATTGATGAAGGCTATTGATCACCAAATCATGCCTCCAAATTGGCTCCCATAGGTTGCTAGAAAACCAATCCAAATCTGGTCACAAACTATGACCCAACACACATAAGATGCACCCAAAAATGCATACTCTAGCTGACTATTTTAGGGTCCTCTTAACTACTGCAACTCTGGGTATGGTTAGGGCACTAAACTCAGTCCTTAACAGTCCTCCAAACAACCCATAATTTCCCTCCCTTGTTGCAGCTTCCTTTCTCCAACAAGTATTTAACTCCATGTTGCCTGTTCACTGTTCCAACACCCTTAAATAGGCCTTATGACCCTCTTGCCCTGCCCAAAACAGGCTTTCAGTGGCTCTAGGACTTGCAACTTTCTACAACGAGCCTTCTCCTTGTTGCAACATCCCTTCTCAAGGCTTTTCACCCTTTCCTCTGCCCACAAAATATACTTCCCTGCCTCGACCTTCAATAATAGGCCTTTGAACCTCAAACTAGCACCTTGGAATCAACAAAATGACCCAAAAAAACCTTCAACTGACCTCGCTCTCTTGTTCTTCTTCGTTGCAGCTAAGGCAAAGAATTCTGAGATCCTTTTCTTGTTTGTGTGTTGCGCAATGGATGAGGAATAGTCCTCACATCCACCTTGTATATATAACATACACAATGTCTCCCCCAACGTCATCTTTAGGAGCTTCCAGTTGTCACATGCCTAACATAACCTTAGGCAAACCTTGACACTCATGGTTTCACCCCCAAAATTAACTTAAAAAAATCATATCTCCACTTCTACAACTCGGAATTGGATGATTCTCATTGCGTTAGATTCATATCGCCTAGAGTTATGATCCTCAGCCATCACACCTAGAAATTTTTTCATGGAAATTTCTTAAACACGATTTGGTGCAAAACCCCATGCTTGGGTTCGAAGCCCACAAGTGACTCTTATGGCGCTTTTCCTCCAAACCCCGAACCCTAGGGCTTGGATTATCTCCCAAGCTACTAAAAAATATCCATCCCTCTTAGGGAGCGACGTACTTCCAAAACTAAGAAGTAACTCATCATCATCATCACTACTCGCAACACTCACCCAACTCTTGGTGCTCACAATCATAACAATCCTTGTTCTGTGAACTACGACTCTCTCAGAAGTGTCATTTTCACTGCTAAAAGAATCATGCTTCTTCTTCTTCTTCTACTGTATTTATTTCTAATCTCTCCATGATTCCTTCTTGGTATATGTGGAAGCACCCTTGCGCACCACTGACCACGCACTCTTCTTGGGTTGCAAAGTCTCCCTCTGAACCTACAACCTCCCGCTAGAACTCGACTCCCTCTGAGCCTCTAGAATCTGGAACTTCTTTGCTAGAACATGTACTTTCCCTCTAAAGCCTGCACCTACTCCACCTACTTCTCATGATCCATAAGCTTTCCCGTCAGCCTATATATACCATGCTCTCCAACTCCAAGCATGATACTAGCGGAGCTAGAGCCTCTAGGTCTGAGTCTTTCCTTCCGATCCTGGAACAAGATCTCAAACCCCTTCTTCTCGATCATCGAGACAGAAATCACGCTATATATGAAACCTAGTACAAACAATACATCTTGTACTTGGTACAAACAATACATTTGTAACTTATAATTCGACGGTCACGATTTTTAGTGATCCGACGGCTATCTCTCACCTCGGTATTAATGACACTTGATCCATGGCTTAACACCCTATTGGTCCATGATATTTATTTAAAGAGCATGGAGGGTCATTTTTTCGGTAACCGTTTATGAGGGAAACATATGTAACTTTTATTTTTATATTAATAAACTGCCTGAAGTGGCCACGTTGGCTTAGGCCGTGGACTGTTTCCCTCCTTGAGGGTTTTAACCATGTGATTATACTGGTGTAATGATTTTTGATCTATTTTTTAGCGGTGACCTTTGGTTCTTGATCTACGGAACTGACCCTGTAAATTCCTACATGGTATCGAAGCTATTTTGAGGGCCGCATCTGTTGTTGATCAAAATCTGAAGCCAATTTGGCTGCATGTGAATGTCGTTTTGTAGATCTAATATTTCTGAACATTTTTGGGCTTGGAGAACTTCTTTGTTGTGTCCAGAGCATCTGTTATAGTGAGGAACACCTTTCATTTCATGCGAAAAGGTTTCCGGCTGCCCAAATTATGACAATTTAGATCTGGAGGTATAAAGCATCTTTTTTTGCAGTTATATTTGTTAATAGTTCTGCTTATTTCGGTTTATTCTGTTTATTTTCAGTTTATAGGTTTTATTTATTTGTCGGATCTATATCCTCTTCTCTGTGTATGCTCTTTGTTGTGCATTGCGTTTGATCTCGGAAAATCAGAAACAGGAAAAGGGATTTTTTTTGCTACGTATGCTCTTTCCCCGTGTCTTTGTGCGATCTTGAGAAATCAAAAATAGAAAAAAAATTGATAGTTGCCAGTAAGGGTAGCCAAAAATCTAACATTCTTCCGAAAGGCTTTGCATTTCATTTTTTTTGCTCGGTTTTTTTGTTTTTTTGTGTAGGAAAAGGCATGCACGCTGAAGAGTTATTAAAAAAAAAAAAAAAAAATCCTTCCTTCTTTCAAACAATAACAGAATCTTTTTACTATCCCACTTGGTGAGGGGTTAGTTTATGAGAATAGAGGTCTTGGGTTCAAATCTCTTTCTCAAGCTTCTTTTTGTAAAAAAAATTTGTTAAAAGGGGCGAATTTTTTTTAAAAGCCGCACTTCATCCTGTTCTCGTAACTATTCGGCATCTTCAACTCGTTTTTTCAAAAAGGTATAACTTCTTCATCCGGAAGCCGGTTTTTGAGCCGTTTTTTTTTAAACGGCCTAATTTTCGAGATATTTCCATTGGAGTAGCTTTTTTCATCTTTTATCAGCTTCAGTTTTTAAAAAAAATTGAAAGTGCATGCCCGATTATTCTTAACAGCACCAATTATTTCCAATGGCTACCTCACATGGTAGATATACTAAGAAGTAAACGGTTTTATAGAATAGACACCAGAGTAGAAACTAAACCTTATGATGATGATAAAGTCGCTAAATGGGAAAATAAACAAGATCAAGCACGAGGGTTGATAGGAATGCCCATTGCTCAAGATCTTTGATTTCATATCCTTGACATTGACACCCCTCATGAAGCCCTGGACAAGCTAAATTTTTTCTTTGGCATTCAAACTCAAATCAGGGCCCATCAGCTTGAAAATTAGTTGCTTACTTTGGATCCCAATAATTTCTCCTCTATTGAGGATTTTTTGTCCAAATTCAAGACCCTTAGAATTCTTTTAGAAGGTTGTAATTTCAAAAAGGAATATGGTAGCCTCATTTATTGCATTCTTACTAAGCTTGGCCCTGCATACTCTGTATTTGTTTCCGCCTTCCATTCCACTAAAGAAGCCATCATTTCTTTAGGAACTACCTACAAGAATCCCTCTTTTGATTCCTTTTGCGATTCTTTGATAAGAGAACAAGAAAAACTCTTACACCTTGGTCTTATCACTTCTGGAAACACTTCTAAGAAAGCCTTAGCAGCCCAACATCAATCATATCAAAAGAATACCAAGATGCAGTATCTTAAAAAGTATGGTCCGAAACCAAACAAGAGTCCTAAGCAATTTCAGCCGCAAACTAAAAAAGCAACTCACCAAAATGATAAGGCATATAAAAACAAAGGAAATAAGATAGATAGACATTGCAAATTTTGCAATCGTGATGGCCATATAGAGTCCAAATGTTTTAAGAAGATGGAAGCCTTAGAAGCAGCAATGAAGAAGCACAACATCAATTTGGAGCACTCTTCACCTTCATCTTCAGGAATGGCACTTTCTGCTTGTGGTTTTCAAGCATCAAGTTCTACTTATGCATTAAATGTATCTTCCTCTTCTCATTCTCATGAGTGGCTCATTGATTCTGGAGCTTCTTATCACATGGCCAAAAATAAAGCCATGTTTTCTTCCTTAAATGATTGTAACACCAAACATATTTATGTTGGTGATGATAGATCTCTTAGTGTTATAGGATCTGGAACCATTCATCTCGATAATGGTTAGTTTAATGATGTCCTATGTGTTCCTACCTTGTCATGCAACCTTCTCTCTGTTTATCAGATAACTCATTCAGGTGAAGGGAAAATAGTAGAATTCTCACCTCATGGTGTTGTAATCAAGGACCTCAAAGATCCTAAACATATTTTAGCTACTGGAATTTCCGATGATTCCACAAGGTTGTATAAGTTTGACAACTTTGGGTCATCCTCTCTTCCCTCCGTTTTTGTTGCTCATAATGATGATGTGAGCAAACTTTGGCATGAGCGATTTGGTCACTTAAACTATCGCTCTCTTCAAACTCTATGTAAGGAAAATATGGTGACGGGCCTTCCTATGGTATCTTGCCAAGATGGTGTTTGCTTCGGATGTGTACTCGAAAAAAATCATCGGGATAATTTTGAAAAACGTGCCTCTTGGCATGCTTCAGCCCCTTTGCAGCTTGTGCACAGTGATTTATGTGGTCCTCTTCCTGTTGTTTCTTTCTCTGGTTGCAAGTACTTCTTGACTTTCATTGATGATTTTTCCAGACGCACTTGGGTATACTTCTTAAAACTCAAGAGTGAAGTTTTTAACATGTTCTTGGCCTTTAAGGCCTTTGTTGAGAAACAATTTGGACATCAAATTCTCAAGTTAACATGAGACAATGGAGGAGAATATGTTAACAACAAATTTATCAACTTCTGCACTGAGCATGGCATTCAATTGCAACATACTGTTCCATATACTCCACAACAAAATGGTGTAGCTGAAAGGAAGAACCTCACCTTAAAAGAAATGGCTAATTGTATGCTTCAATATAAAGGACTTGGTCTCAATTTTTGGGCAGAAGCCATTAACTGTGCAAATTACATAGTAAATCGCACTCCTACTAAGGTTTTAAAGAATATAACTCCAGAAGAAGCTTGGAGCTCAATCAAACCAGATGTAAGTCACTTTCGTGTTTTTGGAAGTGATGCTTAGGCCCATATTCCAGATGCGAAACATAAAGCCTTAGAACCTAAGAGTGAAAAATGCATTTTTGTTGGATATTCTGAAGATGTCAAAGGATATAGACTTCTTCAACCAAAATCCAAAAATATAATCATTAGAAGAGATGTAAAATTTGATGAAAATATATCAGCCTGCGAGCCTAGTTTGGCAGGTGTGCCACCTTTGGCCTGCAAACCTGATTCGGCATATGTGTCACCTCTCTCTCTCTCTTCTATTTTTAATAGCATTCCTTCTAGTTCAGATGATGACAATAAGGATTACAATCCTCCTCCACCTCTTGAAATTGTTCCTTATACTCCACCGCTTCCAAGATGGGTCCGCTCTACTCGGGATGTAGCAGGTTCTCTTGCAGGTGACCCTGTCGATTGACGACGTACACGTTCTCAGTTCGAAATAGCTTCTTCCTTATTGGCTCAAGTTCCAGAAAATCCTGATCCAGAAACCTTTGAAGAAGCCTCTGGTCATCCAGATTGGGATGCAGCTATGAATGAAGAATATCGCTCCTTATTGGCGAATGATACTTGGGATCTTGTTCCTCTTCCAAAAGGAAGAAAACTTGTCAGATGCAGATGGGTTTACAAAACAAAGTTTGGACCAGATGGAAAAGTGGATAGACATAAAGCTCGTCTTGTCGCTAAAGGTTTTTCACAAGTTGAAGGCATTGACTATACTGAAACCTTCTCCCTTGTTGCCAAAATGAATTCTATCTGCCTTGTTCTTTCCCTTGCTGCCTCCTTTAAATGGGAAGTCCATCAGATGGATGTTAAATCTGCCTTCTTACATGGAGATTTGCATGAAGAAATCTACATGGAACAACCCCCTAGCTTTATCCAAAAAGACTCCAACCTTGTTTGTCGCCTTAGGAAGTCTCTCTATGGTCTCAAACAAGCTCCTCGGGCTTGGTATGCCAAAATGGATAGATTTCTCTTAGATAATGGCTTTTCTAGGTGTCATTCTGACAACATTGTCTACACCAAGAAAGTGGGTAATTCCTTCACCATCCTTGTTCTTTATGTTGATGATATTATCCTTACTGGTAGTGATCCAAACCATATAAACCATGTGAAGTATAGCCTCAAAAATAAGTTTTAAATGACAGACTTAGGACACTTGCATTATTTCCTTGGTCTTCAAGTCTTGCAATCCAAGGAAGGCATTACCCTCTCTCAGTCCAAGTATGCATGTGATCTTCTACACCACTTTCACATGGAAGATTGTAAGCCAGCCCCTTCTCCCTTTCAGTTTGGAGTCAATATTTCAGTCACTTGTACTTCCCCTAAAGTTGATGCTACCTTATATCGTCAACTTGTTGGTAAACTTCTGTATCTAACCCATACCCATCCTAACCTTTCCTTTGCCTTTGGTCTTATCGCTTGGTTTATGCACCAACCTCATGAAAGTCACTGGAAAGTAGCTAAAAGAATGCTTCGATATATTCGAGGTACAGTTCAGTTCAAGATTCATTACAGTGCAGGAGCATCTCCATTTTTTATTGGTTTCATTGATTCTGATTGGGTTGGTGACCCTGATGATCGAAAGTCTACTGAAGGATATGTATTCACTCTTGGTTCAGGACCTATTACTTGGTCTTGTAAGAAACAAAGTGCCATCTCTCTTTCTTCAGAAGAAGTGGAGTATCGTGGTGCAGTTTAAGCCAGCAAGGAAGGCATGTGGCTTCATTAGATCCTGTCTGAATTTGGTCTTCATCGGCAGCATCCAACTACACTTTAGTGTGATAATCAGAGTGCCATTTAGCTATGTAAAGATCTAGTTCAACATCAGCGTATGAAACACATTGAACTCCACATACACTTCATCAGAAAGCTCATTCATGATCGTGTTCTTGAAGTGCAGTATTGTCCGACCAATGATCAAGTAGCTGATATCTTTACGAAGGCTCTCACAGAAGTGAAGTTTACCAAACTTTGATCCATGCTTGGAGTTTATGAAAGTTGTCATTAAGGGGTGATAGGCTCTAATGCCTCCTTCCTTCTCCTATTGTGTCGCTTTTGTAAATCCTTCAATCCTATCCCAATTTGTTCTTAAGGGGGGATGTTAGGATATTTCGACACATAGGAAATAGGCTCCTTTTGTGTCACCTTTGTAAATCCTTCAATCCTATCCCAAGTTGTTCTTAAGGGGGATGTTAGGATATTTCGACACATAGGAAATAGTTAAGAATAACTTAGTCTAGTGTAGAGTTAGGTAAAGTGTGTTTCTTTACCATGTACATTTGTAACTTATAATCCGACGGTCACGATTTTTAGTGATCCAACTGTTATCTCTCACCTCGGTATTAACGACACTTGATCCATGGCTTAGCACCCAATTGGTCCATGATTTCTATTTAAAGAGCATGGAGGGTCATTTGTTCGACAATCGTTTATGAGAGAAACATATGTAAATTTTCTTTTTATATTAATAAATTGCCTGAAATGGCCGTGTTGGCTCAGGCCATGGACTGCTTCACTCTTTGGGGGTTTTAACCATGTGATTATATTGGTGTATTGATTTGTGATCTATTTATGAGCGGTGACCTTTGGTTCTTGATCTACGGAACTTACCCTGTAAATTCCTACAATGTCATATGTTTCGTCACACCATTGCCCACATATCATCCATCCTCTTTGATAGTACCCTGCGAGAAATGAGAAATCATAGCAAATTCCTCCTCTTCCAATATCTTGGAGAGATCACCTATCTCATCTGAAGTGGAAACACCAACGACCTTATTCCCTTTCATTTTCCCGTCTTCTCCCTTCTTCATCAAACATCTTGATGAAAAATGACCCATCTTGCCACAATTGAAACACTTGACTTTACTCAAGTCCTTTAGCTTACCATTCATTTTCACTGCAAGTTCCACATCCTCATCTGCCATATTTGATGGATGAAGATCCTCATCTTGCAACTCTTCCTAAATGAAGTCATCCCACAGTCTATTCCAGTCTGGAAATTTCTCTCTGGCAACAATTCCTTTGATGAAGGGCTTCCTTTCCTCTGTGATCCCTTTCAAGGAAATCCTCACCATATCTCCATCTAAAATTTTCACACCGATGGCAACAAGATCATCTGTGACCTAAGATAATCTCGTCAAATTCGAAGTCACTCCTTCACCCTTTATACCTTAGTGGACTTCAACTTATCCTCCAATACAAGTACTCATTTCTCATTCTTATTCTGGAAAAAATTCTGAAGAGCCATCCACATCTCATCTTCGATGTTATTCGTGAACAAATGAGGTATTAGGGCATCCTTTACACCATCTAAGATGATCAATCCCGTGTTCGCATCCAAATATTCATATATTTCTAGCTCCTTAGGGTTGGTTGGCTTCTTGATGGCTTTCTCGGAAAAATCCCAGATCATGTTGACCTATAAGACCAACCTGATCTTTTCCCTCCAAGGACTATAGTTGGTCAACCCCTCCAACCTGTCCTCATACCAAAGACCTACCTGCAACTTTGACATTGTCACCTACAATGTGACCAACTACCTCTCACATTGTACTTCCCTACACACAACTATGATTCACTGAATTCCAATGTAGCTCATACACGCACTGATACCAGCCGAGTTAGAGCCTCTAGGTATGAGTCTTGCCTTCCCATCCTAGAACAAGATCTCAAACCCCTTCTTCTCGATCACTGAGACATATATCACACTATATCTGAGTCCTGGTACAAACAGTGCATCCTGTACCCGCATCACTCATTTTGTCTCCATCTTGAATGGCACAAAACCCGGTCCTCATATCTCTAACTAACTCTCATCACCCAACATCATGTGCAACTTCGAGTCCCATTTAGGTAGAGTCTAAAAAACCTCCCGTGACCCTATCATATGTTTCGTCGCACCACTATCCACATACCATCCATCCTCTTTGATAGTACCCTATGAGAAATGAGAAATCATAGCAAAGTCCTCCTCTTCCAATCTTCTGGAGAGATCATCTATCTCAGCTGAAGTGGAAACACCGACGACCTGCTTCCCTTTCCTTTTCTCGCCATCTCCCTTATTCATCGGACATCTCGACGAAAAATGACCCATATCGCCACAGTTGAAACACTTAACTTTACTCAAGTCCTTCTTCGTCTTACCCTTCATTCGCACTGCAAGTGCCACGTCCTCATCTTCCCTCTTTGATGGATGAAGATCCTCATCTCACAACTCTTCCTGAATGAATTTGTCCCACATTCTATTCCAGTATGGAAATTTCTCTTTGGCGATGATTCATTTGATGAAGGGCTTCTATTCCTCAGTGCACACTTTCAAGGAAATCCTCACCATATCTCCATCTGAAGTTTTCACACCGATGAAAACAAGCTCATATCTGACCTGAGACAATCTCACCAAGGTCTAGGTTAGAGTATTAAAATCATTGACGCTGCCAAACAAAGAATCTCAACCAAAACTACTTTGCATAGTGGAAAATATAAAGCAGTAAATCACATATGCACAAGTATACACAATTTTTAACAAAATTGTACAATAATGTACAACCCAATCTTCGTTATATTAAACCAAATCTGAATAATACAACAATGTATGGTATACAAGATACAATGACAAACACGTTGCACATAATTGATGTCGTATTTTTTCCTAACGGTCCTTCACTTCTGTACTACTCACTAGCTGCCCCTTAGTCCTTCAAAGGACAACACATTGAGACTCCAGGAGGGCTACCACCTAACACTGTTGTACATCACTTCTGTAACATGTACACAGGTAGCCCAGCTCTTCATTCTTATTTATTTTTCTTGTGATCTTAGAATATCATTCCTCCTACCTTCCAATTCAATAATTCAAGACCTATATGCCTTTGAGAAAAAAAGGAAGTATGAGGGATCATTATAATATTGTAGACAAACCTCTATCTCCTTGATATATTTTATCTCAACCTCCTTATTCTCCTTTATCCAACACCTCGTTTCCTCTTTCAATGTTTTAAGTTTATGGAAAATAGATGTCATCCAGTTTGTTTGTGGCCAATTTTCTTTTCAGTTCCATACTTCATGAACCAGGATCCAAAATTTGTCCAACTGTAGCAATCTTGGATGGAACTTAAATGGAAAAGTTCTCCTCAGTGCCTCCCATGCCAAGAAAGCATAATATGTTGGTGATCAGATATTAAAAGAGGAATGGCATAGGATCGAAAACATTTATAATGGTTGCATACCGACATGCCCACAATAAATCTGTCTAGCTTCTTAGATATGCCCGTTGAATCAATGTGATCTTTCCTTCATGTAGGACCAATAGGTTTCAGAACAATATCAACTAAGGCCTGTGCCTCAATCAGTTCCTTAAAATATATAGAAAAAAAATTGTCTTTGCATTAGTACTCCATATTTCTCCCTTCCCCATCGTAAAATTAAGATCTCCAACAATAATCAGAGAGCTCAACCTCAATATTCCTAAATTTTCTAGTCTATCCCATAATTTTCTGCAACCTACATAAGGATCATATGTGTTTATAATCTGAAACCGATGCCCAGAGCCAGTCAAATGTCTAGTGAGGATAATACCTGCACAAGAAAAATATGCCTTCAACTCAAAATCACGCGGATTCCATATGATCCCAAGTCCACTTGATAGACCAATCGCATTTGAAGCACAAACATGTGAATCTGGACAATTTGACAACAAATCTCCAATGAATTTTCTCTACTCATCATTGTTTGTTGTACAAGAATCGTTGATGGCTTATGGATCCTAATAATACCTCGGAAGGAGCGAACTTTGTGGGGAGTTCCCATCCCCATAATGTTCAGAGATATGATTTTCATGGGGGAACCACAGAATCAGGAATTTCCCCTCTAAGAGCTCGAGTTCCATATAAAACATAAATTGTGGCATTTCCAAATGTGTATTCAGGATCAATGTGAAAATTTGTTACCTCTGACCCAAATTATGCACCAGATGCAATATCCTAAATATTACATACATGATATGGGTTTGAGGACTCCCCATAATTTCCATAAAAGGATATTTTTATAGTGAGTGGTTCCATGGTCTATGTAGAGGAAATCAATCCCTCGATCTCCTTGTCAGGAGACATGGAAGAAGGGTACATCACAAAAATAGGAGGCAGAGGATGGAAATGTTCCTCAAGCATATTGGTCCAATTGGTGGACATGTGTGCCCACAAGATGGCCTTTCTCATAACCTTGACTGGAATTATTTAAAATCACAAGCATTTTCCCCTCATGATTTCATACCTCGGGATTTCTATCCAAGGACTCTGCATACGCAGAATCTGGGTCAATGTAGGGAATATAATCATTCAACTCATCCTTATACTTATCATTATGCAAAATAATATATGATCTGGGATAAACCTCGTTCCCCTATCAATTGGGGCGGTGATATCATGGGTAACCTACACATAGTTTATAGGGTCATCAGGGCCAAAATTAAACTGTAATCCAATAAAATGTCCAGTTAAACCAGTAGAGGAGACAATATCGAATACAAGACCAAGATTTGCATTTCCATCATTGCAATATAAATCTTTCAAGATATAATAATGTGGATAAGAATTACCTCTTCCATCATGATATATAGTATGGGAGCGACCTATTGGATATGCCCTTTCCGAGACCCGAGAGAATTGTGTCCATGCAAATCCTTCCTCTATGTATACTTCCTCGGACAAGTCGACATCAATTGCCCAATAGCATGGAAAATAAGACACTGGCACATTCCAATAATCAATTGATAACATGAATGTAAAACTACTCCACCGCAGTTCTAATTCTGCTATCAGGCCCCTTCCCAGTTCCACCTCTATCAACACCCACACCATCCGCTTATCCAATTGCCCAAAACTCCCTTCATCCTAGTAATAAAACCTCTTGATTCTGTTCGCAATCTCCTTAACTGCAGATTCATTCCACAATTCTAGTGGTAGACCCGAGAATTTGGCCCAAATCAAATTCCATTGAGGAACCTCTGAGAAGGGATCAAATCTCTCCCTCCATTTTTGAAGAATCACGAATCCCCTCCCCTTTACCCATGGACCTTTAAAATACTATATGCACCCTCCAAATTGAGGAAATGGAAGAAAATCCACCCATTAAAAAGTATGCTCACCTTTGGTATGCATTTCATTCTCCGAAACCACTGCTCTTCAACTCATTTCTTCACCTGTTCTCCTGTCATCTGGGTGTGGAACCACCTCCCCATCAAAGCCTTATTTCTCAGCCTCTCAATGCTCTCCCAGAAAGATCCAACCCCTAATACCATTGATGAATCCCCTCTCATAGCTCTTAGAGGCACTTTCTTGGGCTTGTTCCTGCGACTGGTTGCAGAGGGTATTCGGACAAACTTCCCTATAAAACCTGCTCCACCTATCTCATCCCCAATTGATTTAGGAGCTTGAGATAATTTTCCAAAATCCTCCCGCTTCACCTATATGGTGTATTCAATGAGCAGTTCAGGATCAGGTGAAGCGGCCTCCAGCATGTCTTCCATTTGTCCTTCGCACCGCAAACCCAATCTATTGACCCATCCTTACTCTGATAGATACGTGGACCTACCAATCTGAATCTCTAAGATGTGTACAATACACCCTATTCGTATTGTCCAAATGGTTACTACATAAAACCGTAATGAATCCCCCACAGGAAATCCACTCAAATAGATAAAAACTGGGCCCAATATCTATCGAAATCTCCAATTAACACTCCCAATGTCCCCCCTCTAAACTAGCAGGTACATCCTTCTATCCAAGCCTACAAACGTCATGCTCGAGGATTTGATTGAGGATACCCTCGGACCCCTCTACTCCGCTTTACAACTGTTTGTAATTTACTGTAATTATTGTACACTTTGTGGTCCCCACTGAGAGCAGTTAGGTTAGATCCACTACTTTTTTTTGGAAAAGTTTAAAAGATGGAAAATTTTCTTGACGTTTAAAATATTGGTGAGTCTCACTAGTCCCTAATATGCAAATTATAAAATATTTATTGATATATTTGTAAAATTATTCAAATTTATAAAGATTTTATATATAGTATCTATATAATGCTACTATTTTTAAAGTAAAATAATTTTATATTGTAAATTTTGAGAAAATCATTTTTAGAAAAAATGGAAATTGAATAATCCTTTTTTTTAAAAAAACATGGAAAATTAACACACCTTCTAATATTAGCCCCTAAATATTTCCATATTTTTTCCACTAATGTCACTATGAAATATCACATTCTCCTTATACCAACTATCTCCTATACTATCCCTCAATATAATACAATATTAATATGACCTCCAAAGAAAATAAATGTCTATAATACTAAAACTCTAGAGCCCTTACTCCCCATAAGATCAAAATAATATGTGTTCCTCTCCACTGGGAATCCACTCTTACCTTATCTATCCACACATAGATATTTGTTGGAAGTAGAATACCAATGCCAATGTCACTCCAACTGGTTCACCATAATAACAACGAATAATTCTCATGAAAACATATATACACTGGCCATTGAGTGTGTGTGACTCCATCGACCCAGATTACATGTGTCATATCGCTCTCCAAACATGAAACTGTTGTAAATGTGTTATGTTCCGAAACTTATATCTCCCCACTGTCCCTTACATTCTCACTGTTTCTGACTCCAGTTAAAAACCCTATATCTTATGACTAGCCGGACCCAAGGTTTGAGTTCTCCGAAAGGCGACCACGTAAATCATACTCTGGAGCTTTGGTACCCACTGAAATTTTCAAAATTGATTGTGTTATGCATTCATGAGACAGGTATTGACGTTCATGTAGCACGATTGTCCTCCATTTCATCAGATAACTCCAAATCGACTGGAGATTCGTGGATTATCTTGTAAGAATTGTGGAGTAATAAGATATATGTTATCACATTTATATATATAATAAAAAAGGCAAAGAAAAAGAAGAATGAGAGGCGTAACAATACTAGGACAAAGGCTAAATTATGAACCCAACACAATGAAGATTAAAACAATTTTCGAGCAGTTTCCAAACAAATAGTTTTACAAATGCAACTACCAAGCAATCAACCTACCATCGTTCAACAAAAACCGAAGCCATTTATCAAGGAGAGGAGATCTATGAAAAGCAAGGAACTGCTTGAAAGGGAGGAGTCCCATTTGCCATATATCTACATGCTGGCAGAATAGCTTCTTCCCACGAGAATTCAAACCCAACACAATGAAGATTAAAACAATTTTCGAGCAGTTCCCAAACAAATAGTTCAACAAATGCAACTACCAAGCATTCAACCTACCATCGTTCAACAAAAACCGAAGCCATTTATCAAGGAGAGGAGATCTATGAAAAGCAAGGAACTGCTTGAAACTTGGGGAGTCCCATTTGCCATATATCTACATGCTGGCAGAATAGCTTCTTCCCACGAGAATTCAAACCCAACACAATGAAGGTTAAAACAATTTTCGAGCAGTTTCCAAACAAATAGTTCAACAAATGCAACTACCAAGCATTCAACCTACCATCGTTCAACAAAAACCGAAGCCATTTATCAAGGAGAGGAGATCTATAAAAGCAAGGAACTGCTAGAAAGAGAGGAGTCCCATTTGCCATATATCTACATGCTGGCAGAATAGCTTCTTCCCACGAGAATTCAAGGGCGCAAAGGCAAAGGTCTATAGGTTAAGGGTTAGCGAAGGACTTTGGTGGTTTCCTAGAGCCATTGATCTCTTTAAAAGTGACTTTGCTTGTTTTTCATATTTTACAAACCATTTTAGGCAGAGCTGTATTCACAAATGGAAGCAATAAAATAATGTTCATTTACCACTGTTAATTCCCATGTTCTGCAGCGTTTCATTTGCTCTTCAAAACATTTGTTTTCATTTATCTTTGGTTTCTTTATTAAAAATTCACTGCCCAAGTGTTTTGTAAATGAATTTTTATTACATAAATGTTTCCATTTATTATTTCTTTAATTTTAATTTTTAGTTTTATGAGTCCTTTCTTTTAATCTTTGTTTAGGTGCTAGTTGTTTTAATCTCAAATTTTCTTTGTTATTTAGATTTTTAGTTCTTTACTTTTCTTTTTCTTTTTTTTCTTAAGATTAAATGAAAACAAATAAAAATCATATAATTTATAGAATACAAAAAATAATATAATACAAAAAAACAATTAGTAGTAGTCACTTGTAAGTGATAATTATATGCAATAGATTATTCCAATATAAAATCAAAGTTGTATTGGGTAGTAATGGATCTTAAATTGTTGTCTCACTACTATTAGTAAGAAATTTATTAATTTGTATTCAATTGTACATTTTCTTCCCTTAATAAGATTTTTTATTTGATTAAATAAACACATTTACAGTAAATTAGGTACATATTTAAAGAGTTAATTACACAAGTCATGTATGTGGCCTGACAGTAAAGTCATTACTCATGCAACTTGTAGGTCACAATTTTAAACTCCAATATGTTCATTTTGCTTAACTAAAATTATATTAATGAAGGGGCCAATCAACTCTCTTTCATCATATCTTAATATTGAATAATAAAGTCTTATCCCTTGTAAACTAATAATGCATATTATACAATTGATTAAGATTTTCACAATCAAGCAACAATTAAAGCAGTGTTAAGTATACAATATGCCTTCTTTTATTTTCTTCTTCGGCTATTGTCTATTTAATTGTTTACACATAAATGGTGTCACGATCAATTTCATTTCTTTAATCTATAAGTTACATGCAGCTTAGTCCCTATACTCATCTAAGGTCCAAACCATAGAGAATTGACTGGTTTGTTGCTTTGTATATAACCTTGTGTTTAGGATTAGGGTTAGCTTAGTGACTTGTTCTTTTATTTTACAAACGAGATAGTTACTCCATGACTCTTCCTTGCTAGTGACAACTCTCTTCTCAGTGGCATGTTGTGCTATACAACAACCCCAATTTATTTTAATAAATGGGGTCCCTTTAAAAATAATTAGGAAATTCATTTCATCTATTTTTTTAGCTTAAGTCAAAATATTTAGGAAATAAAGTTTCTTTTTGTTTATCTGCTTTCATTTCTTAGTGCGCATCGCAATTTACATAACTTACAAACTTAAAACGACTTTAAATCCACTAAGTCACGTGGGCTGCGATATGCGCTAAGCTCTTTCCAATGCCATATCGAAATCTTATTGCAATCACTACATTCACCGTTATAATTCAATTATCGCATTGCACCTCATTTAAACAATCACCTTATATGCCATTCGGTAAAAGTTATGATTAAGCGGACCCGACGAGCTAATAAAGTAATAAACATAAAGCTCCAAGGTCCGAAAGAGCATAGCTGCATGATTTCTTGAAAGCGCACTTCGCATTTCGTAGAATATAACTAAAAGCAAATTCATTACTGCATAAAAGTTGCGATGTGCAATTTGCGCAGATCACAATTCGCAGAATTTATGGGTAACATCATAAATGGAAATAGTTATAAGTTGCGATATGCGATGTGAAATGACTCATGTCAAATCAAACCGAAATACGAAATCCAACGTCTTAAATTGATCAATATACACTTCACGTGAAGGTGTAAGAGATTTGATTTAAAAATATTATTGGTGATTAATAACATTTAATAGAGGTAAGGTTTGATAGATTCATATCTACTCCGAGCATGCTATGAATGTTGCATTTGTTTTAAATTCTGACTGCCTCCCTGTTCTCTATTTTTAATGTTTGCTCTATTCGCTTGAAATTAGGAAACCACTTAACGGAGTGAGGAAAATTGAAATGAACAAGAAAGGCAAAGAAATTGACAAAACATCATCTACCAAATACTTAGATATGTCTCCCCTATTCTCAGACACCACCTGCAACAAGGATTGCGGCATTTCATGGGAAGCAGTGTATCAGTTATTTGAAGATGAAAATCCAAGGGTAATAACCAAAGTCGCTACAACATGCACATCAGTTACGTCAGACGTGACTTATTTCGACATTGCATGTTCATTTATCCATAAGGTAGCAGCAAGGCCAAATATTCTTCCCTATACATACATGGTTAAGTGGGTAATCAACCACTTAAGCATAGAAGACAAAACTTTCAAAGATTCAAAAGGCGAGAATATTAGATCATTCAGGGAAAAATACTTATAGGCAGAAATATGACAGCTTTTTTCTGAAGCTTTAGAACAAAAATCCAGATCTAATGAAAGTCATAAAGGAATGGAAAGAAGACCAAGGAAAACTTAAGCGAGATAAACTCGATACGTACCCAATTTCCCAAATTCCTTCCCCTTACTGTTATGCTGCCGGTATGTTGTCTAAATTATATGCAAAACCTGATACCACTAGGTTTTCTATAGATTGGGTCTCATTAATTGACGCAATTGTCAATTCTTTAATTTTGAATTGGGCAAATATCTTATCTGATAATTTTGCTAAACACATCATGGAGTATAGGAATAAAATAAGTGTTTCATTTAGAGAAATACCCCCCTTTTATATGAGTGCCTATGTCAAGGACGCAATTTAATTTCTTCTAGTTTCCTACCATGGGATGGAAATGGACGACCCAAGGCCCTACCCCAATCCACATTTACCACAGAGCCCTTTGGGATCTAGACTTCCATTTGCATTTTTACAAAATTTTCCATAGAGTCATGTTTCCTATGCACCAGATGATATTCAATGAGAAAGCCCCTAGGGTTTCCAAAGAGGCTAGTACATACATTCTGTCTGTTGCTAGATGGTTTGCAGAGGAAAGTTTCACATATATCAGAGTATTTTGGAGCTATGCTTCTCCTCATGTCCTACCATATTATGTTCCTGATAAGTTACTTGCAAGAGAAATAGCCTACCAGCTTGTTGTAAATGGCATTTCTAAATAGCTTCAAGATGCTAAGAAGGCCGTTTGGCCTAATTTCCCATTACAGTGCGGTACTTTTGCACTTTTTGATAATGGTCATGCCTACAAGGAAATGTCGAAAGTCAATATATTGAATTTGGCAGTAATGCCAAAGCGACCATATGATCCTAATGATGTAATTGAGAAATTCATCACAGAGCTCAAAATGAAGCCTTTTGTGAAATAAATAGACAAATATGATGATTTCTTTCAAGGCATTGAAAATTTTTAAGATGTACTCAAATTTGCATCCATTCAACTCAATCAAAATGATTTGGAAGCCTTCCAAACATACAGAAATAAGAGAATAGAAATAATTCCTCTTGACTTATTGACTATTGAAGATGTCATCAAACCAACTCCAAGTATTAGCTTGGATAATGAAATTAAGGACATGTCTGAAGATGAGTCAGAACAATCAGAGCATCAATCTCAGAATTCAGATCATTCTGAAAATGAATCTGGAAACAGAAAGGAAAACCCAGAAAATATAATTGATCAAGTAATCCAAGAGATTGAGATGCAGGAGAAAAAAGGAAGCAATGGAACAGAGTCAACTTCTCAAGAAGTTCAACACAGTCAAGATACACTAGATCAGTCAGAAAAGTTCCAACCAAAGAATTTGAGTAGTGAATGGGATGAGTTTTCTAAAGCAATAAAAACTCCTAAAACAAATCCCAATACTGATCAAGTTGCTAGTTTTCAGACACCTGAATATTCCCATAAGTTAATGGAAATTGTTACACCACTACAACAAGTTCTAGAAACTCATGATCGAGAGATCATTTCAGCTTATCCCACGAAACAGTTAGTGTTACAAATTGAGGAAATTCCTTCGCTGGATATCTTCTACAGTCCTAGTCATAAGGCTATAGTCAAGGGAAGAAAAAGGAGAATAATTGATGATACAGTCACAAACCTTACAAATGAATCTGTTGATGTTTTGTGGAAGTATCCTCTAGCTGATCCACTGAACATTTAACCAAACTATCACAATTTGCAAGTGCATAAGCCACTGCCCCTATTGATAAAGTTGTTGAGGTTAAAATGTTACTGAAGCAGAAAGAAGATAGAATACAAGAATTAGAAAGACTATTGAATCAAGAAAATTCTAACTCCAACGAGCAAATGAAATTGAAGATGTCCCAATTTCAAAAGGATTTTGAGAGTCTTAATTGGAAGCATCAAGTACAACTCACTGAGAATAAAAAACAATTGGAAGTAGCAATGACCAGATTACAAAGCTAACCACAGTTAGAGAAATTCATAAAGAAAGCATTGGATGTAAATGCTAAGTTAAAGCAACACTAAGAAGTATTTTTCCAACAAGCTTCTATTACTGGCTCTTATTGTGACTCAAGTGAAATATTGATCCAGCAAGTAGCTATCATGAAACTTGAATGTGAGAAGATAGAGAAGAAAATCAATGAATACATTCAGTGGCAAGCATCAGACTCAGGCAGGGAAGCTGATCTACCCTAGATAGACAAATCCCACAAAGAGATCTTATTCAAATATTGGGAAGCACAGATAAAGCAGGAAGAGAAAGAAGCAGCAAAAGCATTCAAGTTGGCAAATGAAATTACTGAATTTGTGTGTGAACATATTGTGAAAGCAGAACTTATCAAAGAGTACACATCTGAAGTGTTCTCAGAAGTCAAACAACTGGAAACATAGTGGAAACAAAAGGCAGAAATGCAGGATGAAAAAATTTAAAAAGTAAATAAGTTTGATCAAAAAAATCATTGGAATTTTCTGATCAAACCTTATCATCAATACCAGACCCTACAATTTTTAACGGATTTGACAAGAAGATCATAGCTAGCACTCTCAAATGTGATATTCAAAGGACAGGTCAGATCACAGATTTCGCAGCCAGCTCAGCTCAAGCCCATGCTAGATATTTGTCAAGTTTGAGGGGAAATCCAAAAGAAAGATCAGAACTCATAAGTCATATTGTTACTTTATTTTCCTATATTGTAGTTCAATTTATTCTTACAAGGATGGTTGTTTGAAACCTCCTCTATTTTTTTGTAATAATCTATTTTAGAACATAGTTAGTTTAGTATTTAAACCCATCTCATGCATTTAGAGAAGGGTCCAAAAATTTGTCAAAAACATTTGCAAAGAATGCACTATTGTAAGTTTGTGAATACTTTGATGAATTAATGGAACACATTTTTTTATCTTTTGACAATTAAAGTTGTTTAACTGATGTTGCACTACTGTACTCTTTAAATTGCTTGAAAGAGAAGAGGAGCAGAACAATTACTGTCAGTTTACATGAGTATAACTTCGTACATATGGTACTTCTATTCACTTGTAGTAAGTCTTACTTTCTAGATTGACAATCATCTTTTTATTGCATTATATATTTGAAACGTTATTATAGATGAATGTTACATGCACTTCTATTCTAATATTTGTCTGTGATTCCTTATCCAATATATAATCAGACATATGAATGCGATATATTTTTCCCAATTCTTCTAATCAAACTATTTTGTTAGAAGGATCATCTTACATAATTTTCATCTCTTTCAACTGTTAAATAATCTACATTACTAATAGTTGAAGGATATCTCTTTAGATCGCATAAAGGAAGCAACACCCCGGGTATATAGTAGAATAGATAGTTTAGATAGATGCATGTGATAGATTAGAATCATTTTCCATTGCATGTTTTATAATCAAAACAAACCCCAAAAACATCCTTATTGGGAAACTGGTCCCACTATCCCCAGTCGGAACCACCACACCAAACGGAAAAGGACCTGTTTTAAGGTCCGGACCGGGTGGTTTCCCCCCATGTTGTGGCAACGAAATTCTCAAGCCTCAACATTTTGGTGCTAGAAGGAGGGCCTTGTGAATGGAAAAAAGGTTTGATCAATCTAAAGGTCAATCTAAGAGTCTCTCTCCCTCTAGATCCCCATCAACTTCCAGAAAATTATCTAGATCCTCATCTTTAAAATCTGAAGTTGATCATCCTTCTCCTAAGTCTCCTAGTGATACTCAACCCATACTATCTCCATATTCTCATCAAAATTCCCCAGAAGTTCAGTCTTTGATAGAAAAGTTAGAGAGAGTATCCATTTCTGCTGAAAATCCTGAATCTTCTCAAATATCGGATATCATTATTTCGTCTTCTTTACAACCTCGAAGAATATTAACTCGATCAGAAAGTCAAAAGACATGAATTATTCCTTTTTAATTTCCCATTAATAGTACTCAATCAGAGTCAATTTCTAATGATATTTTATCCCATTCATCATCATTACCTCCGCTCACTTCCACAACTTCCATTCCAACAATCAGTGTTACTTTAACTAGTTCTAGTACTCAAACTACTATCCCTTCAACTAGTACCAACACTCATCCTGCCTCATCTTCAACTCAAACTCAATCCATCACATCCACCCGCTCCAATGGCGGGCCAAGTACCTCCACCAAATGTATGTCCATGGAACAATCCAAGGGATGTAAATATTCCTGCTCCTCTTCATGCTCTTCCAAAATATCCTGAAAGGTGGTAACCTAAATTTAATCTTGATGATGGTCTTCCGGCAAAAGAACACATTCATAATTTTATGCTAGCCATCAATTTAAAAGAAGTAGTTGAACATGATTGTTTTGTAAGATTATTTCTATATACTCTAACAGGATCTGTAGGATCTTGGTATTTTTCACTGCCTGCCCGCTCTATAACTAGCTGGAATATGTTCGAAGAACAATTTCTAGCTAAGTTTGGGGATGACAGGACCACTGCTATGCTCATCAATGATTTATCAAATCTAAAAGCTAAATCAAGTGAGAAGATAAAATATTTTAATTCAAGATTTAATAAATTACTCAATAAAATTCCTGCTACATCACTTCCTGGTGTAGAAGTTAAAATTGAGTGGTATATTTTATATCTTCCATCCAATATAGCTATTTTTGTTGATAGATAAAAACTACCGACACTTGCAGAAAACATAAAGGAATCTCTATCTGTAGAGAAATTCATAACCGCTCTTGAGAAGAGGAATTCTCAAGAAGATAGAAAATCAAAGAAGGTATCTTTCAAAGATGATTCTAAAAAGAAGCCGCCAAAAGACCCTTTTGATGTGGAAGGTCTTCAAAAAGTTTTGAAGACTATGACAAACGAGATGGCAGATATCAAGAAACAAGCTACTAAAAATTCTAGCTCAAAAAAGACTTTCAGAATCTTCAAGAAAGGTCAATCCTCTAATACTCAACCTCCAAATATCATATCTAATGTTGAATCCGATCAAGATACAGAGGAAGAGAAAACAGAGGAAGAAGAAGATGAAGAAGAATAAGAAGTTGAACTAAATGGAATGTGGGATTTCATCCTACCAAATGAAGAACAACATGAAGCTTTACCTATGAGTACAAGGAGGAAAAATACTACTGAAGCAATGCAGCCAAATCAAAAACAAAATATTTCAATGCCTACTAAGGATAAATAAGTAAGAAAAAAGTCTACTTCAAAGGCTACACAAACAAGTCCCGTTACTTCAGATACTCAACTTGCATCTAAGACAATGGTAGTCTCAGACACTATTGAGTATAATGTAGTTGAAGATATGAAGAAAACCAAGGAAAACATTTCAATTCAAGAGCTTACTAAATTAAAGTAGCAACATAAAATATTACTTAGAAACTTAAATGTGATTCCTTCTTCAGCTTTACCTGCCCCGGTAATAGTACAAGCTACTAATGAAATGGGTAAGCCACCTTCTCCTTCAACTAAAATAGATTTTACAGACTTGATTATGATAGGTGATTGATTCATCTCTCATGCTCCTCCATTTCTATTAACCTATGAGATCTATAATAAAAACGTTCATAATTTTTTAATAGACTCGGGGGCTTCCTCTAATATAATGCAAAAATCAGTCTGTGCTAAGTTGAACATAACTCCTCAGAGTTCCCCTATTCATATAGTACAACTTCATAGAACTAAAGTACAAGTAGTAGGAGAAATAAATTCTGTCTCCATCAGATTGTCATCAAACCCCAAGGTTGCTCAAATAATTGATATACTGGTGGCTGATATTCCTGAGTTTTACGGATTAGTTTTAAGCTGATACTGGTCCGAAAAACTTCATGGATATTTTGCAATAGACTGGTCACATATGTGGCTACCATATAATGGAAAGCCAAATCAAATCTAGGTAGACCGTGAAAAGTTCATGAAACATACAGTCACCGATATTGGAGTAAATGAGCCAGTAGAATTCAATAATAATATTATTGGAAACTACTCAGCATAGTCATTTTTGGGAAATTTCAATGCTCAACCATCACCTTTCTTTGATAATGCAGTTTTTTCTCAAATTGAGAATTTTTCCCAGACAGATATTTCCAAGTGTAAAAATTTTGTAGATAGAGCAGTAGTTAATTCTTTATTTTGACGGTTCTAAATCTGAATATGGTGCAGGCGTTGGCAATATTTTAATAAGCCCAGAAGGAGAAAAGACCATGTTAGCCTGCAGACTTGAATTCAATTGTACAAACGATATAGCTAAATACGAAGCATTTGTCCAAGTTTTGTACAAAGTCATTTATCTTAATATCAAATATCTGAAAGTCTTAGGAGATTCAAAAATAATTGTTAGATAGGTAAGAAATAACATTCATTGTAATTATGGACATTTAAACCATTACCAATCATTATTCCAAAAATTAACCATTCATTTCTTAGCCTTTAATATTTCTTTCGTGCCTAGAATGCAGAATGCTAGTGCAGATCTACTCGCTAATGTAGCATCAAAGTTAATTCCATCTCAGGAGTTTAGTCCCGATAGATTTTCCATTGAATTAATTATTAGACCATCTATTCCTGATAATATTACCAATTGGAGAGTATTCAATAATGATTCAGATATAATAGATTCTTAACATCTAAAGGATCTTATTATAGTCAAATTAAGGAAGAACAAGATGAAAATATTATTCCTAAGTCTGTTGTCAAGTTAGAAGACCTATATGGTCTAAAAATAGGTTTAAAATAGTTACTAACTCAAAAACTCAAAGCTCTACCTTAAGATTTGAGTTAGTAAATCTAGGAACTGACGAAAAACCTCAAAATGCCAATCTAGGTCTTGGTCTATCTTCCGAAGAAAGATTATCATTTATTAAATTTTTTAGAATGTACAAAATTGTATTTTCTTGAGATTACATTGATATTAAAACATATGACACTTCTGTTATTCAACATACCATTCCTATGATCTCAGAAGAAAAACCTATACTGTAGAAGTTGAGAAAAATTCATCCAAATCGTGAAAATCAAATCAAAACAGAACTGAAAAAACTCCTCAAGGAAAAAAATCATCTTTCCAGTCAGGAATTCTAAATGGGTATCAAATTTGGTACCTGTCAGGAAGAAAAATGGCGATATTAGAATTTGTATTGATTTTAAGAATTTAAACAAAGCATGCTAAAAGGACAAATTTCCATTACCAACCATGGAACAAGTACTGCAGATAGTAGCTGGTTCTGAACTTATGTCCTTTCTAGATGGATTCTCGGGATATAACCAAATTCTCATACATCCAGATGACAAATTAAAGACTACATTCAAGACTAAGTGAGGAACTTACGCCTATCAAAAGATGCCATTTGGATTAATTAATTCAAGTGTCCATTTTCAGAGAGCTATGGACACAGCTTTTAAGGGGCTCATAAATAAATCAATGGTTATTTATTTAGATGACATTACAGTATTTTCTAAACAAGTAACCAATCATGTGAATGACCTAAAGAAAGTCTTTGAGTGATGTAAAATGTATGGCATCTCATTAATCCCAAAGAAATCATTTTTTGCATTAGATGAAGGAAAAAATTTAGGATTCATTGTGTCAAAAAGAGGTATCTATATTGATCCTGAAAGAATTGAAGAGATTAAAATAATTCCTTTCTCTCATAACAAAAAATTTGTGCAGTTGTTTCTTGGGCAAATTAATTTTGTTAAAAGGTTTGTCCCTAACTTTTCACAAATAGTTTTACCATTACAAAACATGATTAGGAAAAATTCAGTCTTTAAATGGGGACATAATGAAAGAGAAGCATTTGATTTGATTAAAAAATCCACTGTCAATGCCCCATTCCTGACTACCCCTAATTTTCTTAATCCTTTTACTTTATATAATTTTTCATTAGATACATCATACATTGTTGTTTTAACACAGCTTAATGACCAACAAATTGAAGCACCAATATCATTTTTCAGTTCCAATTTGCAAGGTGCAGAACTAAATTATTCATCTGTCAAAAAGCAAGCATTTGTTGCCTTTAAGGCTATAAAGCATTTCAGGCCATTTCTCCTAAAAACTCACACCAAAATCATAGTTCCATTCTCTGCAGTGAGACAAATACTAATGCAAAGAGAATTAGGAGAGAAAACAGTTAACTGGGTTACCGCTTTACAAGAATATGATGTAGAAATTAGACCCTCTAAAATTGTTAGAGGTCAAGGTTTTTGCAGAATGCTTATAGAAGCATCCCATCTATCATCAGAAGAAGATTCAGGTAACAATGTGCAAATATCATAGGTAAGCCTTAACGATTCACAATCTCAAAATGATGATCTCATATTCTATTTGAAAAAGGATATGCTCCAACCCAACTCAGTTACAAAATGAAACAGGCTTAGAGATTAAGGGCCAAGCAATAGGAATTAATCAATGATGTATTGTTTAGGAGAAATTTTGATTCTGTAATACTAATATGCTTAGAAAAATCTGAAGCAGAGAAAGTCTTGCAGGAACTCCATGATGGACCAGCTGGAGGAAATTTTGGAGGAAATACGACAACACATAAAATCCTGCATGCAGGTTACTATTGGCCTACACTTTTTAAAGATGCTCATGAATATGCAAGAAAATGTGAAGTGTGTCAAAGTGCATCTGGAAGACAAAGGAAGCTAGCCTTCCCATTACAGCGAGTCAATATTGAAAAACCATTTGAACAATGGGGATTAGATATAATCGGTGAGATTGTTCCTAACTCTTCCAAACAACATAGATATATTCTCACAACTAGAAATTATTTTACTAAATGGGTGGAAGCAATTCCATTAAAGGTAGCCAACTCTGAGAATATCATTGATTTCATCAACCAATATATCATAACTAGGTTTGGTCTACCTACTGCTTTAATGTTTGATAATGCATCTTACTTCTCAGGAACTGCTATGATGGAATTTGCAATCAAAATAGGTTTTAAACTTAAGTATTCTAAAAATTATTACCTGCAAGGAAATGGTTTAGCAGAGTCCACGAACAAAAACTTGATTAGAATTATCAAAAGAACCGTTGATCAAAACCAACGAAATTGGCATAAGTCATTGATATTTTCTGTTTGGGCAGATCAAATAACTCAGAAAGCTTCTATTGGCACTTCTACATTCAATCTTGTTCATGGAAAAGAAGTTGTTCTTCCTACCAATGTAGTTATTCCTTCTCTTTCCTTAGTACAATTTATTGATGAATCTCCTTCTTCTTCTTTACAACTTAGACAACATCAAATTCTTAAGTTAGAATAAGAAAGAGAAAATGCTAAGCATACTCATGCACATCATCAACAAATAGTAAAAACCTCATTTGATTCAACTTTTGTTACTCCAAAAAAAAATCAAATTGGTGATCTGGTATTAAAATAGGGCAAAGCACATGAGAAAAAAGGTAAACAAACGAAGTTTCAAAAACTCTGGCTAGGTCCATTTCAAATAATTGAAGAAATAGGCCCATTGACATTCTTATTGCAAGATCTATCAGGCAAAAGAGATTATTTTCCTGTTAATGGGTAGATTTTGAAAAAATACTTTTCATAGGAGGTAACCCCTTCTCTTCCTTGTATACTAGTGTATTTTTCTTTTCCTTAGAAAAATAAAAGTCGCCTAGTATAAATTTTTCGCTTTTCAAATAAATATCTCACATGATCCTTTTTTATTTATCAATTATAGAAATAAGAAGTGTTAAGGAAAAAAACTAAATATTTGAAAGAAAAATGGATTTTGTTTTTCACTGAAAGATGCAATTTCACTGAAGTTATTTATTCTTTGATGAACTCTCATCCTTATATAGCATGATTATGATGTTATCAATCAAGAAAAGAATCCTTAACATAGTAAAGACTCTTTTACAGAAAAAACAATATAAAACTCAACGTTATCATCCAGAATCCTCAAAAGGACCAATGATTCACCCCATCTAGGAAAACTTATCAATTTTTAAAAGAAATTCAAAAAATATTTTATGAGAAAATCTTAAAAGATAATAAGTCTCATCACGAGCTTGTTTACCATGTTCATAGGGAAATAGTTGAACTGACATTACCAATATTGCCTACCAAAACAGGGTAATGACTTGAGATTGTATCAAGAGGACAATGGGTCTCATCAAGAGTCAGCTTGATCAGTTTAATTACAACTAGTGAATGGCATTGTCATTATTTGGTTACCAAGCCAAGACAATGACTTTTAAGTAAATAAAAATATAATACAAAAAGAAAAAATTTCAAAAAAGATCAATTGTATAAAGTTAGAATTTAATTTTGGAAATTGTAAGAAACATTGGATGGGACAATGAATCATTGTTGGGTAAAAGGTGACCCTGCCAATAGCTTAAATTTCCTATTGGATCAGAGGCTCTACTTGTGATAAAATAGTAAATATTTATAAATCTGATCTGTAAGAGCCACCTGCTTTATCTTTTTGAACTGAGTAAAGACTAATATAAATTCTCATACTTGTATGTTTAAAAAAGGGATTCTTATGAATTGTAATTAAGATAAATTTCATTTCTTAGTAAGATATTATTTGTTTGAAATTCATTCGTGCAATTCTTTTTATTTTTTTCAAAAATTTCAAAAAGTTAGTCAGAGATAGTTGGTTCTCCCAAGTGAATCGCCAATTGTTGTGCTATACAAAAACCCCCATTTATTTTAATAAATGGGGACCCTTTAAAAATAATTAAGAAATTCATTTCATTATTTTTTTAACTTAAGTCAAAAACTTTAAGAAATAAAGTTTCTTCTTTCTTATCCGCTTTCATTTCTTAGTGCGCAACGCAATTTGCATAACTTACAAACTTCAAACGACTTTAAATCCACTAATTCACATGGGTTGTGATATGCACTAAGCTCTTTCCAAATCCATATAGAAATATTATTGCAATCACTACAATCATCGTTATAATTCAATTATCGCATCACGCCTCATTTAAATGATCACCTTATATGCAATTCGAAAAAATTGTGATTATGCGAACCTGATGAGATAATGAAGTAATAAACATAAAACTCCAAGGTCCGATAGAGAGCAACGACATGATTTATTGAAAGCACATTTCACATTTCGCACGATATAACTAAAAGAAAATTCATTTACCGCATAAAAGTTGCAATGTGCGATTTGAGAAAATCTCATTTCACAGAATTTATGGGTAACATCATAAATGTAAATAGTTATAAGTTGCGATATGCAATGCGAAATGACTCATGTCAAATCAAACCGAAATACGAGATCCAACGTCTTAAATTGATCGATATAAACTTCACATGAAGGTGTAAGAGATTTGATTTAAAAAGTTTATAGGTGATTAATAACATTTAATAGAAGTAAGGTTTTGATAGATTCATATCTACTCCAAGCATGCTATTGAATTCCGCATTTATTTTAAATTATGTCTACCTCTCTGTTCTCTATATTTTTAATGTTTGCTCTGTTTTCTTGAAATCAGGAAACCACTTAACGGAGTGAGGTAAATTTAAATGAACAAGAAAGGCAAAGAAATTGACAAAACATCATCTACCAAAGACTTAGATATGTCTCCCCTTTTCTCAGACACCACCTACAACAAGGATTGCGGCATTTCATCATGGGAAGCAATGTATCAGTTATTTGAAGAAGAAACTCCGAGGGTAATAGCCAAAGTCACTACAACAGGCACGTCAGTTACTTCAGACGTGAATTATTTTGATGTTGCATGTTCATTCATCCATAAGGTAGCAGCAAGGCCAAAGATTCTTCCCTATACAGACATTATTAAGTGGGTAATCGACCACTTAAGAATAGAAGATAGAACATTCAAAGATTCAAAAGGCGAGAATATTGGGTCATTTAGGGCAGAATACTTACAGGAAATGTACCATCTACCCTCCCTGCAGCAAAAATATGTCAAAGCTTTTGTCCCAAGCTTTAGAACGAAAAATCCAAATCTGATGAAAGTCATAAAGGAATGGAAATAAGACCAAGGAAAACTTAAGTGAGATAAACTCAGTACATACCCAATTTCCCAAATTCCTTCCCCTTACTATTATGTTGTCAGTATGTTGTCTAGATTATATGCAAAACCTGGTACCACTAGGTTTTCTGTAGATTGGGTCCCATTAATTGACGCAATCATTAATTCTTTAATTCTGAATTGGGAAAATATCCTATCTGATAATTTAACTAAACACATCATGGAGTATAGGAATAAAATAAGTGTTTCATCTAGAGAAATACCCCCTTTTATATGAGTTCCTATGTCATGGACACAATTTTCTTTTCTTCTAGTTTTCCTACCATGGGATGGAAACGAACAACCCAAGACCCTACCCCAATCCACATTTTTCACAGAGCCCTTTTGGGATTTAGACTTCCATTTGCATTTTTACCAAATTTTCCATAGAGTCATGTTGCCTATGCACCAGATGATATTCAATGAGAAAGCCCATAGGGTTTCCAAAGAAGCTAGTACAGACATTCTTTATGTTGCTAGATGGTTTGCAGAGGAAAGTTTCATATATAGTTATTCTTCTCCTCATGTCCTACCATATTATGTTCCTGATAAGTTACTTTCAATAGAAATAGCCTACCATCTTGTTGTAAATGGCATTTCTAAACAGCTTAAAGATGCTAAGAAGGTCGTTTGGCCTAATTTCCCTTTACAGCGCGGTACTTTTGCATTTTTTGATATTGGTCATGCCTACAAGGAAATGTCGAAAGTTAATCTATTGAATTTGGCAGTAATGCCAAAGCGGCCATATGATCCCAATGATGTAATTAATAACTTCATCACAGAGCTCAAAATGAAGCCTTTTGTCAAAGAAATAGACAGATTTGATGATTTCTTTCAAGGCATTGAAAATTTTTCAGATGTACTCAAATTTGCATCTAGTCAACTCAATCAAGATGATTTGGAAGCCTTCCAAACATACAGAAATAAGAGACTGGAAATAATTCCTCTTGACTTATTCACTATGGAGGATGTCATCACACCAACTCCAAGTATTAGCTTGGATAATGAAATTAAGGACATGTCTGAAGATGAGTCAGAACAATTAGAGCATCAATCTCAGAATTCGGATCATTCTGGAAATGAATCCGAAAACAGAAAGGACAACCTAGAAAAGATATTTGATCAAGTAATCCAAGAGATTGAGATGCAGGAGAAAAAAGGAAGCAATGGAACAGAGTCAAATTCTCAAGAAGTTTAGCACAGTCAAAATACACTGGATCAGTCAGAAAATTCCCAACCAAAGAATTTGAGTAGTGAATGGGATGAGTTTTCTAAAGCAACAAAAAATCCTAAAACAAATCCCAATATTGATCAAGCTACTAGTTTTCAGACACCTGAACATTCCCAGAAGTTAGTGGCAATTGTTACACCACCACAACAAGTTCCAGAAACTCATGATCGAGAGATCATTCCGTCTTATCCCACAGAATAGATAGTGTTACAAATTGAGGAAATTCCTTCGCTGGATATCTTCTACAGTCCTAGTCATAAAGTTGTAGTCAAGAGAAGAAAAAGGAGAAGAATTGATGATACAGTCACAAAACTTACAAATGAATCTGTTAATATTTTGTGGAAGGATCCTCTAGCTGATCCTACTGAACATTTAACCAAACTATTACAATTTGCAGGTGCATATGCTACTGCCGCTGTTGGTAAAGCTACTGAGTTTAAAATTTTACTGAAGCAGAAAGAAGATAGAATACAAGAATTAGAGAGACTGTTGAATCAAGAAAAGTCCAACTCCAATGAGAAAATGAAATTGAAGGTGTTCCAATTTCAAAAAGATTTTGAGAGTCTTAATTTGCAGCATCAAGTACAACTCACTAAGAAGCAAACACAACCTGAAGCAGCAATGACCAGATTACAAAGCCAACCACAGATAGAGAAATTCATAAATAAATCATTGGATGTAAATGCTAAGTTAAAGAAACAACAAGAAGTATTTTTCCAGCAAGCTTCTATTATTGGCTCTTATTGTGACTCAAGTGAAATATTGATCTAGCAAGTAGCTATCCAGAAACTTGAATTTGAGAATATCGAGAAGAAAATCAATGAAAACATTCAATGGAAAGCATTAGACTCGGGCAAGGAAGTTGATCTACCCCAGATAGAAAAATCCCATAAAGAGATCGTATTCAAAGATTGGGAAGCACAGATAAAGCAAGTAGAGAAAGAAGCAGCAAAAGCATTCAAGTTGGCAAAGGAAATTACTGAATATGTGTGTGAACAACTTATGAAAGAAGAACTTATCAAAGAGTGCATGTCTAAAGTGCTCTCAGAAGTCAAACAACTGGAAACACAGTGGAAACAAAAGGCAGAAGCACAGGATGAAACAATTAAAAAATTAAATAAGTTTGGTCAAGAAAATTATTGGAATTTTCTGATCAAACCTTATCATCAACACCAGACCCTGCAGTATTTAATAGATTCGACAAGAAGATCACAGCCATCACTCTCAAATGCGATATTTAAAGGATAGGTCAAATCACAGATTTCGCAGCCAGCTCAGCTCAAGCCCATGCTAGATATTTGTCAACTTTGAGGGGAAATCCAAAAGAAATATCAGACCTCATAAGTCATATTGTTACTTTATTTTCCAAGATTGTAGTTAAAGTTAGTCTTAAGAGGATGGTTGTTTGAAACCTCCTCTATTTTTTTTGTAATAATATATTTTAGAACATAGTTAGTTTAGTATTTAAACCCCTCTCATGTATTTAGAGAAGGGTCCAAAAATTTGTTAAAAACATTTGCAAAGAATGCACTATTGTAAGTTTGTGAATGCTTTGATGAATTAATGGAACACGGTCTATTATCTTTTGAAAATTAAAGTTGTTTAACTGATGTTGCACTACTGTACTCTTTAAATTGCTTGAAAGTGAAGAGGAGAAAATCAGTTACTATCAGTTTACATGAGTAGAACTTCGTACATATGGTACTTCTATTCACTTGTATTAAGTCTTACTTTCTAGATTGACAGTCATCTTTTTATTGCATTATATATTTGAAACGTTATTATAGATGAATGTTACACGCACTTTTGTTCTAATATTTGTCCATGATTTCTTATCCAATTTATAATCAGACATATGAATGCGGTATATTTTTCACAATTATTCTAATCAAACTATTTTGTGAGAAGGATCATCTCACATAATTTTCATCTCTTTCAACTGTTAAATAATCTACATTACTAATATTTGAAGGATATATCGTTAGATCGCATGAAGGAAGAAACACCCCAGGTATATAGTAGAATAGATAGTTTAGATAGATGAATGTGATGTATTAGAATAATTTTCCATTGCATGTTGTATAATCAAAATACACCCCAAAATCATCCTTATTGGGAAACTAGTCCCACTATCCCCAGTCAAAGCCACCACACCAAACGGAAAAGGAGCTGCTTTAAGGTCTGGACCAGGTGGTTTTCCCCCATGTTGTGGCAACAGAATTCCGAGGCCTCAACATGGTGACAAGTCTGGGTTGTTCCAGTCTTAGCGTTGACCCTACCTTCATCGTGCGACATAAAGAAACAGGGTGATTGTTCCTATTACATATCATAATTTGTTGAGAGGTTTGAACTTTTGGTGTCTGGAGAATTTCATTCTAAAACATCAACAGTAACAAAATAGGTTGAATTTGGGAAATCCATCTTTATTCTAAATTCTCCTCCATAGTTGATATAGAGGAGGATGAGGGAATTTTTGTATCAACAATTCATAACTATCTCAAATTTTGTTGTGTTCTTCCTACTTCCCATCCATGTTTTCCTATCCAAATTGGAGGTGATAATTGGGGAAAAAAATTTAAGGCTTTAAGAAAGAATATCTAGTGTGATTAGATGTGTGAGGGAACATAAGGACAACTCCATTTGGTCCACTGGCCATTATGATCCCACTGTGAAATATCAACTATCTTTATATATCCATTTTCTACCATCCATAATGCCAACTCCTTAACTCTTGCATTTTCATTTGCAAGCTTTGTCGTTGTTATTCAATATTTCCAAAGATGAATACATGCTCTATTCCCTATTTTCCATCCCAATTTGTCAATAACAATAGAGGCTACTAATCTGCATAATTTCCATATCTTGGATCCTTGTTTCGACCATACTTCTCTTTCTGCCCTCAAAAGTCAATTCTTATGAAAATATTTACGTATGAAAGTTGTCTTCCACCATTCCTTGGAATATGAAAGAAGGAGCCATGCTATTTTGGCTCCCAAAGCTAAGTTCATTAGCTTAGGGTCCTTAATAGCTAGTCCTCCAAAAAAAAATGGCAAATGAACAATATTCCAATTTACAAGATTAAATCTATTTTCATTATCCTTACCTCCTCGCTAAAGTAACTTCCTTAGCAAGCCACCTATTTGATGAATTATTCCCTTAGGCGCCAACAATCATGAACCCATATACACTGGTGGATAGGAGAACACTGACTTTATTAATATTTCCTTACCTGCCACATTCAACCACTGCGCACCCCGAGATTTAATTATTTTCCTTAATTTTTGAAGAACTTCCTCCCAATGATCTACATTGGTCGCCCCAAAGAGAGGAATTCCTATATATTTAAAATATTTCCACTCCAAAACAATAGGAAATTCAAGGATCCTAGATATCTCAATCAAGGTAGATTTAGTAAAATTCCACCCATATACTTGGCACTTCCTTTTATTAACCTTTCCCCTGCATAAGTTTAGATATGTGTTTAGAATCTTCTTAAAGAGATCCACAATAATTTTGGATGCTCCCCCCAGGAGGAAAGTGTCATTTGCAAATTGATATTGATTAACCCCCTTGATATTTCGAGCTATACTCAGCCCTACCAACTTGCCTTCATGTCTAACATTTTCTAGGTTTTTTCTCAAAATTTCAACCATTATAGCATAGATAAGAGGAGACAGGGGGCACCCCTGTCAAAAACCTCCAGAAGAAACAAAGAAGGAAGTGGGCCGACCATTAACCAATAGAGCTATCTAGGGAGATATGCTACATGCTTTGACCCATCTTATAAAATCATTATAGAATCTCAGTTTCTTGAGCATCAAGAAAATAAATGAGTGCCTTATTCGACCAAAATTGTTTTCTATATATAATTTAATCACCATTCTAGGCTCTACTACATCCTTGAATGATTTTCTTTCTGGAAAAGGATTATATTCTCTAATATTTGTTGTTGTTGCATAAAACCACCTTGGTTCTCTAAAATGAGCTCCATAAGCATTTTTTTCAATTTGGAAGCAATGATCTTTCTTAAAATTTTATAGGACAATTTGCCGAGACATTTTGGATGGAATCAAGATAAATTAACTAGGTTCAACTCTTTGGGAATTAGAGTAAGAAAGGACGAGAAAGTGCTACCTCCTATCTTCTCTTTGCTTCTCAAAAATTTCAACATATGCATCAATTCCTTCTTCATCATCACCCAAAAGGCCCTATAATAACTAATGGAAAAACCATATGGGAACATGGCCTTATCTGGATCCAATTCCCATATTGCATGAAGAAATTTTGTCTCCTTGATTTCTTTCATAAGGAGCTTATTTACAGAGTTTGAAATGACAAGAGGAATGAAGTGTAGAAATTCTGGAGCTTGGGGCATGTCAAGCTCACCACCCTCATGATACAACTCCTAAAAATGACAAAAATCTTCCTATTTGATGTCCTCAAAAGCAGAAATTTTTGACCTTCCTTAGGGACCATCTCTTTAACTATGTTCCTTATTTCGCGAGTTTTTTCTTGCTCTTGGAAATAAGAGGTATTCTGATCTCCCACTTGAAGCCAAAAGCTTTGGTACTTTAATCACCATATTTCTTCCTCTTGTCTGATTACTGCGATTTTTTTTGTAAGCTCCCTTTCCTTTTCGCAGTGACAGAGTTATACATTTCTTTCCTCAATCATGCTTTGATAATCTGCTACTTATTTGATCAACTCCTTTCGCTTATGACATGGGGATTGATAAATTTCCTTGAGACATTTCCTTAGAATTTTCTTGACGAATTTAAGTTGAGACTCCCACCCATATGCAAGTGACCCTGTCACAGGAGTGCTCCATGCTTGCCTGATCAACTTTGTGATGCCTTCTTCCTTTTTCCAAGCAAAATTGTATCTAAAAGGGATCTGGCCTAAATCCTCCATACTATTCAACAATAAGAAAATAATCCTATGATTTGATTCTCCCTGAGCCTTAATTGATGAGGAACATTCTAAACCTTTTAGCAACCAATTACTATGTATAAGAAACCTATCCAAATGAGTTGCGATATGAGTTTCTCGACTTCTATGATTCGGCCATGTGTATTTACCAACTTTAGGGGGATTTTAAACCAAATCCCAATCACTTATTAAATCTTCCATGTGCTTTTGGAAGGGATCCTGAAAAAGACACCCTCCATGATTCTCATAAGACCTTAGAACCGTGTCAAAATTTCCACATTATACAATTGATGTGCCAGGACTTCTCTTTAATCACCATATTGCATAGGAGTGTATATGTTAATGAAAATAATTTTCTCACTCAAATCTTGTAGTTCTAAGAGAGACACTATCCAGAATTGAGACTTCACGCTATTAATTAATTTAAAATGATATCCAGACCAATACATACCTAAACCACCTAAAGCGCCTCTTCAGTATTGCGCTATTCCACTATTGTCTCTCCAAAAACACTTAGCTTCCACATTGACCTCTTTCTCCTCAAGTTTTGTCTACTGTAGAAAAAGTATACATGGGTTCTCTTGCTTTATCATATCCTTTACCACTTGGGATTTTAACGAGGTTCCCATACCCCTTATGTTCTAGAAAATACTTTCATCATTTCGTAGGAGGGTGCTTTAGAGAACGTCTTGCTTCTTCTGGTATGTTGATGAACCCTTGACTAAACTGAGAGGGGGGGGGGGGTGAATCAGTTTAGTCCATTCATAGACATTAAAATTATTTTATTAAACTCATTAACAAAACCATTACATAAGAAACTTAATAAATAATTATCAGCAAACCAAATATGTGAACAACAAGTAATAAGCAGACTAACACATAATAATAATGCACATGGGCACCAGATATAAGTGGAAACCCATAAGCGAGAAAACCATGATTTTTGTAGGTTTTAACCCTGAACAGAAATTATCTACACACGAATCTTATAAAAAAAAATAAACAATAGCGAGAGCATAAAACATAAAACAGATAAACACAGATATTTTCCCCTGGATCCCAAATTGGGATGACTGGCTTGATTTTTTATTATATTCCTTTTAGTGTTACAACACATATATATACATGCCGAAGCATACATAAACCCCAATTCATTAACCCTGGATTAGAACATAGTCGTAGTTCCCTTGACCGGATCTACAAAATACCAGGGGTCGAAAACCATCGTACCCCAAAAACCATGTGCAAAATCATGCACAAAACATGGGTGGGTCCGCCTATGAGTGGGACTGCATACCAAAAAAAAATTCACCGGGGTGCTGCCCCGAACCTCGACAGGGGGGGCTGCCGCCCCCCTTGTGACCCCCCTGTTGCGCCCGGTGCAACGTACAACCCGTCGAGCTAGTCCTGGAAAGAATATAACACATACCCAAAAAAATTATTATTGTTGTGATGCAAAGGCAAGATCCTACTCCTTATTACATCTAATTTTTTGTAGGCTCCAACCTACAGGAGGCTGCTACCTCAAATTTCTGCAAGCTACAATATGCAAGGAAGCTCCAATTTCCATGTGTTTTCTGCACGCCACAACCCACAGGAGGCTCTTCCCTCAACCAGTTCCAACTGAAAATTTATCAAGACACAACTTGAGAGGAGACTACAATCCCCTGATGCATATAAGAAATAACAATGTGTTTGTTTACCTGGTCATAAATTTTGCATCTCTCCATCTTCATTTCTGCCCTTCAAATCTACTTCACATAAGCTCCATATGTTCTAGGTAATTAATGCATAACATCTCAATAATCTCACTTACATTCTGCAACTCTCTAACTTCTTAATGCACAAAAAAATGGCATCTTTTATAGATATAATTTGATGTTTGTTTGTATTCCACATAGGAATATGAAGTGAATAGGCTTGACTATTTTCCTTCCACTCATTCGTTTCCACACTCTTCATATCTTGAATATTAGACCGCAAAATACATAAATAATCCAATATCAATTTCAGCCACATGTAATGATTAAATGCATCAACTTAATGCCAACATCAAGTAACAAAGTCTATCATTAATGCATCACTACAATATTTGTCTTTGCCTTGGAGTATTTCCTTTGCACCACAACAAGTTAGCTCAATCAATCAATTTCACATCATTACAAATTCTTCAATGTAGCAGTTTCTCTGAAATTGTTTCTTCTTTGCCTTTTTGCTTGTTTATACCTTTGTTGATCCTGATCTGCTCCTTTTCCATCAATGAAAATATTTCCAATAGTCTCCCCCTTTGGAATTGATGGCAACACATTTTTCCTCCCCTTTCATTCTAAAAAGTGTCTTCCTTCCTTTGATTACATTACCTCCCCCTTTGAAATCAATGGCGAGGGGGTTACAAATTTTTCAGTGTAGTTTCCATCATTGCATTACTGCTTCCTAATATGCAATGAACATTAATGCTCTATAAGTTTTGCATAAACATTATTCATTCCATCATTCTGTTATTGAATGAATGCCACTTCATATGGCTTGTTGGGGCTGCTCTAGTTTGCGAGAGTGTTGCTCGAAGATGAATACTGCTTCAAAAATGACTGATACTCCATTTGTATATAATTATTGTTGGGAGAACACTTTGTAAATCATTTCAATTGCATGTATATACACAATAAGAAGATACCATCCAAGTAATTTCCTTGCATTCGCATAATGTTGAAGATGATAACATAGTATATTGAGAGGAACCTCATTAATTGGGATGTGTGCACTTTGAATAAATTGTCCAGCACCAGTATATAATAGTTAAAAAAATATAAGAAGATTAAAAAAATCCCATAATGGTGATAATATATGCTCAATTATCTGAACAAATACTTTCATAAGCATGGATCAAAAAAGTTCAATATTTTCGTGTTTGTAGCAGAAATTATAGATTCAATAACCACAGCATAACACTGATATGTTCTCAAATAACATATTTGGATGACTGCAATAAATAAGTCATGCTACAAGGAATTCATGTTGACATTATGATTTAATATGTTTTCCTTGATGGCAACCTACTTGATGAAGTTTTCCTTTATGAAAACCTATCTAATGATTTGGATTTTGATAGCAACCTATTTATTAAAGATGTAAAAATGATGTTTCTATAGGTCAGTTCAAATGTGACAGAGAAAGGAATTCCAGTAAGTGCTAGAGAAATGAAACAGGAAATATTTCTCAATGTGTACGCAGGTTTGATGAAGGCAACCCGCGTACATACGCTACCGTTGGTATACAGGCAACCCACGTATACATCCAAAATTAGTATATACGCAGTTTTTATGAAGAGAAGTCATGTATACATGCGAGTATGAAGAATCCAAGTCGCGTATACCTTTTGCGCTCTAAAATTATGATACCAGGGGGCATTACCATGGTATTAGCCCATAGTATTGAGCGTTTTGTCGTCTATTTGATTCCATCCAAGAATACCATCGATAGTTGTGTGGTTTTGGCACATGGTATTGGTAAAGGCTAAATCTATATAAGGAGAAGAAGATCAAGGGGAGTGCATGTGTAAGGGATGTTACTGAATACTTCTCTCTGAAGTATATCTGCATGGGATGAACTATGTTTTATTAGAAGATTTGAGTCTATGATGCACCCTTGGATACAATGATGGATCAGGATCTCTAGACCTGAAATAAATATGTATTTGCATGATCTGATTATGAGATCTTTGGATCTGTGACCTAGCGGATGTTTGCTGAAGTGAAGTAAATAAATCTAGGTAAAATTATAGATCTACATCTTTCTGCAATAATAACATTTACAGATCTATACGCTAGTTCATCGCAGTGAAAGCACATATACACGTGAATTTTTCTCAGCTAAAGTGCAAATGGAAGTCAGGGTTTTTTGAAGCTTACTGGAGAGGTTATATGTTTATTGCTGCTATATTTTTGTTGTCTATCAAAGAAATCTTCATGTAGAGCTAGGTTGCTTGAATACTATATATGTTGCTAAATTGAATATGTACAAATTTGATCAATGAGTGAGTAAATATGTTTAATGATGACTGACTAATTAAGGGTTCTGCAATACTAAAAATATATCTGACTGAAAGCCTTAGATCTGGTTCTAAGACTGATCATATTCTGTAAATTTAGTATTCTCAAATCTATACGCAAGTTAGTGTGAAGGAAAGCGCGTATACACGCGGGATCAGTAAAGTGAAGTAGCATATGTATTTTAAGATAATGAATGATCAGGGTTGAGATTGATTCTGCATACTGATTCTGAAATCTAGGTTTAGTATTGTGTTCTGGTTACAGTGATCTCACTGTTCTCATAGAATTTTGGGTTAAGTTTATTATTGATGATATTTATGTTGAGTTGGGTTGAAGCTGTGGGATCCAGTGTGAAAATTGATGAAACGTGGTCTATAGTGGTTCTGAAGGTTGAAGCCTTTAGTGTGGAAGTAGAAGCTTCCTGCCAGTAGACATGTAATATTCCTAAGTTAGCATACAACTAATTGGAATATTAAAATATAATTTTTCTTTCTTGTTTGATGAATAAGTGGGTAGGGAGATCCATAGATCTCTTTATTAATAATAACACCACTTCTCATGTGAAAGTGGATCATATTTTCAGCTTAATAAAGCACCCTAAGGTGTGAACAGGGGCTAGAGCATGTGGACTGGGTCAAATTTGACCAAATCAACAACGTTGTCATGGAGGAGTGGAATTCAATGAGGGATAACACAGTTTTAGATGGAGACACCTTGCATGGAAGTAGGGTCATAAATGAATGGGGCTTAGGGTTTGGAAGTTCATATCTTATAAAAGTAAGAGGATGACAGCCATATTCATTATGTATTGGTTTATGATATTTCTGAATATACATTCTATTTAGACATATAGTTTTATTTGGTTGTTTAGCTAAGATTACAAGTGTTGTTTAGCACTGGGTGTTCCTGATCAAGAATCCCACCTCTTCCATTGAGAAGCTCTTGGAGGATTCTTTTACTTCACTTCCACTATCAGGCATTTGGCCAAGCTTCATCTTACATCTACAGCGCAGATCTTGTTGAGGGTTGAGTTGTTTTGCAGGTTGCAGCAGTGGAGACCATCTTTGGCTCACTTTAGTACTTATTTTTAGTGGAGAAGGGCAGTAAGGAAGGCCCTTGTGCATATTTTCAGATCTTGGCATTAGACCACATATTTATTTTCCCCTACAACGCAGTTTCTTTCCAGATTTGTGTTACTTTGAGGAAGGAGTTGCAGGGTGGTTTTGGCACACCATTTGGAGAGGAGATTTGCTAGTGAAGGGATCAACCTTTCATCTAGGAGATCCATTGGAGGAGGCTGCACTATTTGTTATATCATATCAGCCACACTTTCTAGATCTACATATTGCAGTGAATCTTCAACCCTAGGGCTTTGATTCAGATCTTGTACTTGGTGTTTTGCTGAAAACCCTTTGGGGGTTCTTCATTAGAGGTTGTATAGTGCATAGATCTGTATTAGATATATATTTTGAGGCATATATCAGCCCATGTTATTTTGCATCTTCATTTTCTATAGCAGTGCTTTTAAAACTACGCTGTAGCATTCTTCAAGTTCTTTGATATATAGTAGCAGCACCTATTTTGAGGGTTTTGTCCATTGGAGGCTTGTTCTATCTTATTGTACATCTTATGGCCCATTTCCTATGCATATTTTGATGTTTTTTTAATGATTAGAAGGTCTCCATATTGGTCTCCCATTTTATTGTAATGTTTTACACTGCTATTCCATGGTTTTGCACTATATTCCTGCTTTTCCCATTTGGGAATATTACAGTGGTATCAAAGCATAATCTTGGCTCAGCCTGTGAAGACATTGCATCTATGTTATCAGAAGAAGAAGAAGCTTCTCACAGAAAAGAGAAGACTCATAGAAGAGACAAAGTCAAGTCTCCATTATTTGGAGAAATGGAGGGAAAGAGGTTTTCAGAACTTCTTCTCCAAACTATGCATGAGCTTAAAAGAGAAATCAAGATAATGAGGAGGGAAATACATGAAGGTCCATCAAGAAGAGTTACACATGAAGAAAGCTCCAGTTCTTCATATTTATGTTTGCGAGCATTGAGCCACACAATCATATCTACAACGTGGCACCAAGCCTACATTCTTGGCAAGAGAAGAAGAAGAAGGAGGAGAAACACTAAAGGAAGAGACTCTTGGTGACTATCTCCAAGAATATGAATCTCAGTCTAGAAGATTCAAGGAGAATCTAAGCTTCTAGGGGTTTTTTCAAATCAAGGAAGATAGAAGACCCAGTAACTATAATAGAAGAAGAGGGTGCATGCAGCACACTTTGGGTAGATTCCTTCTACCTACTTTTGATGGGTCACCTAAGAGCACAGCCAAGGCTTGGGTAAAGGAGCTAGACACATATTTCCATCTACATCAAGTTTTACAAGAGGAAGCCATTAGATTAGTATTGTTGCATATTTAAGGTAAGGCTTATGCCTGGTGGTTATTTGAATCTTCCTCATTAAATAATGCAAATATATCTACTTATGAAAAGTTCACCAGGAGGTTATTAAAAAGATTTGATTTGAAACAATCTGAAATTTCCTTGGGGAAGCAAACCAAGCTCAAGAAATCACAACCTTTGCATGAGTTGTAAGGACCCATGAAACCAACTCCATGTCATAACATTGTTGAGGGGGCTCAATATTTGCAACATGCTTTGCCTAGGGAAAAAGCCCCACTTTAGCAATAATTTTCTTCTCAAGAAGAAGACTCGAGGATTCCTACTTCAAGAGGAGATCAAAACAAAGGATCTCTTAATGATGAGGTATCTCCATTGATGAGGAGAAGGAAGAGGAAGAGCTAGAAATATCTTCTAGCGCTGTGACAGCAACAGGATATCCACTTCTATTTGGATATGGAGATGAAGCAATTGCTTCAACTAGAGGAGCTCTTGTATCTTTGCAGGGAGTTCCAAAGGATCTTACATATAAATATCATGAGCAACATGTGTCTATATTGATAGAAAATGAGACAAAACAATGGAGGAAGTGTGTTCCAACATTGAATCCAGTCTTGGGGACACACACTATGATAGATCATTCCTTTGTGATCAATACTTTTGACACCAATGAGATGTTGGGTGTACATGGCTTGATTACGTCTGATGAAGACACCTTATACTGTGAGATCTTGCAGGAGGTAGGAGAAGATGAGAAGGAGGGCTAGCAACCAGTGATTGGAAACATACACACCCATCCTTTTCAAGAGGTTTATGCATAGAAGAAGGAGGATGATTTGTGCAGTGAGGGCAGGGAAAAATCAATCCACTCACATATATAGCCTTCTCTAGGCCTTGATGTTTCATTACATGGAGGCATTCCACCAGGGAGGCCCCCTGATTGGAGGAGAATCAAAGAGTTCTCTCAACATGTTGCACCACTCATAGATCCAGGAGAATTGGGAGCATTGGGAGGTCATGGTACAACGTTGGGAGTCTTGGGTAGACTCAAGGAGGAGGGAGACATTCTCCCCACATCATCATTACCCACTCTCATTTCAGATATTGCGCTGAGAAAGCAGCAACAAGGGCAAGATTGCAGCATCCTGGTGTATGACTTTGGCATAGGAGATGTCAAAGAAGAGAGCAGCAACATGACAGAAGCTTCACATGATAGATCAGCAGCACTGTCATTATTGAGTATTGACCCTTATTAGAGATCCCAGTTATTAGTCGAATACTCCAAGGATATCTTTTCATGTAGAGTGCTTGATGACCAACTATCTGATGGGAGATATGTAATAGTGGATGGGGTCATCTATTTTCAGAGTAGAGAATTATTGACTAGAGTCTCTAAGCTCAAGGAGAAGCTACTAGATGCAGCATATGAATGGTTGCTCTCCAAACCCACTGGTTTTATAAGATCATATCGTACTATCCTGGAGGGATTCATTTGGGAAGGCTGCAAAGAGGAGATGCACCATCATATGAGAAGATGCATGAATTATTTGGAGGACGAGGAGAGTCATGAATCTTTGGTAGAGTTATCACAACCACTTTCTTTCTCATTGGGAGTGAGAGGAGACCCATCTATGACCCATCTTACTAGCTTGAACCAAGTACATGGTAAAGATTGTATTTTTATACATCATGATTCATTTAATATGTATTTTCATGTATAGGGCATTAATACAAGATGGGGAAATTTTCATTCTAGACTTCATGGTATACTTGAGGCCATAAGCATCATTGATGATGGCCACTCCCTAGGAGATCTTGGGGAGATGATATCATATGCAGGGTATGCTCAATTTTCACCATACACCATACACCTTCTCCAAGCTTGTGAGGAGATTGGGGCGGCAAACAAGTGGTTCAAAAACCACTCATCATACCATATTATGTTGTAGTTAGGAGTAAAAATATGCTGGTTGCACTTGAGGGACCATTTTCCTTCTCCATTACTACATATGGCAGCTAGCATGACTTTGATTGTGATCCCATATGTTGATGATGTTCTTATTATTGTTGGGGACATGATTAGAGGGATGACACATTGGTTGGATGTGTCCATTGGGAATGGAACTTCCCACATTTCTTCATGCATCAAGGGGAGCATGGGACATTATTTGTTTGCCACATTATATCACTTGTTTCCTTATGAAGGGAGCCACATGATTGACTTATGTCTTTGGGGGGAGCCTCTCACATGGGAGAAGTTTTTCTATGAATTACCATTCTAGAGGGTGATTCATTTTATATGGATGATAGCTTGGAGGATGGAGCTTCACATGGGGATGAAGGCTCCCTATATTTTGCATATCTATCCTTGCAGTTGCTTGAGTACAAGCAACATTTGGGAGGGGAGGATTGTAATATTCCTAAATTAGCATACAGCTAATTGGAATATTAAAATCTAATTCTTCTTTCTTGTTTGATGAATAAGTGGGAGGGAGACCCATAAATCTCTTTATTAATAATAAAACCACTTCTCATGTGAAAGTGGATCATCTTTTCAGCTTAATAAAGCACCCTAAGTGTGAAAATGAACTAGAGCATGTGGACTGGGTCAACTTTGAGCAAATCAACAGCACTGTCATGGAGGAGTGGCATTCAATGAGGGACAGTGCAGTTTTAGATGGAGACACCTTGCATGGAAGTAGGGTCATAAATGAATGGGGCTTAGGGTTTGGAAGCTCATATCTTATAAAAGGAAGAGGATGGAAGCCATATTCATTATGTATTGGTTTATGATATTTCTGAATATATGGTCTGTTTAGACATATAGCTTTCTTTGGATGTTTAGCTAAGATTGCAAGTGTTGTTTAGCACTGGGTGTTCCTGATCAGGAATCCCACCTCTTCCATTGAGAAGCTCTTAGAGGAGTCTTTTACTTCACTTCCACTATCAAGTATTTGGCCAAGCTTCATCTTACATCTACAATGCAGATCCTGTTGAGGGTTGAGTTGTTTTGCAGGTTGCAGCAGTGGAGACCATATTTGGGTCACTTCAGTACTTATTTTCAATGGAGAAGGGTTCCTTTCCATTGGGAGGACAGTAAGGAAGGCCCTTGTGCATATTTTCATATCTTGGCATCAGGCCACATATGTATTTTCCCCTACAACGCAGTTTATTTCCAAATCTATGTTATTTTGAGGGAGGAGTTGCAGGGTGGTTTTTGCACACCATTTGGAGAGGAGATTTGCTAGTGAAGGGATCAGCCTTTCATCTAGGAGATCCATTGGAGGGGGCTACACTATTTGTTATATCATATCAGCCACACTTTCTAGATCTAAATATTACAGTGAATCTTCCAGATCTTGTACATGGTGTCTTGCTGAAAACCCTTTAGGGGTTCTTCATTGGAGGTTGTATAGTGCCTAGATCTATATTAGATATATCTTTTGAGGCATATATCATCCCATGTTATTTTTTACCTTCATTTTCTATAGCAGTGCTTTTAAAACTACGCTGTAGCAGTCTTCTAGTTCTTTGATATATAGTAGCAACACCTCTTTTGAGGGTTTTGTCCATTGGAGGCTTGTTCTATCTTATTTTACATCTTCTGGCCCATTTCTTATGCATACTTTTCTATTGTTTTAATTATTATAAGGTCTCCATATTGGTCTCCCATTTTCATGTAATGTTTTACAGTGTTATTCCATGGTTTTTCACTATAATCCTGATTTTCCCATTTGGGAATATTACAAGAAGCTGGTGTTCTGTTCAAGGGGTTGAAGCTCCCTTCCAATAGTGGCTGGTAAATGAGATAAGGGGGTTGGAGCTCCCTTCCCGTAGCAGTTGGAGAATGAGAGAATGTTTCAGCCTTTTGGAGGTAGATGCCTGCATACTGATATGAGTCTACATCAGTACAATATTGTAAGTAGTTTTTCATATAATAAATATTGAAGACAGAGACAACAACAGCGGTGGTTTTATCCCGAATTGGGTTTCCACCTTAAATCTTGGTTTTCATGTGTGATGCTCTTGTGTGATGATTTATTATGTTATCACTGCACATATTTACTGCTTAACTATCTGATGCATAACTGATAAGTTGACTTAAAGAATTTTTTTGAAGGTTTATCTAACAATAAATTTATCTCAGTATACACAAGTTTTTGTTAGTGTATCCACATATATATGCTAGTTGGGCTAATCAAAGTTGTGTATAGAAATTAGTAAGAGAAAAGTAAAATGTTTTTATTATTGAAAATATTGATTCACCACCCCCCCCCCCCTTCTTAGTATTTTTCCCAACAATTGGTATCGGAGCCAAGTTTCGCTAGAAGGAAGATCAACTAAGATGAGCAATCAAAATGGGACAACATCTATCAGGTCTCCTCTCTTCAACGTAAATAATTTAATATTATGGAAGACAAGGACACGATCCTATATTCAGTCTCTTGGAGCATATGTGTGGGCTATAGTTGAAAGAGGTTATCAATACCCAGCTTCAGTTCCAGCAGATCTAGCAGTAAGAAAGAACTATGAAACCAATTCAAAGGCGATCAATGCAATATTGGAAAGTTTGACTGAATCATAATTTGTAAAAGTCATGCAATTGAATACAAAAAAGGAGATATGGGACAAAATCATTTTGATCTATGAAGGTGATGCCAAGGTAAAAAGTGCTAAACTCCAAACTCTCAGAATACAATATGAAAAACTCAGAATGCATAATGAGGAAAGCATTGCTAGTTTCTTTTTACGTTTGGATGATATTGTAAATCGTATGAGAAATCTGGGTGAAACCATAACTGACATTAATCTAGTAGAAAAGGTTTTAAGATCTCTAACTCCCAAATTCGAGTCAAAAGTGTCTGCTATTGAAGAGCAGCAGGATCTACAAACTCTTACTATTGTTCAAATTCATGGGATTATGACTACATGTGAAATGAGGAAAGGAGGTCCATCTGAATTCAAAGAAGTTGTCTTTAGAGCTACTGCAAAAGAAAAGGAAGTAGAAGAAAAATAAGGATCAAGGTATGTTTCAGAAGAATATGAGATAAATTTTGTAAAGAAGCTACAACTTAGCACTGGAAGGTTTAGAGGTAAGCTTCCTTTTAAATTTTTTGCTTGTGGAAGAGTTGGTCATTTTGATGCTAAATTTCCCCATAAAGATAATCATGAAAAGGGTAAGGAAGTGGAAAAAGGAAATAAGAAACAGTTTATCAATAGAAAAACTATTATACTCATGAAGATAGTGATGGTCTATCAAATAGTGAAGAAGGAGAATCTGATCAAGATATTAGACTACTCATGGCTTTTGAAAAAGACTCTAGTGAGGCTAAAGATACTTTATGGATGCATTAGAAGAAAATTATTTTCTTGAAGAAATAAATCAACTCAAAATATGTTTGGAAAAAACAAAATTTCCATAGATACTCTAAAGAATTAGCTTATAGAAAAGGAGAATCACAATGATAAATTAGAATGTGAAATAGTAAGTCTAAGAAAGGAAATTTAGAAAGTGAAAACTTTAAATCTTAGATTTGCTAAAGGATCTAAAGCCTTAGATGAAATTATCAAGGTACAACACTCTCCTCTTGTAAAGACAGGTCTTGGATATATCGTAGAATCCTCTTAGTCTTAAGCACCAAGCTATCTAAATGTAGTGAAAGCTAGCCAGCAACATTTTGTCACTCAGCAAAAAAACAAAGAGACTACCCAAGTAAATCATGACCACTTCAATTCAAGGAAGAACAATAAAAGAAATATCAATCAGCGGGTAAACATAAATAGAAGGTTTCATGATCGCAGAAATTTCTTCTTTAATGGAAAATGTTTCTCATGTCATAATTTTGGTCATAAAGTTGTACAATGTGTTGCATACAAAACCATAATGACCAGAGAAGCTAGAAAGCAAAGAAATGAGACTGGATTAAAGAAGAATACTTACAAAAACTTTTCTTCTCTTCAAGGAGAAATTGAATGTTCTTATTGAAATAACTTTGGACATGAAGAATCTAAATGCAAGAGAAAACTTCAGCCAAAAGAACATATACCACAAATTCCAAGGTATGGAGAAAGAATGACTCACAGGTTGAAAGTTGTGGCATAGCGTTATTTGCAGAAGGAGAATAAAATCAATGGTACATTGATAGCGGATGCTCAAAACACATGACATGTGATAAAAATAAACTTCTTTCATATAATGCATTAGAGAAATAAAAGACTGTTACTTTTGGAAATGAATCTCCTGCTATCATTAAAGGTAAAGTTTATGTGTTTCTAAAATAAAATGTTAAAGATAACAATGTTATGTATGTGGATGGGTTAAAGCATAACTTGTTGAGTGTAAGCCAAATGTGTGATCAAGGAAATGAAGTTGTCTTTAGTTCAAAAGAATGTGTAGTACGTGAACTTGACACAGGAAAAACAGTAATAAAAGGAACTAGAACACCAAGCAATCTGCATATATTAAAAGGTGGCCAAGAGCAATGCTACTTAGGTAAATCTACAGAAAATTGGTTATGGCACAGAAGATTGGGACATTTGAGCTTCTCTCAAATAAGCAAATCTAGCAGACTCAAAGTTGTTTGTGATCTTCCCAGCATCACTCTGCCTAAAAGTACCATATGCAAATCATGCCAATTTGGTAAGCAAACCAGGGTACAATTCAATGCTAAAGAAGGATCAACAAGTAAGCCTCTTGAACTTATACATACTGATCTATGTGGTCCTGTAAGGAAAAAATTCACCCAATGGAGAACAATACTATATTTTATTTATTAATGACTTCTCTAGAATGTGTTGGATCGGTTTACTAAAACATAAAGATGAAGCATTTGAAAATTTTAAGATCTTAAAAGCTTTGGTTGAAAATGAATTAGATCTAAAAACAAAATGTCTTAGATCTGACCGAGGAGGAGAATATATATCAGATGAATTCTTTGATTTCTGTGAACATCATGGCATAAAAAGACAATTTTCTGTAGCTGGAACCCCACAACAAAATGGCGTGGAAGAAAGATTGAATAGAACAATTCAACAGATGGCTCATGCTATGCTTGATGAATCTGGAACTCCCGATACCTTTTGGGGAGAAGCAACACATACTATAGTAAATATTCTTAACAAGGCTCATGTTCGTGTGAACAGTGATAAAACTCCTTATGAGCTTTGGTATGGTAATCTTCCCACTATAAATAATTTTAGAGTTTTTGGAAGAAAATGTTTTATCAAGAACAATGATGAAAAACTTAGTAAGTTTGAACCTAGAGCTGATGAAGGAATATTTCTTGGTTACTCTTCTAGAAGTAAAGCATATAAATGTTACAATAAAAGACTTCAGAATATTGTTGAATTTATTGATGTTGTAATTGATGAGTCTCTCACAGCTCCTAAAAGGGAAATAACAAAAAAAAATGAAGATGATGATGATGTATATTTTCCCTCATCAAATAGCAACAATATAGAAGGAGAACCCAATGAAGCACTAGAAGAAGATATATCTGAAAAATCTCCATCCAGGTATGTTCAAAAGAATCATCCAGAATCTCAAATTCTAGGAGAAAAGTGATCAAGTGTTCAAACAAGAAGAACTCTTGTAGGATCCCCTAGCTATTTGGCATTCTTATCCACTATTGAACCACATAATGTAAATCAAGATATAAAGATGAATGTTGGATTCAAGCCATGAATGAAGAACTTGATCAGATTGAAAATAATCATACTTGGGAATTGGTTCCAAGACCTCATGATAAAAATGTTATTGGAACAAAATGGATATTCAAAAACAAGTTAAATGAAAATGGAGATTTTATTAGAAACACAACTAGACTTGTTTGTAAAGGGTATGCTCAACAAAAAGATATAGACTTTGAAGAAACATTTTCTCATGTATCCAGACTTGAAGCCATAAGAATGTTTCTTTCTATTTAAAGTTTTCAACAATTCAAATTTTATCAAATGGATGTAAAATATGTTTTCCTCAATGGTGATCTAGAAGAAGAAGTTTATATAGAACAACCAGAAGGATTCATTTTGGGAAATTATGAAAGACTTGTTTGCAAACTCAAAAAGGCTTTATATGGTCTCTAACAAGCTCCTCGGGCATGGTACTATCATCTTAAAAAATATCTTCAACAACAAGGTTTCACAAAGGGATTTGCTGAAAATAACTTATACACAAAAATAGAGAATGATAAACTATTGATTATTGTTGTGTATGTTGATGACATCATTTTTGGAAGTAATGAAGAGTCCATGAGTCATAAATTTGCTTCTATTATGTGTTGGGAAAAATACTAAGAGAGGGGGAGGGGGTGAATCAGTATTTAGAGCTTAATGATAATTTTAACTTTTTCTTTACTGAATTCCATACACGACTTTAATGAACCCAACTCGCGTATGCACGTGGATATACCAACAGAAACTTGTGTATACTGACATATCTTTATTGTTAGATAAACTTTCAGAAACAAACTTAAACTCTGCTTATCAGTTATGCATCAATTAGTTAAGAAGTAAATATGTGCAGTAACAGCAGAATAAATCATCACATAAGAGCATCACACATGAACACCAAGATTTAAGGTGGAAACCCAATTCGGGAGAAAACCACCGTTGCTGTCGTCTCTGTCTTCAATATTTATTGTATGGAAAACTGTTTACAATTTTGTACTGATGCAGACTCATATCAGTACGCAGGCATGTATCTGCAGAAGGCTGCAACCTTCTCTCATTTTCCAACTGCAACTGGAAGGGAGCTACAACCCCCTGATCTTGTTTACCAGCCACTACTTGCAGTAAGCTTATACTTCCACACTAAAGGCTTCAACCCTCAGAACCACTGCAGACCACGTTTCATCAATTTTCAAATTGTATCACACAGCTTCAACACAACTCTTCATAAAGAACTACAATAATAACCTTCATCCAAAACTTCAATTAGAACAGTGAGATCAATGTAACTAGAATACAGTAATGACCTAGTTTTCAGAGTCGATATGCAGAGTCAAACTCAACCCTAAACATTCATTATCTTAAAATGCATACGCTACTTTTCTTTACTGAACCCGCGTGTATACGTGCTTTCCTTCACACCAACCTGTGTATAGATCTGTGAATACTGTTTTTCAGAGTATGGTCAGTGTCAGATCCAGATCTGAGACTTTCAGTCAAATAAATTTTCAGTATTGTAGAACTCTTGATCAGTCAGACATCATAAAACATATTTACTCACTCATTGATTAGATTTGTACATAATCAACTTAGTAGCATATACAACATTCAAGCAACCCAGATCTACATGAAGACTTCATTGACAGATAGCAAAAATACAATAGTAATAAATAGAAAGCCTCTTCAATAAGCTTCAGAAAACCCTGACTTCCATACGCGCCTTTTTTGAGACAAAACCGCGTATATACGTGCTTTCACCAAGACGAACTAGCGTATAGATCTATAAATATTAAATTTTCAGAATGTATCAGATCTATAGAACTTACCCAAAATTCTTCACTTCACTTTAGCAAACATGCACCAAATCACAGATATAATAATCTCTTTTGTAGATCATGCAGGAGCACATTCATTTCAATTCTAAAGATCTTGATCCATCATTGTATCCAAAAGTGCATCATAGATTCAGATCTACCAATAAAACAAAGTTCATCTCATGCAGATATACTTCAGAGAGAAGTATTCAGTGACATCGCTTACACATGCACACCTTTGCACTATGATCTTCTTCTCCTTATATAGATTTAGCCTTTACCAATACCATGAGTCAAAACCACACAATTGACGATGGTATTCTTGGATGGAATCAAATAGACGACACAATGCTCAATATTGTGGGCTAATACCATGGTAAAGCCTCCTGGTATCTTATTTTTAGAGTGCAAAAGGCATACGTGACTTGGATTGTTCTTATCTGAGTGTATATGTGACTTGGCTTGTACAAACCCATGTATAGAACCTGTAATATGAATATTAACCAATATTCTGCTAGACATTACGCATTTCTTCTGATAAACCACTGAGCTTCTCCAGAAGACATATACTCCATATTTTACCAGAGAGTTTCCATCAAGGACAACATATTAAGACATAAGAGTCATATTGCCAACATTATGCAGCAAGAATTTTAAATGTCTTTACTTGGGAAACTAGCATATTTTCTTGGCTTACAAGTGAAACAAGCAACAGATGGCATATTTCTATCACAAGAAAAATATCTCAAGAAAATTTTGAAGAAGTATGGGATGGAAGACTGCAAACTTGTGAGTACTCCAATGGTACTGGATGTAACCTCAATTCTCATGATGATTCTCCCATGGTGAATCAACCAGAGTATAGATCCATGATTGGAAGTTTGCTTTATCTAACCGGGACAAGACCAGACATTATGCATGCAGTTGGTATTGTTGGATGATTCCAAGTTATTCCAAAAGAGTCTCACCTCCAGGCTGTAAAAATAATATTCAAATATCTACAAGGGACTCAAGGCTTTGGTCTATGGTATCCAAAGAATGTTGATCTTACTCTTCATGCTTACACAGATGCGGATTGGGCTGGAAATGTTGATGATCGAAAAAGCACTAGTGGTGGTGCATTCAATATGGGGAACCGATTAGTATCTTGGTTCAACAAGAAACAAAGATCCATTGCCTTATCTACAACGGAAGCAGAATATGTGGTTGCCGCATCATGTTGCACACAACTTCTTTGGATGATGTAGACATTACAAGATATTCAAATCAAATGTTCACCTCCCATCTCCATTCTATGTGATAATACAAGTGCCATTAGTATCTCGAAAAATCATGTTATGCATTCCAAGACCAAGCACATTCCTATCAAGTATCACTTCCTACATGAACAAGTGCTTGAACAAAAGGTTAAATTGGAGTATGTTCCCTCCAAAGAACAAGTTGCAGATATATTTACTAAACCTCTTCCCAGGGAAGCATTCGAATATCTCAGATAGAAGCTAGGAGTTGTCTCTTCCTCTCTTATCAAATCTGCTTAATTTCAGAAGATTAAATTCAGTACGCTAGTTTCATAAAGGCGAATCATGTATATACGTGAGTTTATGTGCATAAAACCGTGTATGGTTTTTGCTGACAAAAATTATCTGGGTCAGTTTTTTAGAACACTCTGTGGTGTTATTTCAGTATTCATCTTATTGTACCTTTATTTGATATTTATCTCCTTGGCGAAGATGCTTTGATGAATGGGTTGTTGAAGGTGTTTAGGATGCACAAGTTTAGGGGGAGCACCTGCCTTGTTGAAAAAGATGCATTGTTGGCATTCTGATTAGTGGTTGTGTTATGATCTCCTGTTTGAGATTCTTTAGTCTTGGTTATACAAAGCAATATTAGTTATTTGATGAAAAATTCATGTTGAGACCTATGATGTAAATTTGTTATATTAATTCATGTAAGGACTTGTTCAAATTTGTAAACCCACTTGGTTGGGTAGTTGATTCAAACATGTAATTCCACTTGGTTGGATCATTGATGTAAGTATGAGTCCTTGGTGATAGAAATGGTCATCTCGGTTGAATTCTAGAGTCATGTAATTCATTGAATAAAATATGTCTGAAGACGTAGCATGAACTCAGGGGGAGCATGGTCAATATGATGCCCATCAGATATGCATAGCTCTTATTTCTACAAGGAAAGAAAAACCTTGGTTTGGTATTGATCTGCCCTTTGACCTTGATGTTAAAGGGGGAGAGTAACTTGGTGTTTGAATAATAATTTTTTTTATTGATGTATCTATTAGGTATCTACAAGTTGTTGTGATCAAACACTAACATGGTTGCCATCAAGTCCAAAGGGGGAGATTGTTGGCATTATGATGTAATATGTTGTCCTTGATGGAAACCTACTCGATGAATTTGTCCTTGATGGAAACCTATTTGATGATTTTTCTTTTAATAGCAACCTATTTATTAAAGATGTAAAAAAGATGTTTCTATAGGCCAGTTCAGATGTGATAGAGAAAGGAATTCCAGTAAGTGCCAGAGAAATGAAACAAGAAATATTTCTCAATGTATATGCAGGTTTGATGAAGGAAACTTGCTTGCATACGCTACTTGGTATACAGGCAACCCGCGTATACATCCAGAATTAGTATATATGCATTTTTTATGGAGAGAAGTTGTGTATACTAGGTATGAAGAATCCAAGTTGTGTATACCTTTTGTGCTCTAAAATTATGATACCAAGGGGCATTACCATGGTATTAGCCCACAGTATTGAGCATTGTGTCGTCTATTTGATTCTGTCCAATAATACCATCGACAGTTGTGTGGTTTTGGCTCTTGGTGTCGGTAAAGGCTAAATCTATATAAGGAGAAGAAGATAATAGTGCAAGGGGAGTGCATGTGTAAGGGTTGTTACTGAATACTTCTCTCTGAAGTATATCTGAATGGGATGAACTCTGGTTTATTGGTAGATCTGAATCTATGATGCACACTTGGATACAATGATGGATCAGGATCTCTAGACCTGAAATAACTATGTACTTGCATGATCTAATTATGAGATGTTTGGATCTGTGACCTAGTGCATGTTTGCTGAAGTGAAGTAAAGAAATCTGGGTAAGCTTATAGATCTGCAACTTTCTGCAGTAATAACATTTACAGATCTATACGCTAGTTCGTCACAGTGAAATCGCGTATACACACGGATTTGTCTCAACTAAAGCGTGTATGGAAGTCAGGTTTTTCTGAAGCTTACTGGAGAGGCTATCTGTTTATCGTTGTTGTATTTTTGATGTCTGTCAATGAAGTCTTCATGTAGATCTGGGTTGCTTGAATACTGTATATGATGTTAAGTTGAATATGTATAAATATGATCAATGAGTGAGTAAATATGTTTAATGATGACTGACTGATTAAGGATTCTATAATACTGAAAATATATCTGACTGAAAGCCTCAGATCTAGTTCTGATACTGATCATATTCTATAAATTCAGTATTCTCATATCTATATGCAGGTTGGTATGAAGGAAAGTGCGTATACACGCAGGGATCAGTGAAGTGAAGTAGCGTATGTATTTTAAGATAATGAATGATTAGGGTTGAGATTGATTCTGCATACTTATTCTAAAATCTAGGTTTATTACTGTGTTCTGGTTACAGTGATCTCACTATTCTGATTGAAGTTTGGGTTAAGTTTATTATTGATTATATTTATGATGAGTTGTCTTGAAGTTGTGGGATCCAGTGTGAAAATTGATGAAACGTGGTCTGAAATGGTTCTGAAGGTTGAAGCTTTCAGTGTGGAAGTAGAAGCTTCCTGCCAGTAGAAGTTGTTGTTCTGATCATGGGGTTGAAGCTTCCTTCCAGTAGTGGCTGGTATACGAGATCAGGGGGTTGGAGCTCCCTTCCAGTAGTAGTTGGAGAATGAGATAAGGTTGAATCCTTCTGCAGGTAGATGCTTGCGTACTGATATGAGTCTGCATTAGTACAATATTGTAAGCAGTTTTCCATATAATAAATATTGAAGACAAAGACGACTACAATGGTGGTTTTCTCCCAAATTGGGTTTCCACCTTAAATATTGGTGTTCATGTGTGATGCTCTTGTGTGATGATTTATTCTGCAATCATTGCACATATTTACTACTTAACTATCAGATGCATAACTGATAAGCTAGGTTAAAGAATGTTTCTGAAGGTTTATCTAACAATAAATTTATCTCAATATACGCAAGTTTCTGTTAGTGTATCTATGTATATACGCTAGTTGGGATAATCAAAGTTGTGTATAGAAATCAATAAGAAAAAAGTAAAAGACTGTGATTATTGAAAATACCGATTCATCCCCTTCTCTTAGTATTTTTCCCAACAATTCAAACCATCCAAGAGCAAAAATTATTGGACATATGAACACAGAAATATTGATGGGTGTGTAGCCTGATTATCTTCTTTATTTATATGTATCACAGCGTTGGACCCCTTTTCTTAACAGGGTGGCAGTGTCACCCGTCATTTAAACATTGCCTAGGGGGTCCCTGACAGGGGGTTTCGGGGGCAACGCCCCCCAAAAGCTAAAAACATATGTAAAATTGCCTTGTAAAAGTATTGTAATTTCTAGTCAATATGGGTCGTTCATTAGGTGGATGATCTGACGGTAGAAGTTATGTTTAATTTGAGTTTTTTTCCCTAGAAGGCAACCCCTCGTTTTGTATGAGGGCATTGTATTGCAGTTGTGCATTGTATGTTTATTCTCAGAGCGAGAAACAGATAGGGAGACTGTGATAGAGAACCGAGGATATTACAGTGGATCTGTTGTAGGTTGTGTCTCTTCATTTTGCTGGATAATAGAAAGGAAGGACTGGCTATTTAGGGTGGACGTAGCCCAAATTGGTTGAACCACTTATACCCATGTCTCTCTATTTTTATATGTTTTTTGTGTTTTCATTTTCGCATATTTTATGTGTTGCATTGCTCTGTAATATATAATTTTCTAACAAATATAATATTTGCTCCTTTATCTCCTTTGAATGCACTCTTTTATCGCGGCCATTGATAAATATTCTTTGGTTGGGTGTTTCATATTGATAAAATAACCATTGTGGCATATTGATATAATAGAGAAAATTGTTGGCAATGATCATAATTCTAATATATCGCAATGGTTTGAATGCAATAGAGGTAGTAGCACTTGAATACTATATAGCTTTACAATAAATGTAATAGAGCTTGACATGTCAATATAATATATTTCTTAACTGCAATATATAACTAAAAAAAACACACAATATGTATAATCGAACTCCATGCCATTCTATTGAAGAAAAAATAATGCCATGCCATACTTCTCGATCACCATCTGCTATATCTTTTTTTTCACATATTAATTCCATTTTCACCACGTCCTTTGTTGGTCCTAGATATGCATCATATTTCTTAATAGAACGAAAAAAAACATGGACTTCACACATCCTTTGAGGATTCACATCTCTCGGCTTCCTTATATCGAAAATTGTTTATGCGATGTTTGAGATGGGCACTCTCATTTCCACATCGAAACCAAAGGCAATCAGAACTCTGCGCAAAAAGAACCGGGAAAGCATTCGCCTACAATAGGGGAATAATTCTAAGGTGTTGAGGCTGTGAGCAGTGACAATTTATCATGCAACCAGGCGTTCTTGGTGTTTCATGATGGACTAAGGTCAGCGGCGGACCCTCTATGCCAGCATGTCCATGACCAACATTATTTTGGATACAAAATCCATGCAAATATTCTCCATTCGGAGCATAAGCCATGTTGAAAGTGTTATTGACGCGGGGGTATACATAGTATCATCGACGCAGTGCAGTGCTATCCTTGCAGAGTTGTCCACGCAGATCTGTCCTCTTCAATTTATTATCTTCGTGTTATAACCCATCAATGTGTCGGGACTCGATTAAACATCGATACTCATATCCACCCGTTTCCTGCACACTGATGGTGAATGCCTTGCTCATCACTTGGTAGTGACTAGTTGGAGTTGAAGCAAAGGTTTCCATAGAGGCGATTACAGTACCCCATTTTTCACTGTTGAAGGTGCTTATTAGAAACGCAATTATCTTTCCGATGTTTTGGAGGTAATGCACGGTTCCATTGGAAAAAGGAACACATTACCAACCCCTCTCGCTACGAATATGGTTTCACTGGCTTTTGAACAGAAGACATGATCACTATCAATATGGGAGGCCAGACACTGGAATCATAATATCTGTGGATAGGAAGATAGGTTTACCTATCAGAGTGAGCAAGATGACAAGATCAAGGAATTATCCTAATCATGCATGCATCTCTACTAACCCGACTTGCAATCGTACCTTAATCTCACTATTCTCGAGGAAGGTAGAGCATAGGAGAGAGGAGTACGGAAGAGTAGTCCTACTCCGGGCATTCATTTACACCATCGGTAGGATCATTTCATTGACAAGTAGAGTATTTTCCTCGGCATGCACTGTGCTAGTCCAATATAAACACTGGAATCAAAGCTGCTTCTCAGGGTCGAATCTGTCGTATAAACCACTGGATTCGAGCATCATGTTGAAATGCTTAGCCTTAGCCATGGAACGAAGTGAACACAGAATTCTGGTTTTCCTCTTCCCTTGCCTCCTCCTTTTTCCCTCCCGTTCGACCGACTGGACCAACAAGAAAAAGAGTTGTATACGCGACAACTTATTACAAAAAAATAAGGGTCGATAGGCGTATGGGTATGGTTAGGAAGCTTCAGCCGATATATTTCTTTTAGGCCATATCCATACGACCCATTTCTGATACCCCACGCCACGCAATGCATGAGGAGGTTCTCCATTAGTTTAATTCTCATTTTCGCACAAGATTCTAACTCGACCCCCACATTTCAAGCAAAAAAAAATTGTTTCCATCTGCCTGCCTCAGTGTGCATCCATTTCTGAATCACGTTAGACATATTGGCAAACATATTGAACGATATGAATTGCCCTGGGTTACTATTCTGCCATTAAACATTTCTTCTCAGTATACGTCACTTTGTTCCATGTTGGTGCGCACGATATGAATTTCCCTGCAATACTATTATGTCATTAAACATTTATGCGCAATATACGTTACTATGTTCCCTATCATACTTGCCATGAACATGTAACACAAATCCATTCTGCATGTTCGTGATAAAAAATGAAGGCCTCCCATATTTTCATGAAGCAATACTCATCGATTTTAATTGATTCCCGTTCCATGGTTTATTGCGAAGACTATTATTACCTCCTCTCCTTTTTCGTTGTCTTATGTCACCTGGCAAGCCTCTGTCCCAAATTCATTTGATTCTTCAACATATTTTAGCCCATTAACGCTTCAGTTCGTAACGTTTGTGAAATAACCTGTCCTTGTTATTTGTCACCTGACTATGTCCCTATCCATCTATAACATATGCTTAGTAATTGATTTGAAACTAACACATACTACTGAATTTAAAAATACCACCCACTGAGGACAATGCCAGGAATTTTTCTCAGAATATTTTCATGAATGCCACATAGATCATAATTTTGCCACGACTGCAAAATAACCCTCCGAGAGGAACATATATATTCAGACTTGGTAGGAGGCCAAAAAAATAGACAAATCTAGCTCCAATATTTCTACAAAATCCAGATACAAGTTCATGAATGCATGTGCTCTCTAGTTGTACACTGTATTAGCTGGTACTTTCAACTTGTATCCTCATGATTTCTCCAACATGAGAAATTTCGTTTTAGATTAACATGTTGAAATTACTTACAGCTGACGTACAGGCAACCACCTTCCATTTCCATCTGCAGGACATTGAACGGTAGCCGCTTGCCATTTTGATCGAGCAGTCAACCTCAGCGCTGTATTTTTGAAACAGAGAAATTTAAACAGCAGAGCGGCTGATTTTGTATGTGCGGGAGTTTACAAACTGCAGGACAGTGGTCCCAAACCACAAGTCAAATTCCCGGACCTGAAATTTCATTAAGGCAGATTCGTGAAAATTTTCGCATCACATTTTTCATCCTTACGAGTGCCCAAAAATCGGACGCGGAAAAATCATGAAGCGGATTTAATAAAAATTCCGCATCACAATTTGAGTGACATCAGCTGGCAACTTTTGGCACCCGAAATTTTTATAAAGGCTGGTTCAATTTTGGTTTGGCGTCCTGTTCAAACTCGTGGTCAAAGTTATTTTAACGTTTTTCAAAATTCTGGTGCGTAGAGTCCACATACATGTATATATATGTTTTGCATATATATTACATTAGTCGTTTTAAAAGGGAGGTCGTGGGCCTTTTTTGGTTTATGCTTTTGTATATATTTTTTTATTTAACATTACACCATACTTCATATGGTATACAACTTTTGTTTTTAGTTTTAAAAAGTTTTATTTTAAAATAGTTTTTTATATATATTGTAAAAGTGTTGTGTGCATTTTTCACATTGTAAGTTTTTAATTTTTACACAGCAGTGTAAAAGACTTATATAGCATAGCAGTGCATTGTTCAGATTTTGTAAGTTGGAATTTTACACACAGCAGAAGTGTAACAGAATTTTGAATGGCACAGCAGTGCATTCATTTTTGAAGAGACAGAGTATTTGTCCAGAGTGAAATTTTAGAGAGTGTGAGTTTTGTTTTGAACTATGTTTTGAAGCAGTCAAAGATTTTTGTGTTCCCTCAATCAGAGGTGATTTTGTAACCAAATTTTGAAGTTTAATGAAATAGTTTTACAGTGAAAACTCTGTCTCCAGTGAAGAATTTTTTTAATATTTTCTTTGTGTTGAAGAGGGGGAATTTTATTCTCCATTGTTGTTCTGGAATTTTAAATATTCCAACATGGTATCGGAGCTAGTCCAGGCTCTTTGAAGATCAAAGAAGTTGAAGGAAAGGAGTTCTTTGTTGCAGCAGCTTCTCCAGCAGTGTGAAGACTCAGCCAAAAAGACTTCAAGGTATTTCTCTATACAGATTTTGTGTTACTGTTGCAGAACAATTAGTTATTTGAATACAGAGTCAAGTGTTTTTAAATCATAGTTAAGAGTGCAGAATGGCTGGAGCCAGCACTGGTATGGGTATGGGAAATATCCACCTCCCAATGTTTAATGGGAAAAATTATGACTACTGGTCAATAACTATGAGAGGATTATTTGTCTCCCAAGACTTATGGGAATTTTTTGAGGATGGCTTTGAAGAGCCAGTAGATGAAGAAGAGTTTGAAGCTTTAACTCAGGAAGAAAGAGAGTTGCTGAAGAGAAATAAGAAGAAAGACTCCGAGGATCTCTTCTTATTTTATCAAGAAGTGCATGAGAGTGTGTTTCCAAGGATAGCAGCAGCCAAGAGATCGAGAGAAGCATGGGAAACTCTTAAGACAGCCTATCAAGGCATGCAAAAAGTGAAGACAACAAAACTTCAGTTGCTGAGGAGAGACTTTGAGACTCTCTGTATGAAAGAGTCCGATACTATTGACTCATTCTTCACTCATGTGATTGGAATGGTCACACAAATAAGATCTCATGGAAAGACTCTTGAAGACAAGAGGATTGTGGAAAAACTCTTGAGGAGTCTACCCTCAAGATTCGATGTGATTGTCACCACCATAGAGGAGACTAAGGATCTCACAAAGTTCACAGTGGATGAGCTACATGCATCACTGATGACTCATGAGCAGAGATTGGGTAGAAGTGAAAACTCATCTCTGAAACATGCCTTTAAGACCTAGATGTCTTTCGGAAGAGGAAGAGGGCAAGGCAGATGAAACAAAAGAGGAAGACGCAGAAGCCAAAACAGAGGTGGAAGGAACAGTCCAGCAAATGCTCAAGGAAGGGGTAGCAATCCAAATCAGCATCAAGGCCAAGGCAGCAGCCAGCAGAGTGGTCAGCAGAATGCTCAAGGACAGAGGTATGATAAGTCCAATGTCCAATGTCATTATTGTAAAAAATATGGTCATTATGCTAATGAATGTAGAAAGAAGCAGCATGATATGGGAAGTAGAACTAGTGCAAATTTCACTAGAGAAAATCTCAGCCAAGATAATTTGTTTTTGGCTTGTAATATGGCAGAAGAAAAAAGTGAGGATTTATGGTTTCTAGACTCCGGTTGCAGTAACCATATGACAGGAAACTTAGCCATGTTTTCTATGTTAGATGAGAGTGTGAAGTCACAAGTCACACTAGGAACTGATAGCAAAGTTTCTGTTATGGGAAAAGGAAAAGTAAATGTTTTAACAAGGAAAGGTGCAAAGAAATCCATAGCAGATATTTATTATGTTCCAGGAATGAAGTGTAACCTCTTAAGTATTGGACAGCTTGTTCAAAAGGGGTACAATGTATTTTTTGAGGATGATGTTTGTACCATCATGGGCAAACCACCCAGCAAACAATGTATTGCTGAAGTGAAGATGACAAAGAACAGGATGTTCCCTCTTAGAATGAGAGCAGATTTGAAGAATGAAGAAAAGATATCAGCAGTGGCAAAAGAGGCTATCCAAAGCGAACCAAAAGATGAGAATTGGTTGTGGCACTTGAGATTTGGACATCTCAACTTTGGAGGTCTTAATTTGTTGAACAGAAAAGGAATGGTAAGAGGTTTACCATTGATAGAGAAGCCGGACAGCCTTTGTGAAGGTTGTATCTTGGGGAAACAACAAAGAGAAAGTTTTCCTTCCGGGAAAAGCATAAGGGCAAAGGCACCCTTAGAGATTGTCCACTCAGATTTGTGTGGACCGATGCAAACTCCATCGCTTGCTAGCAACCACTACATGTTAACATTTATAGATGATTTTACAAGAAAAAATTGGGTTTACTTTTTGAAAAATAAAAGTGAAGTGTTTGAAAAATTCTGCAATTTCAAAGCACTTGTGGAAAACCAAAGTGGGCTGCACATCAAATTTCTAAGGACTGATAGAGGAGGTGAGTATATCTCTAAAGATTTGCTACGTTTTTGTAGAGAAAATGGTATTCAAAAGCAGTTTACAACTAGATATACTCCGCAGCAAAATGGAGTAGCCGAAAGGAAGAATAGAACCATAATGGACATGGTGAGGAGTATGTTAAAGGGAAAGCATTTGCCTAATGATTATTGGGCTGAAGTTGTACATTGTGCAGCATAAATTTTGAATAGGTGCCCTACAAAAGCAGTGATGAACAAAGTGCCGGAAGAGGCATGGAGTGGCACAAAGCAAAGTGTCACACATATGAAGGTTTTTGGATGTGTGGCTTATGCACACATACCGGATCAGCTAAGGAAGAAGTTGGACAGCAAGGGGGAGAAATGTATTTTCATTGGATACAGTGAGGAATCCAAGGCCTATAGGTTATATAACCCATCCACCAAGAAGTTTATTGTGAGCAGAGATGTTCAGTTTATTGAGGAGGAAGCTTGGGACGGAAGCATAGAGAAAACAATGAATGTTAAACACTGTTTATCTCATGATGAAGATGATGATGAATTGGCTGAAATACATCCCCAAACAGCAGCACCAACACAAGAGCAGCAAGAGACACCCTTGAGAAGAAATGAGAGTTCTTCTCCAAGCACACCACAAGGAGGAAATTCAAGTGCTTCTTCAAGCATTTGTACACCTAGTGAAAGAGGTAAGAAGTTTAGAAATTTGAATGACATTTATGAACAAGAGGCAGCAAATGAAGGTATCAATTCTTTGTTTGCTTTATATTGTCATGTTGAAGACCCTATCCACTTTGAAGAAGCTATTAAGGATAAGAAATGGATAGAAGCTATGGATGAAGGGCTTAATGCCATAGAGAGAAACAAGACTTGGGATTTGTTTGAACTCCCAAAAGGTGAAGATGTCATTAGAGTTAAATGGGTCTACAAGACCAAGAGTAATGTTGAAGGAAAAATAGAGAGACACAAGGCCAAACTTGTTGTCAAGGGATATAAGCAGAAGCATGGGATAGGTTATGTGGAAAATTTCTCTCCAGTTTCCAAAATTGAAACCGTGAGAGCAGTGTTGTCCATAGCAGCACAAAACAAATGGAAAGTTTACCAAATAAATGTGAAGTTAGCATTCATAAATGGAGTGTTAATGGAAGAGGTTTACATTGAACAACCTCTCGACTATGAAAAGAAAGGCCAAGAGCACAAAGTGTGCAAGTTGAAGAAAACTCTTTATGGGTTGAAGCAAGCGCCAAGAGTATGGTACAGTAGAATAGACTCCTATCTACTGGAAAATGGATTCGAAAAGTGTGAGGGGAGAACCCACCCTCTACATCAAAGAAAAAGATGGTAAAATGTTGATTGTAGTTTTATATGTTGATGATGTTATTTTCACATGTAATGATGATTACCTTATTGAAAATTTAAAACAATCATGAAAAAAGAATTTTAAATGACTGACATGCGTTTGTTGAAATACTTCTTAGGAATAAAAGTAGAACAGGATGAAAATGGGATTTTTATCTCACAGGAAAAATATGTTAATGAAGTGCTTGAAAGATTTAATATGCATGAAAGCAAAGCAGCAATCACTCCCACAATGATGGGATTAAAACTCAGCAGAGAGCACAGCAGCAAGGATTTTGATCCTAGCTTGTACAAGAGCATAGTTGGCAGCCTCATGTATTTGATTGCAACTAGGCCCGATATAATGCATGCTGTTAATTTGATTTTCAGATTCATGGAGAAGCCAAAGGATGCACATTGGCAGGCAGCGAAGAGAATTCTGGGGTATGTTAAAGGTACAAAAAGGTTTGGTATTTTATATACTGCTTAAGAAAATTCAGATTTAGTTGGATACACTGACAGTGATTGGGCTGGAAGTGTAGATAATCGGAAGAGCACTTCCGGTTATGTTTTTCACATGGGTTCAGAGGCCATTTCATGGGCTTCTAAAAAACAGCCCATTGTAGCATTGTCTACAGCAGAGGCAAAATATGTGGCAGCTACAGCAGCAGCGTGTCAAGCAATTTGGATGAGGAGGATGTTAAGAAGTTTGTGCCAAGAGCAGGTAAAGGAACAGTGATTTATTGTGACAATAGCTCAGCTATTGCATTATCCAAGAATTATGTGTTTCACAAGAGAACGAAACACATTGACACAAAGTTTCATTACATCAGAGAATTGGTAAACAATGGTGAAATTGTTTTGAGACAACATGAGAACTGAGACGAGTTCAGGGCATTAAACCAAACCATTGGGCAGAAAGGTTTTAGTTTTGAGAAATGTCTAGGTATGGCGATAACCCAGTGACAAAGTAAGGGGGAGTATTGAAGTACTTGCAATTTGACGATACGGGCGACCACCTTCCATTCCATCTGCAGGACAGTTGTTGAGCAGTGGCATACCATTTGTTCAAGCAGGTCCTTCTAAGTGTTGTATTTTGAAACAAAGAAATTTAAACAATGAGACGTGATTTTATCAACGAGAGTTTACAAAGCTGTGGAATGGTGGTCCCAAACCTGCAAGTCAAATTCCGGTTCAAGAAATTTCATTAAAGCAGATTCGTGAAAAATTTCGCATCACATTTTTCATCCGTACGAGTGCCCAAAAATCGGACGCGGAAAAATCATGAAGCAGATTTAATAAAAATTCCGCATCACAATTTGAGTGACGTCAGCTGGCAACTTTTGGCACCCGAAATTTTTATGCAGGCTGGTTCAATTTTGGTTTGGCGTCCGATTCAAACTCGTGGTCAAAGTTATTTTAACGTTTTTCAAAATTCTGGTGCGTAGAGTCCACATACATGTATATATATGTTTTGCATATATATATTACATTAGTCGTTTTAAAAGGGAGGCCGTGGGCCTTTTTTGGTTTATGCTTTTGTATATATTTTTTTATTTAACATTACACCATACTTCATATGGTATACAACTTTTGTTTTTAGTTTTAAAAAGTTTTATTTTAAAATAGTTTTTTATATATATTGTAAAAGTGCTGTGTGCATTTTTCACATTGTAAGTTTTTAATTTTTACACAGCAGTGTAAAAGACTTATATAGCACAGCAGTGCATTGTTCAGATTTTGTAAGTTGGAATTTTACACACAGCAGAAGTGTAACAGAATTTTGAATGGCACAACAGTGCATTCATTTTTGAAGAGACAGAGTATTTGTCCAGAGTGAAATTTTAGAGAGTGTGAGTTTTGTTTTGAACTGTGTTTTGAAGCAGTCAAAGTTTTTTGTATTCCCTCAGTCAGAGGTGATTTTGTAACCAAGTTTTTGAAGTTTAATGAAATAGTTTTTACAGTGAAAACTCTGTCTCCAGTGAAGAATTTTTTTTTAATATTTTCTCTGTGTTGAAGAGGGGGAATTTTATTCTCCATTTTTGTTCTGGAATTTTAAATATTCCAACATAACACAACAGCTTGCAGGAAGAGAGTCATTGTCATTTTTATTTGTTGAGGTTTCTCTCTTCAAAACAGTGGAGTGTGATACGAACGATAAAATATTCTGTAGAGATAATTTTGATAACATCTGAGGTATCAAAATTCAACCTTTTAGAAGGGGGTATATGACCAATGCCAAACCAATATCATCTTAAGCCAATGCCAAAAAACAAATATCACCGCCGAGACCATCTACCAAGAATTTTTATGTGTTGGATGTCTCAGATGTTCCATTGGAAACCCTATGGTTTCACTATTTTTAATATTCACCATTTCTTGAGGATTCAAAACAATAGCTTCGATATTACTTGAACGCGCATTCAGTGAGATATTTGATTGCCTATGATTCATAGTGTTCGAAAGAGTTCTTAATCTTGTGTTCTTTCCCTTCATTGCAAGTGTGTATATATATATATATATATATATATATATATATATATATTAAACATTTGCTTGATTTCCATGTCTCCAATGAGCATTAATGGGATCGCTCTCCCCCTCACATATTTCTTCTTTAGTATTGTCATAATCAAGATTATTTATTGTAGAGAAAATTCAGAATACATCTTATATTGTCAAGGAACTTTTGGAGCTGCTTTCCCCCTTGAGATTTTACTGCTCCCTTATCACTCACAATATGACTTCTTTTTTTCTTAGAGGAGTCTCCCTGAAATCATTATAACTTCATTATTTCATTGATGTAACAATCTTCTCCCTTTTCTTCTTCTTCCACGCTTTCATAGATTGTCGAGCATTTCCTTCATTGTTTGATCTTCTTGCAGTGTCCTTTATCTTATGTCTAGAACTCTTTAGGGTATATAGTAGTTTGCATTCTTTGGCCTTGTGGCCAAAGTTATTGCACTCATAACATCTTGTGTGGAAAAGTATTGGAGAAAATGGTGTGTCTTTTCTTGTGTACATAATTTTCTTTGCATACAAATTTCATTCAATAGCTTTGTGTCCAAATCCATTGCACACATAACAGTAACCATAAAAATAATTTGTGTACTTGATGGATGATTGTTCTCTCTGCTTATGTGCTCGATGTTGGAATATTTAAAATTTCAGAACAACAATGGAGAATAAAATTACCCCTCTTCAACACAGAGAAAATATTAAAATTTCACTCACAGGAGACAGAGTTCAACACTGAAAACTAACTATTTCATTCACTGTAAAAATATATTACAATAAAAAACTTCTTCCTCTATGAGGGATTACAAAATGCTGGACTGTTACCAGACACAGTGCCTAGCAAAACTCTTCTCTGTCTCACACAGAAAAAATACTCTGTTCCTCAAAAGAAATGAATGCACTGGTGTGCCATTCAAATTTTCACACTCTGCTGTGTGTAAAAATAAAACTTACAATGTTTGAACAATGCACACTATAGCCTCCTTTATTTTAACTTCTTTTTATATGCCATGACATATAAAAATAAAACAACTTTAAAAAGAAATAAGATTAAAAAAAAACTAAAGTCAAAAACAATTTTACTATGGCCCACGGCCTCTCCTTTTGAAAACCCTCAATTGATATATATGATTGATATATATGTAAAACATATATATTCATACGTTGACTGTACCCACGATTTTTTTTTTTAAAACAAATATTAAAACAGACTATGTTATAAAGGGCTTTGACCACCGGACGTCAACCAAACATTAAACATTTTTGCAATCGATTTCGGGTGCCAAAAAAATTTGTTGACGTCATCAAAAATGTGACGCGGAATTTCTATTAAATCCAGCTTATGAATTTTCCGCGTCCGATTTTGGGCAGCCGTACGGACGGCTGAGTGTGATGCGAAATTTATCACAATTCCGCCTCAATAAAATTCAGATCCGGGTTTGCTGTTGAGAATTCTCCGTTTCAAAAAATGCAGTGCTGAAGTTGACTGCTCAATCAAAATGGCAAGCGGCTAGCGTTCAATGTCCTGCAGATGGAAATGGAAAGCGGCTCACCGAAATCTGCACGGTTTTTCTTTTCTTACTGCGATCTTGACTGATCGTTGGAGATAGAAGGCGGCTCACTGCACTGTGGACGGCTGAAATTAATTTTTAACACTCCCCCTTAGTTTCAGCTGCTAGGTTATCAGTCATACCCAGACTTTTCCTCAAAAACTCAAAACTCTTCTGCCCCAATGGCTTGGTCAGAATGTCTACAAACTGCTCCTGAGTTCTGCAGTGTTCCAAAACAATTTCACCATTTTTTATCAATTCTCTGATGTAATGAAACTTTGTGTCAATGTGTTTCGTTCTCTTGTGAAACACAGAATTCTTGGATAATGCAATAGCTGAGCTATTGTCACAGTAAATCACTGTTCCTTTTACCTGCTCTTGGCACAAACTTCTTAACATCCTCCTCATCCAAATTGCTTGACACGCTGCTGCTGTAGCTGCCACATATTCTGCCTCTACTGTAGACAATGCTACAATGGGTTGTTTTTTAGAAGCCCATGAAATGGCTCCTGAACCCATGTGAAAGACATAACCGGAAGTGCTCTTTCGATCATCTACACTTCCAGCCCAATCACTGTCAGTGTATCCAACTAAATTTGAATTTTCTGAAGCAGTATATAAAATACCAAACCTTTTTGTACCTTTAACATACCTCAGAATTCTCTTCGCTTCCTGCCAATGTGCATCCTTTGGCTTCTCCATAAATCTGGAAATTAAGCTAACAACATGCATTATGTCGGGCCTAGTTGCAGTCAAATACATGAGGCTGCCAACTATGCTCTTATACAAGCTAGGATCAAAATCCTTGCTGCTGTCCTCTCTGCTGAGTTTTAATCCCATCACCGTGGGAGTGATCACTGCTTTGCTCTCCTGCATATTAAATCTTTCCGGCACTTCATTAACATATTTTGGCTGTGAGATAAAAATCCCATTTTCATTTTGTTCTACTTCTATTCCTAAGAAGTATTTCAACAAACCCATGTCATTCATTTCAAATTCTTCTTTCATGACTGTTTTAAAATTTTCAATAAGGTAATCATCATTACCTGTGAAAATAACATCATCAACATATAAAACTACAATCAACATTTTTCCATCTTTTTCTTTGATGTAGAGGGTGGGTTCTCCCTCACACTTTTCAAATCCATTTTCCAGTAGATAGGAATCTATCCTACTGTACCATGCTCTTGGTGCTTGCTTCAGCCCATAAAGAGCTTTCTTCAACTTGCACACTTTGTGCTCTTGGCCTTTCTTCTCATAGCTGAGAGGCTGTTCAATGTAAACCTCTTCCATTAACACTCCATTTAGGAATGTTGACTTCACGTCCATTTGGTAAACTTTCCACTTATTTTGTGCTGTTATGGACAACACTGCTGTCACGGTTTGACGACAAGTCTTGCCTTGTGTCTCTCTATTTTGCCTTCAGCATTACTCTTGGTCTTGTAGACCCATTTAACTCCAATGACATCTTTACCGTTTGGGAATTCAACCAAATCACATGTCTTGTTTCTTTCTATGGCATTAATCTCCTCATCCATAGCTTCTATCCATTTCTTATCCTTAATAGCTTCTTCGAAATGAATAGGATCATCAACATGACAATATAAAGCAAACAAAGAATTGATACCTTCATTTGCTGCCTCTTGTGCATAAATGTCATTCAAATTTCTGAACTTCTTACCTCTTTCATTTGGTGTACAAATGCTTGAAGAAGCACTTGAATTTCCTCCTTGTGGTGTGCTTGGAGAAGAACTCTCATTTCTCCTCAAGGGTGTCTCTTGCTGCTCTTGTGTTGGTGCTGCTGTTTGGGGATGTATTTCGGCCAATTCATCATCATCTTCATCATGAGATAAACAGTGTTTAACATTCACTGTTTTCTCTATGCTTCCATCCCAAGCTTCCTCCTCAATAAACTGAACATCTCTGCTCACAATAAACTTCTTGGTGGATGGGTTATATAACCTGTAGGCCTTGGATTCCTCACTATATCCAATGAAAATACATTTCTTCCCCTTGCTGTCCAACTTCTTCCTTAACTGATCCGGAATGTGTGCATAAGCCACACATCCAAAAACCTTCATATGTGTGACACTTTGCTTTGTGCCACTCCATGCCTCTTCTGGCACTTTGTTCATCACTGCTTTTGTAGGGCACCTATTCAAAATGTATGTTGCACAATGTACAGCTTCAGCCCAATAATCATTAGGCAAATGCTTTGCCTTTAACATACTCCTCACCATGTCCATTATGGTTCTATTCTTCCTTTCGGCTACTCCATTTTGCTGCGGAGTATATCTAGTTGTAAACTGCTTTTGAATACCATTTTCTCTACAAAATGGTAGAAAATCTTTAGAGATATACTCACCTCCTCTATCAGTCCTTAGGAATTTGATGTGCAGCCCACTTTGGTTTTCCACAAGTGCTTTGAAATTGCAGAATTTTTCAAACACTTCACTTTTATTTTTCAAAAAGTAAACCCAAGTTTTTCTTGTAAAATCATCTATGAATGTTAACATGTAGTGGCTACTAGCAAGCAATGGAGTTTGCATCGGTCCACACAAATCTGAGTTGACAATCTCTAAGGGTGCCTTTGCCCTTATGCTTTTCCTGGAAGGAAAACTTTCTCTGTGTTGTTTCCCCAAGATACAACCTTCACAAAGGCTGTCCGGCTTCTCTATCAATGGTAAACCTCTTACCATTCCTTTTCTGTTCAACAAATTAAGACCTCCAAAGTTGAGATGTCCAAATCTCAAGTGCCATAACCAATTTTCATCTTTTGGTTCGCTTTGGATAGCCTCTTGTGTCACTGCTGCTATCTTTTCTTCATTCTTCAAATCTGCTCTCATTCTAAGAGGGAAAATCATGTTCCTTGTCATCTTCACTTCAGCAATACATTGTTTGCTGGGTGGTTTGTCCATGATGGTACAAACATCATCCTCAAAAAATACATTGTACCCCTTTTGGACAAGCTTTCCAATACTTAAGAGGTTACACTTCATTCCTGGAACATAATCGACATCTGCTATGGATTTCTTTGCACCTTTCCTTGTTAAGACATTTACATTTCCTTTTCCCATAACAGAAACTTTGCTATCAGTTCCTAGTGTGACTTGTGACTTCACACTCTCATCTATCATAGAAAACATTGCTAAGTTTCCTGTCATATGGTTACTGCAACCGGAGTCTAGAAACCATAAATCCTCATTCTTTTCTTCAGCCATATTACAAGCCAAAAACAAATTATCTTGGCTGAGATTTTCTCTAGTGAAATTTGCACTAGTTCTACTTCCCATATCATGCTGCTTCTTTCTACATTCATTAGCATAATGACCATATTTCTTACAATAGTGACATTGGACATTGGACTTATCATACCTCTGTCCTTGAGCATTCTGCTGACCACTTTGCTGGCTGCTGCCTTGGCCTTGATGCTGATTTGGATTGCTGGCCCTTCCTTGACCATTTGCTGGACTGTTCCTTCTACCTTTGTTTTGGCTTCTGCCTCTTCCTCTTTTGTTTCCTCTGCCTTGTCCTCTTCCTCTTCCGAAAGACATCTGGGTCTTAAAGGCATGTTCTAGAGATGAGTTTTCACTCCTACCCAATCTCTGTTCATGAGTCATCAGTGATGCATGTAGCTCATCCACTGTGAACTTTGTGAGATCCTTAGTCTCCTCTATGGTGGTGACAATCACATCGAATCTTGAGGGTAGACTCCTCAAGAGTTTTTCCACAATCCTCTTGTCTTCAAGAGTCTCTCCATGAGATCTTATTTGTGTGACCATTCCAATCACATGAGTGAAGAATGAGTCAATAGTATATGACTCTTTCATACAGAGAGTCTCAAAGTCTCTCCTCAACAACTGAAGTTTTGTTGTCTTCACTTTTTCCATGCCTTGATAGGTTGTCTTGAGAGTTTCCCATGCTTCTCTGGATATCTTGGCTGCTTCTATCCTTGGAAACACACTCTCATGTACTGCTTGATACAATAAGAAGAGAGCTTTGGAGTATTTCTTCCTATTTCTCTTCAGCAACTCTCTCTCTGCCTGAGTTAAATCATTAAACTCTTCTTCATCTGCTGGCTCTTCAAAGCCATCCTCAACAAATTCCCATAGGTCTTGGGAGACAAATAATGCTCTCATAGTTATTGACCAGTAGTCATAATTTTTCCCATTAAACATTGGGAGATGGATATTTCTCATACCCATACCAGTGCTGGCTCCAACCATTCTGCACTCTTAACTATGATTTAAAAACACTTGACTGTGTATTCAAATAACTGACTGTTCTGCAACAGTAACACAAAATCTGTATAGAGAAATACCTTGAAGTCTTTTTCGCTGAGTCTTCACACTGCTGGAGAAGTTGATGCAACAAAGAACTCCTTTCCTTCAGCTTCTTTGATCTTCAAAGAGCCTGGACTAGCTCCGATACCATGTTGGAATATTTAAAATTTCAGAACAACAATGGAGAATAAAATTACCCCTCTTCAACACAGAGAAAATATTAAAATTTCACTCACAGGAGACAGAGTTCAACACTGAAAACTAACTATTTCATTCATTGTAAAAATATATTACAATAAAAAACTTCTTCCTCTATGAGGGATTACAAAATGCTGGACTGTTACCAGACACAGTGCCTAGCAAAACTCTTCTCTGTCTCACACAGAAAAAATACTCTGTTCCTCAAAAGAAATGAATGCACTGGTGTGCCATTCAAATTTTCACACTCTGCTGTGTGTAAAAATAAAACTTACAATGTCTGAACAATGCACACTATAGCCTCCTTTCTTTTAACTTCTTTTTATATGCCATGACATATAAAAATAAAACAACTTTAAAAAGAAATAAGATTAAAAAAAAACTAAAGTCAAAAACAATTTTACTATGGGCCATGGCCTCTCCTTTTGAAAACCCTCAATTGATATATATGATTGATATATATGTAAAACATATATATTCATACGTTGACTGTACCCACGATTTTTTTTTTTAAACAAATATTAAAACAGACTATGTTATAAAGGGCTTTGACCACCGGACGTCAACCAAACATTAAACATTTTTGCAATCGATTTCGGGTGCCAAAAAAATTTGTTGACGTCATCAAAAATGTGATGCGGAATTTCTATTAAATCCAGCTTATGAATTTTCCGCGTCCGATTTTGGGCAGCCGTACGGACGGCTGAGTGTGATGCGAAATTTCTCACAATTCCGCCTCAATAAAATTCAGATCCGGGTTTGCTGTTGAGAATTCTCCGTTTCAAAAAATGCAGTGATGAATTTGACTGCTCAATCAAAATGGCAAGCGGCTAGCGTTCAATGTCCTGCAGATGGAAATGGAAAGCGGCTCACCGAAATCTGCACGGTTTTTCTTTTCATACTGCGATCTTGACTGATCGCTGGAGATAGAAGGCGACTCACTGCACTGTGGACGGCTGAAAGTAATTTTTAACACTCGAGGGAAATTTCTTTAATGGTTTGTTTGAGGATACCTTCTTGTTTGGTTCATGTTATGTTGACTATTATTGACTTGATTGTTCTTACAATCTGCTGCCACATGACCATGTTCATGGCAAGAAAGACATATGATGGTTTTCCTAAGAGAAAAGAATCTCCTTTGAGATCTTTCGAATTTGTTCAACTCATTCATTAGATTTTGATATCGATGTTTGTTATTGTTTTATTCTTTATTAATAATGGTATTTTTCCCTTCTCCTACAAGTCTTTTTAGGAAATATACACTATCACCTTTAATATCTGCCTTTTTTGAGCATTTCATGGAGGGAACCTCCTCTTCTAGCTACTTACAAAACCTGTTCTTTTCATCTAACTGTCATAGATGCAATAATCTCATAATCTAATCTTACATATTGTATTTATTTCTCCTTTAGTTGGTTATTCATAACATCTCCTAATCTCCTTGCTTCTTCAAGTTGTGCCTTTAGGCCAACAATTTCTTCCTTTGCTCATATTCTCTCTCATCACATATTTGCACCAGTTTCTTCAGATCTTTGTTTTCATTCTTCAATCTTCCTATTTCTATCAAGACACTGTCAAGTTTGGCTTGTTATTAAACTATCTTTTCTTTATGGAAATCATGTGCATTCACATTAACAGTGACCTCATTTGACTGAAACTTTTCCTTTTGAAAGAGGTTTTTCTTCTTGTTGTTTATCTTCTTCTTAAAAATGTAGCCACTAGTGTCTCCTTCATGCATGAAATGAAATCTATTCCAGATTTCTTTTGCAAAAGTTAAATCCACTACTGTATCAAGATCCTTGTTATGAAGATTGTTATACATTATGCATTTTTCCTTGGCATTCCACTATTATTCTTGCAAAGAGGGAGTGTCTTTGCAGTAACCATCACATACAAGTTTCCATACACCAGTTCCATAAGCCATTAAATCTGTTTTAACCTTATCTCTCCATTCATGAAATATTGTTGAACTCAACACAGGTACACTTTGATAGTCCATGACTCAACCGGATCTCCTTCAAGCTATTAGGCTTACACCAAAGGAATTGGCTCTGATACTAACTAATGAACCCTTCACTAAACCAAGGGGTGCGGGGGGGAGGTGGGGGGTGCGTGAATCAGTTTAGTCCATTCATGGACATTAAAATTATTTTATTAAACTCATTAACAAAGCTATTACATGAGAAACTTAATAAATAATGATCAACAAACTGAATATGTGAACAACAAGTAATAAGAAGACTAACACATCACATCAACACATAATAATAATGCACATGGACACGAGATATAAGTGGAAACCCATAAGGTATAAAACCATGATCTTATTATTGTTGTGATGCCAAGGCAAGCTCCTACTCCTTATTACATCTAGTTTTATGTAGGCTCCAACCTACAGGAGGCTGCTACCTCAAATTTCTGCAAGCTACAATGTACAAGGAATCTCCAACTCCCATGTGTTTTCTGCAGGCGACAACCCATTGGAGGTTCCTACCTCAACCAGTTCCAACTGAACATTTATCAAGACAAAAATTGAGAGGAGACTACAATCCCCTGATGTAAATAATAAATAACAATGTGTTGGTTTACCTAGTCATAAATTCTGCATCTCTCCATCTTCATTTCTGCCTCTTCTTCCCTTTAAATCTGCTTCACATAAGCTCCATATGTTCCAGGTAATTAATGCATAACATCTCAATCATCTCACTTACATTTTCCAAATCTATAACTTCTTCATGCACTCCAAAATGACATCTTTTATAGAGATAATTTGATGGATGTTTGTATTCCACATAGGAATATGAAGTGAATAGGCTTGAATATATGCCTTCCACTCATTCATTTCCACACACTTCATATCTTGAATTTTAGACCACACAATAAATAAATAATCCAATATCAATTTCAGCCACATGTAATGATTAAATGCATCAACTTAATGCCAACATCAAATAACAAAGTCTATCATTAATGCATCACAACGATCTTTGTCTTTGCCTTGGAGTCTTGCCTTTGCATCACAACAAGTTAGCTCATTCAATCAATTTCACATCATTATAAATTTTTCAATGTAGTAGTTTCACTAAACTTTTGTCTTCTTTTCCTTGTTGCTCGTTTATAATTTTGTTGATCCCGATCTGCTCCTTTGCCATCAATGACAATATTTCCAACATATGTCAGCTTCTTTAGGGGCTTTTAATTTTAAAATTCCAAAATCACTGGTTGATTGCTTAATTTCTCATTTTTTTCAGCTTCTTTTTCACGGACTATATTCTTAGGTGGCCTTCTTTTCCTCTTCTTTCTAATTTTTGTTTCATGGTTTCTTCCTTCTTATTTCTAGACAAGAGAATGTGCCATTTTCTAAGTGATTACCCCTAAACTAACATGACCTCTTTCAACATTATCAAATCTTGGAGGAGGAATTCAATAACAAGAGGAGTGTCAATTTGGGACTTTGCAGGAATATACTTCTATTGAGGAGGCTTGGCACTCCCTTTATTAATTGGGACCTTCTCTGAACCATTTACCCATCCTCTGGATCCACTATTGGAGCTTCTTCACTCGATATTCCCATGTGTTGATTAGGGTTTGGGTCCTCCTCGCCCTTTCCCGCTTGACTCTACAATACATCAAATGGGTTTTTAGAAGTTAAAGCCCCATTTTTATTTTGAGCATCATGATTCTTATCTCCTGAATATTTGTTTCGATTTCCACCCTGTGTTTGCGTCTACCATTGTTTTCTTTGATCTGTAGGGGGATTTGGCCCCTTGTTAGTAGGGGATTATTTGCAATTCCTGACAAAATTTCCATATTCATGACAGAATCGACACTTGAAGGGGATTTACTCGTAATATGGGGTTTGAAAATGAGTCCATCCTCCAAAAATGAGATTTATTTAAGAGGGAAAGACCTTTTCCAAATTGACTTCAACACAGATCTTAACATAAACAAACTGAGATCCCTTGAGTACGGCCCTATCGAAATACTAGCTAACACCATTTCCAATTTCTCTGAGACAATCATCACTCCAACACGAAAGCAACAATTGCTCTCAGACAATCATCACTCCGAAAAAATACAGACCATTTCTAAAAACTACATCCTTGTCTTCTTTCAATTTAAATAAAAAAGTAAAGAACCCATTTCCACGGGCATAAAGCTTGATATTACCTTTCATTATCTTCCAATATTTTTTATCCATTCGTCCATAAAGCGAGGAGATGGCCATGTCCCTTTGAATTTTGAAATCAAGGCTCATTTAGAAAATGACAATGTTGTTCTTCTTAAGCCCACTAGAAGGGCCATCGAAGGGATGGAATTAGATTTCATGATTGCACTTCTTTTCTTTCGAGCCTATTTGAAAGATTCACCACTAACTCCTAAAAGGAAACAACTCCATCAAGTTGGGGAGGGGGAGGAACCCCCTCCAAGGATGACATCATGTGGAAAACAACGTAGACTACCATTTCGGCACCAAACAAGCTATTTCTTTATTAAGAGCCATGAGATACCTTTACTTTTACTAATTCATCACCTAGTTGATTCTCTCTCTAAAGAGGTGGAAATGTTTTAAACATAAAAAGATAATAACTAATTAGATCTTAGACTTTTGATCCATAACGATAATAAGATTGTCTTTTAGATTAACCATATCAATAATTTTTTTTTTTTACTTTGTAAAAGAAAGATGTTTCGAACAATCTACTTTGGTTCATCCTCACCAAAAAGGTGAAAAAATCAATCTATCCAAATGTTTAAATATCAAAGATGCATTAGTGGAAAGGTACTCTACCTAGGTATTTATAATGGGGACCCTATTGTAATATTCACCATTCAACTATTCAATATATATATATATATATATATATATATATCAACACAATGTTACATAATAGTCACTTGTTAGACATGGACCAAAGAGAGTTGCATAGGGATTTTCAAAGGCAACCATAAGTTATCTTTGACAAAAATTAACTAAAGAGTAATATACATGAGTAGTTGTCAACAATTTGTTACAAATATGGAATTTTGTTGCTAGCACTTTGTTGCAAATTTGGAAATTGGCTACCAATGGTAAGGGTTTAATTATCAATTTATCTACCTTCTTCTCAACCATTTACCCTACCACCTCCCAAAGCTCCTAAGGAGAATCCTAGAAAGAAAAAATAATACCAAGGAACTTGAAATATTAATTATGTTGGTTCGAATTCTAGTTTTAGGAGGTTAGTGACTCTAAAATTTCCCTTTGGTTGTGTGTAGCATTGACCCTTGGACTATTAATACTAGACCTTGAAGGAACACCAGAAATGTTGAGACAATTTATGGTATGGCTTTAGAATTGTTGTTTCTTTCAGATAATAAAAAAACAATCATTTTCAAATTAAAGTGTTTGTTTATTAACTACCCTTCCTCAAGGTCAAGAAGAGGAATACCTTGAAAGTTTACTTGATTGTTTACAAAATTAAGCAAGTAGCCAAGTGCCTCAATTTTCATGACATAGGGGGTTGCACCCAAGGGGAAACATTTTCTAATGCACTAAAATAATCCAATTCCATATAATTCACATTGATAATAAACATATAGGCAAAGAGGGTTTCCATGTAGTGATGAAAAATGGGTTGAAACCCTCGGGCTTTGAGCATGGCTAAGATGAAGGGCCACTCTATTTGATCATTAAAATCATTTTTTTATAAACAAGGTATGAGGCTTGAACTCGTTCCGCTTCCTCCCAAACTACAATAACATTATCAAGAATGTATCACCCCAAATAAAGTCAATGTCCTTAAGCTAAATTGTGAAAAGTATATAATTTAGCCACAAAGCCAAATAATTGACTATCAATCTTGTTACATGTGTTGAACAAAGTACTAGGAAATCAACTCATGATAACCTTTGGGTCCCTTGCCTTGTGTACGAACTGAATGAGTCCTTAATTAATCCCCACCACTATAGACTAATTGTGCAAGGCTTCATTGTAAACCTTGTTGGAAAATCAGAAAGGAAGAAATATTTCTTTATGATGATAATTACTTATGATATTCTTGTGTTCTTATCAACTTTCTTATGTTATTCTTTTATCTTTGTTTCATCAAGCAATTATCAAATACAAAACATGAAGATCAAGGACACCATTTGTAGGTAGACAGCCAGGGGAAAACCCCTATACAAGGGAAAACCCAGTCAATAAGTCTTCCTTCAGTAGATTCATATGACAGTGAGGCAACCAAGATATTATACCAACAGACCTTGCTCCTCCACCAAATCAACCTTATATGATGTAGGTGTTGATATTTTGAGGTAGCATCGGGTGTGCTCTAGCCCTGAAATTTTGTGGAGGGGCTAAGACACATGAGAGCTCAAAACCGAGAAAGAATTTGAATAAATTTCATCTAGTGTTGAATTTATTATAATAATTAAGTTTTTTAATGAGGACCCTAAGTATAACTTAGGGAACTAGAAAAATTAAAGTGAATTAATTAAACACATGTGATGAAATGTTCTAAGTGATGTGGATCAAAAAAAAATTTAATCTGAGCCGTCGATTAGAGATCATATCACATCCGTTGGTTTTCCAATGAGAAAAGTATAAAGGAAAGGCTTGGGGTCAATTGGAGACTCACACACACTGGCAGAGCACTTAAGCTAAGTCGAATTTCTGGGGCATGGTTTGGCAAGAAATTCAAAGTGAGTTTGTAGTGGAGTGAGAGGAAGAGATCGATAAGGGATGATCTAATCCAAGGCCGAGGATACAACAAGGAAAAGGGGCAGTGAGTACCAGTCAGCGCAGAGCCAACCTGGAGGACGCAGTTCAACCAACACTAGGCAGAGACTGCACAGAGGCCGCGTAAGCCCAACCAGTGTGACGTAGACCCAGCCAGTGGTAGAAATTTTCTATTTCCCACCCCGGTTTTCAGTTTCACCTTATTTCTCCAAAATAGTTAAATGCCCTTTCCCATATCCATACATTCAACAACTGGAAAAATAAATTTTGCTGAAAACAAAAATTCTGGAAATATTACAGAATGTTGGAAAATGCAGAAATAAATATCAGCACATACAAACAGCCATTCAACACATTTAAACACAGTGATTTTTGGTCAAGGTGACCTTGGAAAAACCCCCTACAACTCTTGGGGAAAACCAGTTCGAAAGCTCCTTCTTATTTCTGGAAAATGCTTTTTACAGTGAGAGAAATATTCAGCAAAAAAATCAGCAAGTAAACTTTACAACTTATCTCGTTTTCCGTGCTTAACCACCGCCTCGGAAAATGTGCAAACAACAAAACAGAACAGCATTAAATGCTGTACGGCCTCCTCGATTTTCGTGCCCAGAAAATCTACAATAAATGCAGTTGTACGGCCTCCTCGATTTTTGTACAAAACAGCATAAATGCTGTTGTACGAATCTCGATTTTTGTGCCAAAAGAACAGCAGAAACTTGCTGTATGGAATCTGCCTCGATTTCCATGCAAGAGGACAGCCACTTGCTGTACGGCCTGCCTAGAAATTCATGCCAAATAAAACAGCCCTCTGCTGCCTCAAAAACTAAGCCAAACTGCTGTACGGCCTCTTGGAATTCGTGCCAAAAAGCTGTTGTACGGTCTTCTAGAAAATCGTGCCAAAAATTGCCTTGGAATGTGTGCCAAACTCTGTTGTATGGACTTGCTGAACCGCTGCCTTGGAATGTGTGCCAAGTTGCTGCCTCCTTCTCCTCACTGCCCATAAATCTCCCTTGCTCTCTTGCTCTCCTTCTCTCAATCTGCTCATGAAAGAAAAAAAAATGACCTTTTCCTCATTTTCCTCCTTTAACCTAACCCTAAGTGACTTTTGGGGAATCCCTAAATCCAATGGCTAAAATAGATTGAGATCTAGGGCTGAGATTAAATGCTCATTTAAATCTCACTTTCTATTTTTTAATTCACTCCACTTTAATAAAGACCCACTTAGTCATTTATTTCCAAAGTCACTTTTTCCTTTCTAATTTTACATTGACTTTATTAAAGTCACTTTAAAATTAGACTTTAGTAACTTTATCACATAAAGTCACTTTTAAATTAGATTTGACTTTATAAAAAAATTATAAAGTCACTTTAGGAGAAAAATTAAATTATTTTGGACACTTTTCCCTAGGCCAAAGATCAAAGCCTTAGGGAACCACCTGTCCTCCGGTAACCAAATTTCAACACTCCCTCTCACCGAGGAATGTGTTCTTCACCACACCCATCTTGTCTCTGAAGTAGACATGCTTGCCCCGTGGTAAGGCTTTGGTAAGAATATCTGCAACCTGCTCATCAGTGGGAATATACTCAAGCTTCATAGCTCCTTTCTGAACATAGTCTCTGATGAAATGATATTTGATCCCAATATGCTTTGACCTGTCATGAAATACTGGATTCTCCGTGAGTTTAATGCAACTCTGATTATCACAGTAAATCACTGAAGGTCTCAACGGCTGACCAAATAAGCCAAACAACATCTTGCGAAGCCAGCAGGCCTCACAACTAGCTAGATTGGCTGCCATATACTCTGCTTCCGCTGAACTCAATGCTACTGACTGCTGCTTCCGGCGGAACCATGACACCACTACCGAACCCAACCCAAAACAACACCCTGAAGTGCTCTTCCTATCAGAAGCACAACCTGCCCAATCAGAATCAGTGTAACCTGCCAATCTCACTCCATCCCCCTGCCTGTAGTCCAGACCATAATCCACTGTCCCCTGCAAGTATCGCAAAATGTGTTTTGCAGCCACCCAGTGAACCTTCCTAGGCTCACACATAAACCGACTCATCGTGTTGACTGCAAAACAAATATCTGGTCTAGTGTTGACCAAATACATCAAGGAACCAATCAGCTGTCTGTACAATGTGGGATCCACCAACTCGGAATCCGAAGCATGAAGCTTCTTCCAGTTGGTGATCATCGGTGTCGACATGGGTCTACAATCCTCCATGTGGAATCTACCAAGGATGTCCACAATATACTTCCCCTGCCCTAGGAAGAAATGCCCCTCCTCCTGCCACACCTCCAAACCCAAAAAGTAATGCATCAAGCCGATGTCCTTCATCTCAAACTCCGCCGCAAGATCTCTCTTGCAGTGCTCTATGAGTCTCTCTGCACCTGTAATGACTAAGTCATCCACATACAGCACCAGAATGAGAGGCTCCTCACCTATCAAAATATAGTAAAGGTTCGGATCTGCCTCACTCTTTGTGAAACCCATCCCCTGCAAGTATGTATCTATCCTGGAGTACCAAGCTCTGGGAGCTTGCTTCAAGCCATAAAGGGCCTTCTTTAGTCTGCACACATGGGACTCCTTCCCATGCACCTCAAAGCCCTGTGGCTGCTCAATGTACACCTCCTCCTGTATGAAGCCATTGAGAAATGCGGTCTTCACATCCATCTGGTGGATCTTCCAACCCATCTCTGCTGCTATCGATATAATGGAGCGGATCGAAGTATATCGAGCCACGGAGCGAAGGTCTCCTCATAATCAACTCCCTCTACCTGGGAGAACCCTCTAGCCACAAACCTCGCTTTGAATTTCTCAATGCTGCCATCTGCAGCGTGCTTTACCTTGTAAAGCCATCTGGAAGTAACCACGGATTTGCCCTCAGGCCTCGGCACCACCTCCCAAACATCATTCTTCATGATAGAAGAATACTCCTCCCGCATGGCCTCTCTCCAGACCTGCTGGCTAGCTGCCTCCTCATAGCTAGAAGGCTCAGAGTCAAGGATGCTGGTAGCCATTGCCATATAGCTACAAAACCTCTCAGGTGGTCTGCTCTCTCTGACCGGCCTCTTAGGCTCAGCAATAGATGTGGCATCTCTCAAGGTGTCCTGAAGCCACTTGGGCTTCCTCTTCCCTGAGTGCACTTCTCCCGCCGGAGAATAAAACTCCTCCTCCTCAACATCAGGAGCCTGAACTCCTGACTGTCTGTCTGCTGTCCTCCTGCCTGCACCTGAACCTGTAGATGCTGAGGTACCGTGTGAACCGTCCATCAGTGGACTCCCCAGTGAACTGCTCTGTGGACTGCTCTGCGTGCTGCCCATAGCACCACCCCTCTGACTCTGCGAGCCACTCCCCACTGACGGACCTGACATCGTCATAGATGTACCTCCGAATCCTCCTGATCCCTGCCCACTGGATCCCTGCGACTGACTCAACTGCTGCTGAGGGTCTGGCTGATCCAGATACTCTAACTCCCGTGACCTCCTAAAGGCCCTGTCCTCCTCGAACTTCACATCTCGTCTGACAACAAATTTCCTCTGCGCAGGAATGTAAATCCGAAAGGCCTTGGAGGTCTCACCGTAGCCCACAAAGATACCCTTCTCTGCGGTGGGCTCTAGTTTGGTCCTCTTCTCCTTGGGTATGTAGGAGTATGTCATGCACCCAAAGATACGAAGATGACCCATATCAGGCTTCTTCCCAGAAAAAGCCTCCTCCGGAGTCATGTGCCCTAAGGCACGATGCGGACTCCTGTTCTGCAAGTAAACAGCTGTGTTGCAGGCCTCTGCCCACAAAAACAATGGCAACCCCTGATCATGTAACATGGCTTTGGCAGCCCCTCCGATGGATCTGTTCTTCCTCTCCGCAACCCCGTTCTGTTGGGGGTTGTAAGGAATAGTGAACTCCCTCCTAATGCCTGCCTCCGCACAATAGTCAAAAAACTCTCCAAGGTGTACTCTCCACCATTGTCCGACCTCAGGGACTTGATCTTCCGACCTGTCTGTGTCTCCACAAGAGCTCTAAACTCCTAAAACCGCTTGAAGACCTCACTCTTGGTCTTCAAGAAATAAATCCAGGTCCTCCTGGAGTGATCATCAATGAATAACACATAGTACTCATATCCACTCAAGGAAACATGAGACATCCGACCGCCCACATCGGAATGAATCAAATCAAGTATCCCAGTCGCTCTGCTGTCACTGCTGGGAAAAGGGGATTTGGCAAACTTGCCCATCGCACATCCTCTGCAAGTATCAAAGTGATCAGTACTGAAATCTGGCACGCCTGTAGTGATCTCCCGCAAGGTCCTCAAGGCTCCATGATACATATGCCCCATCCTGCGGTGCCAAATCTCACACAGCTCAGAACTGCTTGCTCTGCTGTCGGTGCTACTGCTCAATGCCAAAAGGGGCTGAAATGCAAACTTGTACACCTTTGTATGGCGTACACCTATCACTCTAGCTGAATCAGCTGGAGTGCCCCTGGGATACATCAGCACCTGTCCTCCCCTGAACAGTACCTCATATCCTCTATCCTCCAAAGCTGAGACGGATATGAGGTTCTTCCTCATCCATCGGCATTACGTGCTGATTCACACCAAGGAGGTTTGGACTCTCTAAAATGTTAATGTCCCCACACCGATCGCTCTAACAACTCTGTCATCACCGAGTACTACCTCTATACGTGGCCACTGAAAGCTTCCGAGAAGTACTCACGACTCCTCTGCGTTATATGACGTGAAGCCCCTACCGTCCACATACTCGATAATTCGAAGATGTTCTTCCGCTAATCGAGGGAGATGCATGCTCCACCTCTAAACCCCTATGATCCGGATTTAGAGGACTCACACGCAAGGAGCGCAAGGACTCAAACTTCCTACGAAATTAATCTTCAGAAAGTCCTCAACCTCTGTTGAAGCTGCCATGCTCTCGTTCTTCCCCTTCTTCTTCTTCTTCTCCGGACACACAACTGCATAGTGTCCCATCTTCTGACAATTCCAACACTTCACCTTGGAATAGTCCTTCTGTGTGTTACCCTGTTTACCTTTACCTTTGCCTTTGCCCCCACCATTACTTGTGGAAGCCTGTTTCTTCCCTTTGCCTTTCTTGCCTCCTGCCAACAGTGCTACATCCTCATCCTGCTCAACTGGCTTGGCTGCCCCAAGCTGACCTTTCCTGATCTCTGTCTGAATGCAATCATCCCAAAACCTTTCCCATGTGGGAAGGGTCTCACGTGCACAAACCCCATCAGCAAAGTTCATCCATGAACTGGGGAGGCCATTCACTGCAATCCACACCAACTCAGTGGGTGGAATGACCTCTCCAATCGCTGTCAACTCATCTCTCACATTAGTAATCTTTGTGAGATATCCAGCTGCACTATCAGTCTTACCCATCTTAATGTTCTTCAGCTTCTCCTTCAGGACCATTTTTCGGTTCTCATTGGTACTTTGGTAGAGGTTGGTCAATGCTGTCCACATCTCATGAGCATTTCTCTTTCCTCTCACATGAGGAATGCAATGGTCTTTGATTCCGTCTAGAATCAGTCTCTTACCCTTGTTGTTATTTTTATTATATGCTGCCAACTGAGTAGCATCAGTAGGCACATTTACAGGGTTCTGTGCGGTATGCACCATTATGTCCCAGACTTCCGCCTCCTCAAAGATACTTTGCATTCTCTCCTTCCAAACACTGTAATTGGTATGCCCATCCAACCTATCCTCCACCCTCAGTCCCAAAGACATCCTGCTGTCCTAAAACTGAAAAATAGCACTGTTGTAGTAAAGGTAAAAATTATGTTTGTGAAAAAATCAGCTTGCTGGAATTTTCTGAGTGAAAAATCAGCAGGCTGTATTTTTCTCCTTGCTGTCCCAAACTGCTCTTTCAGCACTCAACCTCTGATACCATGTAGAAATTTTCTATTTCCCACCCCGGTTTTCAGTTTCACCTTATTTCTCCAAAATAGTTAAATGCCCTTTCCCATATCCATACATTTAACAAGCTGGAAAATAAATTTTGCTGAAAACACAAATTCTGAAAAAATTACAGAATGCTGGAAAATGCAGAAATAAATATCAGCACATACAAACAACCATTCAACACATTTAAACACAGTGATTTTTGGTCAAGGTGACCCTGGAAAAACCCCCTACAACTCTTGGGGAAAACCAGTTCGAAAGCTCCTTCTTATTTCTGGAAAAATGCCTTTTACAGTGAGAGAAATATTCAGCAAAAAAATCAGCAAGTAAACTTTTACAACTTATCTCGTTTTCCGTGCTTAACCACCGCCTCGGAAAATGTGCAAACAGCAAAACAGGAACAGCAATAAATGCTGTACGGATTTTCTCGTTTTTCGTGCTCAAAAATCTGCAATAAATGCAACGGTACAGCCACCTCGAAATCTGTGCCAAAACAGCAATAAATGCTGCTGTACGGACCTCGAAATTTGTGCCAAAAGACAGCAGAAACTTGCTGTACGGAATCTACCTCGATTTCCGTGCAACAGTACAGCCACTTGCTGTACGGCCTGCCTAGAAATTCGTGCCAAATAAAACAACCCCTTTGCTGCCTCGAAATCTGTGCTGAAACTGCTGTACGACCTCTTGGAAATCGTGCCAAAAAGCTGCTGTATGGCCTTCTAGAAAATCGTGCCAAAATCTGCCTTGGAATGTGTGCCAAACTCTGCTGTACGGACTTGCTGAACTGCTGCCTTGGAATGTGTGCCAAGCTGCTGTCGCCTTCTCCTCACTGCCCAGAAATCTCCCTTGCTCTCTTGCTCTCCTTCTCCCAATCTGCTCATGAAAGAATGAATGACCTTTTCCTCCTTTTCCTCCTTTAACCTAACCCTAAGTGACTTTTTGGGGAATCCCTAAATCCAATGGCTAAAACAGATTTAGATCTAGGGCTGAGATTAAATGCTCATTTAAATCTCACTTTCTATTTTTTAATTCACCCCACTTTAATAAAGACCCACTTAGTCATTTATTTCCAAAGTCACTTTTCCTTTCTAATTTTACATTGACTTTATTAAAGTCACTTTAAAATTAGACTTTAGTAACTTTATCACATAAAGTCACTTTTAAATTAGATTTGACTTTATAAAAAAATTATAAAGTCACTTTAAGAGAAAAATTAAATTCTTTTGGACACTTTTCCCTAGGCCAAAGATCAAAGCCTTAGGGAACCACCTGTCCTCCGGTAACCAAATTTCAACACCAGTGAAGCACAGCACCAGCAGAGGTGACACAAGCCTAGCGTGGGAAACACAAAGGCAACATATTACCAGTCAGGGTGATGTAATGGGGACGCTGGACAGTGAGGGCTGATGCAGGGGCTGCAGAGGTAGCGTTGAGGGTTCTAGTGGGCCAAAAGGGGCTCATGATCTGTAAATCATGTTTGAGGGTGTGATACAACCATATCTTCTGTCTCCGAGTGAAAGGTACAAACTGCCGTGTAATTTTTCTGTAGGGCCAACCATGTCTGGTGCCCAGAATGTTGTATTCATATTCTGCATAATAATTAAAACCCTCTAGAGTTGCTGCACTAGTTTTCCCACATTGAGTTTTTCCAGGGACATTTGTCTGAAAAATCATGTGTAATCTTGTCACATGTGTGTATTGTTCAATAAATGATATATAGATGTGTAGGTTGCAATTAGTGTATAATTTAATGTTTTTATGAAGAATTCAGTAAAATAACTTGTCATTGTTAATTAAAAAAGTAGGTGAAGTAGATCTAGATATTGCAGTATGGTTTATGTTTTGAAACTTTCACATGGTATCAGAGCATTCCAAATCAAGTTGATCCATCAGCAGAGCAGCTGAAGAAGATTGTTGCAGTGAGGGCAGCTGAAGTAGTAGATCCAGAAAAAGGGTAGCACAGCACCAGGAGGGATGCAGCCCAGCCATGTTGACGCAGAGGCCATGTAGAGGCTGACGCAGAGGCAGCGCAAAGCCTTCCAAAGTGATGCAAGAGTAGCCAGTGTTGCACAGTCGCAGAGCAGAGGCTGCGCTGAGCCAGCATGCTCACGCAGAGGCCAGCCAAAGGGATGAAGTCCGATTTTTGAGGGTGCTGTGCAGTTTTTCAAGTTTGAAAACAGAGCTTCTAATCTTTAGAGGTTGCTGGTGTGGCAAAGGTTCTGTCGGTGCATAACCGTGCCTAAAAAATGTGACAAGAGTGGGAGGAGAATAGTTGCTCAGTAGATCTGTGCCAAACAGATCTGAGATTCGATCAGGAGGGTGATCGTAGAGAAGTGTTTCAATTATTTTTGGCAGAGGATTTCCGAGAGGGAAATCAATTGTAAGAGGGAGCAGCTAGTATAGAGGTTTTATAATCGCCAAGAAACCCATATCTAGTTTTCTTTTGAGTGTTGCAACAGAAAGAGGGAGAGTAGTATATGTTCCGCAGAGTTGAGCATAGATGGTTTCTCATGGATTGAGAGATCAGGATAGTTTGGACGTCATGTCCAACTTCGTTATCTAGAGGGCTAGGATCCTGATAGTCCTGGAGGAGTACGACATCAAGGACCATGCTGAGAATTTCCTAGTTGTGCCTACCAATGCAGATCCTCTAAATAAATTCAAGGAGAATCAAGCGTGAGAAAAGTGCTTGATAATGGACTAATTCAAATATCACGTGGTTCCACATATTGCTGAGAAGAACACGAAAAATGAAATTTGGACAACTTTGGACACAATGTATCAGGGAGGCTCCATCCAAAGGAAGATGCTTCTGTAGAACCAGATGCAGTTCTTCCAGATGTAGAAGGGTGATGAAATAGATCCCTTCCTCTTCAAACTTCATACTATCCAGGACCAATTGATTTCCATGCATACTACTCTGGATGAAGGGCTCTTGGTGAGGACTGCCCTAAATGCAATCACCGAGGAATGGGAAACATTTTTCTAAAGCATATTGGGAAAGGCAGTGTTACCATCCTAGGAGGATATGTGGGAAATCCTACGTCAGGAAGAAATCATGAGGTTTACCAAGAGGCAAAGCAGAAGCAACGGTACAGTCAAAGTAAAGAAAGAGAAGGAGGAGGATGCAGCCCTTGCATCAAAGGGAGAGAGTAAACAAGGGAAGAAGAAGAGGAACCTATCCAAGGTCTAGTGCTTTAATTGTGGCAAACTTGGACACTTCACCAACAATTGTCCTAAGAAGAAGGATAAGGGATCTTCTAAATCTAAGGCAGCAGCAACAAAGGGGGACGATGGTAGTGACGATGACGTAGACATGAGTGCTCACGAGCCATGTAATTGGGGTGACATAGATCTGTAGAGTGAGCTATAGATGGAGGAGGCAGGATCCTTGAGGTGCCCAAACTCTTGGATCACATACGAGCTACGAGAGCCTTAAGACAATAGTGGGACAAGTGGAGAAGTGGGTGCAGGAGATCACAGTGAAGCGCAGGGCAGAGTTGGGACATTGTAGATGGGAGCAGCGCAGTGCATAGGCAACAAAAACGTAGGAGCAACAGTGCAGAGGCTGATGGTACTTCAACAGTGTAAATGGGGCAGTGCTTAAGCAGTGTAGAGCTGTAGCAATGTAGCGGCTTAAGGGAGACAGTGTAGCGTAGCAGCCAAGGGAGCTTCAGTGATGAGGTGTAGCCCAACTGACTTGCCTGTCAGTGATTGGGCAAGGGTCCTTCATTGCTTACTTCTCAGCAACTGAGTTACATTGCAATAGTTAGCAGTGGCAGTGCTATGGGCAGCATGATGCAATAAATTGAGAGGGAGTCATAGTACGGATGTAGTTGTGTCAGTGGCAGTGACATGGGAAGCAGTACAGAAAGAAACAACGTAGTGGATGGAGGGCATCAGGCCAAGCATCAACAACGCAAAAGCCAATGTCGAGATCAGGAAATACTTGTTGTGGATGTATTATTACAACACAATCCTTGCTAAGAGGGAGGGTTGAGATTTTTAGGTAGCATCGGGTGTGCTCTAGCCTTGAAATTTTGTGGAGGGGCTAAGACACACGAAACCTCGAAAACCCATAAAGCGTTTGGAGAAATTTCATTTGGTGTTGAAGTTATTCTAATAATTATTATTTTTAATGAGGACCCTAAGTCTAACTTAGGGAATTAGAAAAATTAAAGTGAATAAATTAAACACATGTGATGAAATGTTCTAAGTGATTAGAGATTAGATCACGGTTGTTTGTTTTCCAACGAGAAAAGTATAAAGGAAATTCTTGGGGTCATTTGGAGACACACACACACATTGGCAGAGCACTGAAGCTAAGTCAAATTTTTGGGGCGAGATTTTCTGAGAAATTTGAAGTGAGTTTTCAATGCAGTGAGGGGCAGAGATCGGCAAGGGATGATCTGATCCAAGGCCAATGATAAAGTAAGGCAGAGGGGCAGTGAGAACTAGTCAGCGCAGAGCCAGCCTAGAGGATGCAGTTCATCCAAAACTAGGCAGAGACTGCACAGAGGTTGCATAAGCCCAACCAGGGTGACGTAGACCCAACCAGCGCAACGTAGGGGTATCGCAACACTAGCATAGGTGACGCAGGGATAGCTTGGGCAGTGCAGAGGTAGTGCAACACAAGTCAGGGTGACGCACTGGGGATGCTGGCCAGTGAAGGCTAAAGCAAGGGCTACAGAGGCAACACTGAGGGTTCCAGTGGGCCAAAAGGGGCTCATGATCCGTAAATCCCGTTTGAGGGTGTGATACAGCCATATATTTTGTCTCCGAGTGAAAGGTACAAACTGTCGTGTAATTTCTCTATAGGGCCAATCACATATAGGGCCCAGAATGTTGTATTTGGATTCTGCATAATAATAAAAACCCTCTAGAGCTACTGCACATGTTTTCTAGCATTGGGTTTTTCCGGACACATTTTTCCAAAAATTCGTGTGTACTCTTGTCATATGTGTGTATTGTTTAGTAAATGATTTGTAGCTGTGTAGGATGCAGTTAGTGTTTACTTTAATGTTTTTTTTGAATAATTTAGTAAAATAACTTGTCAATGTTAATTAAACAAGTAGGTGAAGTAGATCTAGATACTGCAGTAGGGTTTCTGTTTTGAAACTTTCATAGTAGGAACCTTCAGTATTCTCTACTTATTAAAATCCTTCAGCCCAACAACATCCCATAAACTTCGATCCCAGTTACTGAAACTACTACAAAAATTTTGATCTCCCAACAACTGCAAATTTTTGACCCCCAACTTCAGAACTTCGAGCCTGCAACAGAAATTGAATTTCGGTCCCAACTTCAGCTCAATAACTTCGCACATTTGAGAGAAATATAACCCAAAAACTCGTTTTCCTTCTTCTAGCTTCTCTCCTTATCTAGAAACTTCGCACTCTTTTTTGCAACCACTTTACTACACCTCTTACTACAAATCAAACTTGATGCAAGAGTGTGTCAAATGAGGTGGATTTTATCCAATATACAACCTTCTAATGAGGTAGAATTAGCCTGTGTTGAGGCCGACTTGGTGGAGGAGGCATAACTAACCTAATTTACAATAAAATAATTTTCTTCTTTGACAAATAATTCCCAAGAAAGGTTCTTTACAATATGAAATGGACAATGACACTTGACATAAACCCTAGAGGTCTATAATGGAGACCTTGACCTAAAAACAATTGACCCAAGCATGTATTTTTTTATAAATATATTTCATTATGACTCAAACACATATGAAGATCGAACCTAGTTAAATTCTTCAACTCTCCCTCTTAAATAGAGAGGTATTCATAATCACATATATATACAAGTACATGGAAGATCTCAAAACACATGAACCACCAAGAGTTTAGGCACATACCGTGCCACGAACTATATTCTTGACCAGGGAAATATATCTGGGTGGGACTAAGATGGAATAAAGCTTTCAACCTTTATAGGTACCATCAGGCTTACTTACTAACCATCAATCCAAGGATCTAGGTGCATAATGCAAGGTCATAGCTTTATGACCAACGCCACCCTTCCTGCTTCAGGAACTAGACATCAACACATAGCCCGACCAGATGTCCTCCCAAAAATTTTGTATTACACACGATACCTCAACAAATCTCTCTCGATCAAACAGATCGATACCATCAAATATGCAAAAAATGCTTCCAAAACTTCGAGAGATTTTCATGTACAAACACAACCCAAATTAGTAACAAACTTTCAAATACACATAAGTAAACACAAACCTTTGGGTCTCCAATCCTCTTGATTCCACTTATATCGAGTTATTCATATGCAACTAGTCTATAACAACCCTAGTGAAAATTCCATGTAATAAAGTTAAAATAATAACTACGGTTGGTGGGATATGTATTCCAAGCTGAATGTTGGGAAAAACATCCTAGTGCGAGTGTTCACATAGTTTATTGTGGATAAGAAAATTTGCAAAGGCTATGGCTAAGGCATTAAAGAGGCAACAAATATTTTTGGCACATTTATTTATGAAAATAATGGAAATTAGGTGAAAAGGGAGGTAAAAGGTCACAGGTTGCACATGAGGAGGAAAATGAAGGAAAATAATGGAAAATTAAGAAAATAGAGGCCTCATCTATAAAAAGGCTTTTGATGATCAATTGGTACCTTTGTTAGTGCATTTTTGGAGCTCTCATTTCTCTCTCTCTCTCTCTCATACTCTTGGATACTTAGAGTTTTCTTGGATCACTCTTGGAGAGTGTGGATAATTGGTGATTTGGAGCAAGAAGGAAAATGAAGAGCAGGAAAGCGCAAACGGTCATCGGGATCAACAAATACAACAGGATTTAATTGCAGGTATCGCGTTGCATCTTTGTTTTCCTCATCATTTTTGGCATGCATGGTGTATGCATGTGGATTCACCTAGCCTTGCCATTTCCTAGAAAGACATGGTATTGTGGGTTTATTTCCATTGATTGTTTTCTAGTTGGTTCTCATGATTCCTTTAGCTGTGGGTTGAGTTATTAGTTCCTATAAGCCTTGGTTGTACAAACGCTCTGGAAGACCGATAGAAAAGTGTGGGTTGAGTTACTAGTCCTAGAAGCCTTGGTTGGAAAAACACTCTGGAAGCCCTAGGTGGGTTGAGTTACTAGTTCTGGAAGACTTGGTTGGGAAAATGCTCTGGAAGCCCTAGGTGGGTTGAGTTACTAGTTCTGGAAGACTTGGTTGGGAAAATGCTCTGGAAGCCCTAGGTGCATTGAGTTACTAGTCCTGGAAGCTCTGGTTGGAAAAATGCTCTGGAAGACCTGTAAAAATTGGGGTTGAGTTACTAGTCCTGGAATCCGTGGTTGGAACAAACAATCTGGAGACCTGGAACAACTTGGATAGATACCAATTTGTGATGGTTGTGTTTTCTGACCATGAGGTGGAATCACTGGTTGAGGGTTGAGGTGGTTTGAACTCTGTAATCCCTAGATTGATTATGATTTATGTGTTTGATGAGATCCCACAATCATGCTTGGAATATGGCACGAGGGTGATTAACTGGAGTGTGACTTAGCTCAACCAATATATGGTCGGGTGGAACGTGGAAGTCCCATCTCCAGTTGGTTTCTACATTCAGTAATGATAAATTAATTCCCTTGGTATTTCGTATGAAAATGTACTGATTTATCTGTGGATTCTATTGTTGTTGTATCCATTGTATTTTTGTGGTTATTATGCTGGTTATAAGCATGCATTTGATCGGTGATGATGTATGCCTCTATCTATGTTTTTACTTGTAAATGAATGCATAGTGTATCTATGGTCAAATAGGTTGTATTGCATCTAATGATGTAAGGGATCAATTCTTCTTAGTGATTCTCAAATAAGTATGAGACCCCTATGTTTAAATCTATTGTTTACACCTACAGATTCCACGTTTGTGACATGTTTGACAAAATCCCTGTCATGGCTAGCAGGGGTCTAGTTGAGTCCTTGATGATATGTTAGATTCTACATCATTTTCTTGTTGTTATTTATCATGTTTAAACTTTTCATGAAGTTCTAGGCAGTGACCTAGGCTTTGGGCCTAAAAATGTGGCTCAAATCCTGGATCTGCAGGCACAAAACCAACCAATTAGGGCACTAGCCGATGGCTTGTAGTGCTATGCCTAAGACTCTAGCCTCCCAACCACTGGAATGCAGTGTTATGCCTGCGAATATGGCTCAAAGAGGCCAAAAGTTCAGTGACCCAGGGGTAAGAGGCATGGAAGGTTGGGTTAGCTCCTGGGGGTGTCATGTATGTTGTACAAGGTCGATTTGTTGTGTTTCCGTAGTTTCCACTTCCTTAAGGTCACCTAGGAGGTTGAATATCATTATAGTAGCCTCTCCATCCATGTTTACCCCTGTTGGTTGGTTACTTGGGCAGATGTGGGAAGGGGGTGTTACATAGTGGTATCAGAGCATGGTTCAACCCTTGGACTGGATGGGCAATGTGTTGGTCATGATTTTCTGTTGGTTGCTTATGTGTTTATCATAACTATGGTTTATGTGTTTGTTGCATCCGTGTTGTGTTGGATGTGGTGGCAGTAGTGTCTCCATGGATGGGATAATGGTGTTATTGTTGTTAACATGTTGTCATGTGTATATGACTGATTGTGTGTTGTTCATGCTTGTGTATTGTGTGTGCACACTTGTTTACATGTTGTTGCATGTATATGCATTTCTTGTTTATTCTAGGTCACATATTGGTCATCATTTGTGTATTGTCTGCGTATGCTTTATTGCGTGATGCTATATGTTGATCATGCATTGGTTACATGTGTCAATAGGTTCATGTGGTCAAGGTTGTGCTGGTATGGTTGAGGTTTTCATGCATTAGGTCATTGTGTGTATTTGGCATGATTATGCATTGATGACTAGACTCCAATTAGAATGATGTTTATGCACTAATATACCATGTGTTATAGGTTTATCTGATGTTATGATTATGTAGATACGTGCATTTCTTTGATTGGTTTATCTTGCAAGATGTATCCTCCCCAAATTACACTAAGGTACATTGGTTTATTTATGAGTTGGTTTAGCTGACATATTGCATATTGCGGGAAGAGATCAAAGATGAATAGCAGAATGGTAGACTACAAATATTTTCCCTATGAGTCATATGAGCAACATGGTGTTGGACATTCATCTGATTTGGAAGATACATTGAGAAGTCTAAAGGAATAAATAAGGAGTTGTAAGGCAGACAATGACAAATTGATACATGCATAGGAAAAGCAAGCATAGGTTAATGCAACCATCCTTCAAAATTTGTCTGCAGAAACAAGGGCCACTTAGGATCAACTATGGGAAGGAGGATGGGACCAATGGAGCATATGGAAGTAAGTGTCTCGATGGTCGCAGGTCCGATAAGGATGAAACAATTAGAGATGGCAGATTGTTGGACACTCCAGATAGGAGAGGTGACATAAACATGTACATTCTAGTTCTGGTTCTGACAAGCATCATGATCGCCATCATTATCATCCTTACAGGAGGAGTGACAGGCTATTTTTCGGATGAGTTTAAAAAAGAAAAGCCACCTACATTTGACGGAGATATGAAGAAACCATAGGATGCATAGGCATAGTTGCTTGGCATGAAGAATTTTTTTCAGATTGCATTATTACTCGGAAAATATGAAATCTAGGATAGCTACATTCAGCCTCATAGGTAGAGCAGAAATTTGGTGGGAAGATGTGAAGAAAGATAGAGATATTTCTGAGGAGGAGTTGACTTAGAGTGAGTTCGAAAGGCTATTCCAAAAGAAGTATCCATCATAGAGATACTACAATGACAAGGCAAAGGAGTTTTATGAGTTGAAGATGGGTTCCATGAAATATGACGATTATACTACCAGGTTCTTGGAGTTACTGAGATATGTGCCTTACCTCAAGGAAGAGAAGGTCAAGATTCAGAGATTTATTAATGGGTTGTCGATTGCATTCAGATATAGGATTGAGTTCCATGAGCCTAGATCATTGGAGGAGGCCATCCAGAAACTCAAGCATTGCTATGAGAAATTTAAGCATAGATATGAGGCAAAACGAGATTGGATAGGTAATGATAAGAATAAAGGAAAATGGCATAAGAAGCGAGTAAGGACTCAAGATGCAGGTAACAAGCAGAATTTTTCCCCACCTAAGAAGTTCAATACATCTGGTAGAGAGTAGGGATTTCGATCTGAGGAGAAAAATAAGGATGAAGGTTGGAAGCCTATACAATGTTGGGTTTGTGGAAAAGATCATCGTAGGAGAGATTGTCCACAACATCATGGTGGTAGGCCACAGATCTACAATGCACAGGAGGCACAAACAGTGGGAGATGTTGGCCATACCATTCCTTGGATTTATGTAGCCGTGGAAAACATGATGGCAGATCATCGAGCTTCTATCATTCAAATGGATGGTAAGCCGTGTGATCAAGTTGTTTCTATTATGATTGATCTTGGATCTAATTATAGTTATATTAATCCTGACCTAGTGGATAAGTGTGGCTTGAGTAAGGAAATGCATACAGAATCTTGGTTAGCGCAGTTGGCCATAGGTACGAAGAAAAGAGTTCACCATTGGGTAAGAGCTTGTGCATGCGAGTGAGATGGTATTCCTACAACAACACACTTGAACATATTTCCTTTGGGATCATACAGTATGATATTGTGTATGGATTGGTTATATCTTCACTGGAATAAGGTAGACTGCTATGACAAAGCTATTGAGTGCTTGGATGACAATGGGGAACCAAGAGTCTTACAAGGAAAGAAGAAAGCCACATCAATTAGGATGGTGACATCCATGCATGAAAAATGTAGTCATAGGAGAAGGTGTGTACTATTTGCAATTCACATTTCTAGTGACAAAGGTAAGGAGGTTGAGGATGTAGATTTTTTTAGAAGGTATCCAGTTTTACAACAGTTTTAGGATGTGTTTCCAGCAGAGAATTCAGAGTTTCCACCGCACAGGGAAGTAGACTTTTCTATTGAGTTGATGTCAGGGGAAGCTCCAACATCAAAGGAACCTTACAATATTAGCACACCTGAGTTGGTAGAATTAAAGTTGCAGCTGAAGGAGATGCTTGACAAAGGGTACATTAGGCTAAGTGTATTGCCATGGGGTGCACCGATGTTGTTCATGAAGAATAAATATGGAAAAGTCAGATTGTGCATTGACTACATACAACTGAACAAAGTGACCATCAAGAATAGGTACCCATTATCGAGGATTGATGATTTGTTTGACCAGATGAAGGGATCAGTAGCGTTCTCTAAGATCGACTTGAGATTGGGCTATTGTCAAGTGCACATCAAAGAGCAAGACATATACAAGACCACATTCATGACCAGGTACGAGAATTGTGAGTTTGTTGTAGTTCCATTCAGTTTGACTAATGCTCCAACTACATTTATGTGTTTGATGAGCAATGTGTTGCGTCCTTATTTAGACAAGTTTGTGATTGTGTTTATTGATGACATATTGGTGTATTCTAAAAATGAGGAAGAACATGCCGAGTAGTTGGAAAAAGTAATGAGATTATTGAGAGAGCATCAGTTGTATGCTAAGCTCATCAAATGCAGTTTCTTCCATACTGAGGTACACTACTTGGGACATGTTGTCTCCAAGGAAGGAATTGCATTAGATACATAAAAGGTAAGGGCCATCATGGAATGGGTAGCTCCTAAGAATGTAGATGAGGTGAGATTATTCATGGGATTGACAGGTTATTACAAGAGTTGCATCAGGAACTTTTCACAGATTGCTTATCCTATTACATCATTGCAAAAGAAAGGTAAGAAGTTTGATTGGACAAAGGAGTGTGAGGCTAGTTTTGAGAAACTTAAGCAATTGTTGACACATGTTCCAGTGTTAAATATTACAGATCTGGAAAAGGAGTTTGTAGTATGTACGTATTATTGCAAGAGAGGACTTGGTGGATTCCTTATGCAGGATAGACAGGTGGTATTCTATGAGTTGCGTAAATTGAATGAGCATGAGCAGAACTACCCGACACATGATCTTGAGCTAGAAACGATCATACATGCGCTGAAGATGTGGAGGCACTATCTTCTTGGTAGGAGGTTTGCACTAACGAGTGATCACATTGGGTTGAGGTACTTGTTTGACCAGCCGAATCTGAACGCTAGTCAGGCTAGATGGTTGGCCACGATCAGTGAGTTTGACTTCGAGATTAGGTACATGAATGGAAAGAAGAACATGGTCGCAGACGCTCTTAGCATGAGGATATAGGTAAATCACATAGCCGCTATGAGATCCAATGGGACAGACTTACAGGATAGGATCTTGTAGGTAGGTCAGCTAGATCACAGGTATATGGAGATTATGCACATGTTGCAGCATAGTACATGTATAGGTTTTGTTACAGGTACAGGTGTTGGCACAAGCGTTGTTATAGGTACAGGCCTTGGTATAGGTAAAGGTGGTAGTATAGGTACAGGTGTTGTTACAGGTACATGTCTTGGTACATGTACAGGTGGTAGTACAAGTACAGGAGGAAATACAGTTACAGGTGCAGGTGTACAGGATTTGGAATATCGTCTCACAACAGATGGATTGGTGAGATTTAGAGATAGGATATATGTACCAAACAACAACGAGCTCAAGAAGGAGATCATGAGGGGGTTTCATGAGAAACCATATTCGGGTCACCCAGGCTACCAAAAGACATTGACTACAGTGAAGAGATTCTATTATTGGTTGAATCTAAAGAAATATGTGGCAGAGTTTGTAGCCAGATGTTTGGATTGTTAGATGGTTAAGGCATAGTGTAAACATCCAGGTGAATTGCTACAACCAATTATGATTCTAGAGTTGAAATGGGAGGTCATTTCCATGGATTTCATCACATGTTTTCCCAGGACAAATAGACAACATGATTCCATCATGGTCGTTGTGGACAGGTTAACAATGTTTGCACATTTCATTCCAGTGAAGACTACACACTCAGCTAGTGATGTAGCATAGGTTTTCATCAGAGACATAGTCAGATTGCATGGTGTTTCGAAGAAGATTGTGTCAGACAGGGATGAAAAGTTCACTTCCAAGATTTGGAAGGAGTTTTTTGTAGGTTTGGGCACTTAGTTTGCCTTCAACACAACTTATCATCTGCAAAAAAATGGACAGACTTAGAGGGTCAACAGGATATTGGAGGATATATTGAGGATGCATGTGACACATCAGTAGCGCAAGTGGGAAGAGTATCTTCCACTGGTAGATTTCACCAACAACAATGGGCATCAAGAGTAATTGAGGATGAGTCCCTTCGAGGCATTGTATGGGCAGAGTTGCAACAATACTATCAGTTGGAGTGATCTGGTTAATATGGTACTCATTGACTGGTCAGTATTGCAGGTGGAGCTAGAAGGAGAGTTCTAGTCGGAACCACGGTGCATTTTGCAGAAAAAGATGCTCATGCTCCAGAATCGAGCAATCGAGCAAGTTAAAGTGCAATGGAAGCACTTTGGGCCCGATGAAGCTACATGAGAGATGGCGGATCAAATGGAGGCTATGTATCCTTCCTTGTTTTCCAGTTGAGGCAAAGCAATTTTGGTGTGATGTTGGTATGTATTTGGTATATGTTTTGGTGATGTTTTGATATATGTTTTGATGTGATGTTCGGTTATATGTACATATGTATATGAATGTAAATACCGCCATGAGCTATGATATAAAGCTCCAATAAGCAGTATGGGTGTCATTTCATTATAATTGTCATGTTGATTTGCTTTTCAACAGGGTGATTATTGTAAATATTGCATCGATCTATGTTATAAAGCTCCATGGGCAGATGTTTTCTTTTTAGCGGTGTTGTTGAGGTATATGTGTGATTGAACACTGAGGACAATGTCCCCCAAGGGGGAGGGTTCTGTAACAACCCTAGTGAAAATTCCATGTAATAAAGTTAAAATAATAAACACAGTTGATGGGACACATATTCCAAGATGAATGTTAGGAAAAACATCCTAGTGCGAGTGTTCACATGGTTTATTATGGCTAAGGAAATTGGAAAAGGCTATGGCTAAGGCATTAAAGGGGCAACAAATATTTTTGGCCTCTTTTACCTCCCTTTATAATGTGGAAATTAGGAGAAAAGGGAGGTAAAAGGTCACAGGTTGCATGTGAGGAGGAAAGTGAAGGAAAATAATGGAAAATGAAGAAAATAGAGGCCTCATCTATAAAAAGACTTATGAGGATTAGTTGGTACCTTTTGTCAGTGCATTTTTGGAGCTCTCTCATTATTCTCTCTCTCTCTCTCATACTCTTGGATACTTAGAGTTTTCTAGGAGAACTCTTGGAGAGTGTGGATACTTGCTGATTTGGAGCGAGAAGGAAAAGGAAGAGCAGGAAAGCGCAAGCGGTCATCGGGATCAGCAGCTACAATGGGTTTTGATTGCAAGAACCGAGTTGCATGTTTGTTTTCCTCATCAGTTTTGGCATGCATGGTGTATGCATGTGGATTTTCCTAGCCTTTCCATTTCCTAGATAACCATGGTATTGTGGGTTTATTTCCATTGATTGTTTTTTGGTTGGTTCTCATGATTCCTTTAGTTGTGGGTTGAGTTATTAGTTCCTGGAAGCCTTGGTTGGATAAGCGCTCTGGAAGCGTTGCAGACAAAAATGGGTTGAGTTACTAGTCCTAGAAGTCTTGGTTGGAAAAAAGCTCTGGAAGCCCTAGCTGGGTTGAGTTATTAGTCCTGGAAGCCTTCGTTGGACAAACACTTTGGAAGCCCTGTAACAGTTGGGGTTGAGTTACTAGTCCAGGAAGCCCTGGTTGGAACAAACACTCTGGAGCCCTGGAACAACTTGGATAGATACCAATCCGTGATGGTTGTGATGTCTGACTGTGAGGTGGAATCATTGGTTGAGGGTTGAGGTGATTTGACCTCTGGAAGCCCTAGATTGATTGTGATTTATGTGTTTGATGAGATCCCACATTCATTCTTGGAATATGGCATGGGTGTGATTGGCTGAAGTGAGACTTGGCTCCGCCAATCTATGGTTGGGTCGAACGTGGAAGTCCCATGTCCGGTTGGTTTCTACATTCATTAATGAGAAATTCATTCCCTTTGTATTTGGTATGAAAATGTACTGATTTATATGTGGATTCTTTTGTTGTTGTATCCATTGTATTTATGTGGTTATGTGCTTGTTATAAGCATGTATTTGATTAGTGATGATGTATGGCACTATCCATGTTTTTACTTATAAATGAATGCATAGTGTATCTATGGTTAAATAGGTTTTATTTCAACTAATTATGTAAGGGAGCAATGCTTCTTAATGATTCCTACATAAGCATGAGACCCCTATGTTTAAATATGTTGTTTACACTTGTATATTCCATGTTTGTGACATGTTTGAAAAAATTATTGTCATGGATAACAGGGGTTTGGTTGAGTCCTTGATGATATTTTTGCTTCTACATCATTGTCATGTTGTTATTTATCATGTCTAAACTTTTCATGAAGTTATGGGCAGTGACTTGGGCTCTGGGCCATAAAAGATGGCTCAAATCTTGGATCCACAGGCACAAAACTGAAAAATTGGGGCCCTAACTACTGGTTTGCAGTGTTATGCCTGCAACTATAGCCTACCAGTCGCTGGCATGTAGTGTTATGTCTGTGGCTATGGCTCAAAGAGGCCAAAAGGTCAGTGTGACCCAGGGGTAAGATGTCTGGAAGGTTGGGTTAGCTCCTAAGGGTGTCATTGATGATGTACAAGGTCTGTTTGTCATGTTTCCATCGATCCACTTCCTAAAGGTCACCTAGGAGGTTGAATCTCATTATAGTAGCCTCTCATCACATGTTTACCCTGGTTGGTCGGTTACTTGGGTAGATGTGGGGAGGGGGTGTTACATAGTCGGAAAGTTTACTTCTTTAATTTCTTCGACAACACCAAGAAATCCTCAATATACATTCTTCAATTTCTTCTTCAAGATATCCATAATGACTATCATAATATGCCCTCCCTCTCAACTTGGGAGATATATCCCTTCTTTTGTCCAGGCTCCCTCTTAACTTAGGGAGATCAACTACTTTTTATAAAATAAGAGAATCCCTCATGGCTTCATTCCTTTTTATCAAATTCATCTTGATTATCATCATTCATATAACTTCCTTCATCATTCTTATCAATATTATTAAGTTAACTTTTCTTACGAATATCTCCAACATCTTGAAGATTATGTACCTGCACAACTTAAACAACAAGTATAACCAAATACATATATAGAAGCATGAATTTAACTATATCATAATCATATAATAATGGAAGCATTATTAGACTTTTAGATATCAAACAACTAAACCTATTTAGGTTCACGAGACACATCTTTTTACATGCTAAATATCAATTTCTTGCTAGGGTTTTGTCATAAACCCTTGACTTCATCATCAAGACTTTGAACATTTCAATCAAGATATCAGCCTCATTATATCTAGGGCCTCAATATTTATTTCAAATATATGAAAAACCCTTCTATTGAAAACCCTAGAATCAATTTAAACAAGCACAATTCTACAATGCATCTAACAATTTTCAGAATTTATATGTTAGACTTCTACTAGGATTTAATGCAAACCTTAGTTTCCATCTTTGAGATACTAAACCTTAGATATCAACAATCGAAACCAATCATAGCACAATCTAAGGTTTCAATAATGTAACCAAATCCTACTAGGGTTTGTTGTAAACCCTAGATTTTATCATCATAATGAAGCTATATCAACATATCCTAGAATATCAAACTTCTACTAGGGCTTAGTGAAAAACCCTAAAACTATGAGCATAAATATATAGGTTAGCATATATACATATCTAGGATTTCATAATCATGCACAAGCATAACAAAACAACATCTATAAGGCAAACCCAAGACACAAATACATTAAAGTTAGACATATAACAATTTTAATCAGACTCGGGTTTCGATCAGACAGACAAATATACACCTAGGGTTTCATTCCTAGGAACTTACTATTGATATTATAAGGGTTTTTCTCATAAACCCTAATTTACCAAAACCTTAAAGGTATAGGAATTCAATACATAGACTGTAATATTCCTAATTAGCACCGCTAATTGGAATATTTGATTTTTGTATAGTTTTGCCGACTATAGTTTATTAATAAATAAAAGTGAGAAAAGGGGTCTAACTCACTTAAAGAAAATAAACTGTTTCCCTAGTAGATGCAACGTTATAACTTAAGGGGGAGCCTTGGGGGTCCACAACACGTATGAGAGGAGGCTCACGTAGCCTCTAGGAGCTTCTGCGCAGTCTTATGAGGAGCACGTGGGAGAGAGAGGGACCACATAGGGTTTTTTAGGAGGGCCAGCGTTATAAAAGGTGGGAGAGCCATCTCATTTGGCATTCTTGTTGTTGATGATATTTGAGTTAGACTTTTGTCTTCTTGAGCACGCTGGCTGTTTAGCTTGTCTGCAGCACTGTTTAGTGCGTTGAGTGTCTCCGGTCGGAGATCTCGCCCTTAGCCCCGGGGGACTTCGAGTGCCTGCTCGGGCAAGGTTTTTCCTTCAATCTTTAGCGGGAGATTTGGTTGGTTGTTTGGCAGAGGAGCTGGGCTTCTCTTGTGACTGCGCAATCTTTGGGAGAGAGGACGCAGTTTTAGTTGGAGGTGTTCCGTTGCGGGGATTTCTGCAGGAGTTTCGGTTGATATCCAGTGTGGAGGATCAGTCTTTACCAGGAGGAGGTTTCCTGAGGAGTTTGAGGCACTATTGCATCTATTTCCATTTGGCATCTGCGCTGAGCCTGGCAGGGGCAGCGTAATTCCTTGAGGAGGGTTTCTGTGGTGATTTTCGGAGGCGGACCATTTTCGATATGGTTTCTGGGTTTTGTCTGGGGTGGTGAGTACAGGTGATCTGCAGATTTTCAGCTCATTCCGGCAAGGGAATCAACCCCTAGCTTCAGTCCATTCCAACAGCAGCGGTTTACGGTAGTTTCCTAGCAGCTGGGACGCAGTTTCTTGTGGCAGCCATTTCCTATCTTTCTGAGAGAGTTCTTCACTTGCCTTGAGCAAGAATAGGTGCTATCATTCTGATAATTCATTGTATTTCATTATATTCTTAGATTAATAGAATGGCTTAGCATTCCCGGCATTTTTATGAGTATTTGCTTTATGTTCTATTTCTGGCATTTTCCATATTGTCGTATGCTTGTATTGCTGTCTATTTCCCTTTCGGGATATTACAGTGGTATCAAAGCATAGATCTGGCTCAGCCTGTGGAGCTAGCAGTCTATGAGGCCGAGGGATAGACCCCACATCTGTTACAGGGGTAAGAGATACAGAGACATTGAGCGTAGGTTGGAGAACACCTACGGAGAGGGGGACTGTGTTCGAGTGGTGGACACAGATCAGGAGCAGCCTGTGACAGATACAGATCAGGAGCAGCCTGTGGTGGACGCAGAGTAGTAGGATCCTATGGCAGACGAGGAGGATGCGAGGAGATATAGGGATACGCTCCTCCAAACAATGCAGGATCTGTCGAGACAGATGGAGACGGTGGGACAGAGACTCACTGCGCTAGAGGTTAGGCAGCAGGAAACCCCAAGGGGTTTCCAGATTGGTGAGGGATCAGGCACATCCCACCATATGTCGGAGCGTGAGGCTATCCCCATTATGGCATCGCATGCACCCACGCGATCCACTATGCCCACGTTCCTAGCAGAGGACACAGGGGCAGGAGCACAGCAGGAGCCAGAGCCTGAGCCTGGCCAGATGGACACCTATATTGCACAGTACTGGGCATACGGGCCGGAGATCAGAGATCTTATCTCATTCAGAGACTTTGTTCAGCTCCAGCGTGATAGTAGACCCCGTGATCATCACAGAGGGCACAGGCATCATCATGATGACCACCGCGCAGCTAGCAGATTTCATTTGCCCACGTTTGATGGCTCATCAAACAGTTCGGCAAAGTCTTGGGTAGAAAAGTTGGACATCTATTTCCAGCTTAACCAGATGTCGCAGTCAGAGGCCATTAAGGTGGCAACATTACATTTGGGTGGTGAGGCCCAAGACTGGTGGTTTCATGGGATGACGACACTCGGGCATTCTACAGTGACGACATATGCCGAGTTTACCAGGAGGGTGATAGAGTGTTTTGACCGGAGGGATCCGGAACAGCACTTTGTTGAGCTGACGAAGCTCAAGCAGACTGGGAGTCCAGAGACTTACATTTCGGATTTCTTGAGGGTTTCAGTGATGGTGCCAGACCTATCCGCAACTCGGATGATCTACATGTTTGTGGAGGGATTAGCAGAGCCACTTCGTGGCCTAGTCAGGTCGACTAGACCGGCTACACTTCATGATGCCACCAGCAGGACCCGAGACTTACAGGATGTCTTGCCCAGGACTCGGACACCTTACCCCCAGAGACAGGCTTTCCAGCCTAAGGGGAAGGACACGAGGATTCCGCCTCCCAAGGGGAATCCTGGGCGGGTGCAGGATGATGATGAGGCCAGGAGGGAGCTGAAGAAGAAGCGGTTGTGCTTCACGTGCTAGGAGCCATGGGCATCGGGACATAGATGTGCTGTAGGGAAAGCACATTTCATTGAGGTCTTCTCCGAGAGCAGCGGGGAAGAGGATGAGGATGATGATGTGGAGGCAGGAGATAGTTGTGCAGTGCAGGGTACCTTACCACCTCCACCAGCAGCAGCAGGTGGTGTGTCATTTGCACCTACTAGAGGAGCTCTAGCAGCATTGCGGGGAGTTCCCAAGTACTTGACGCTGCGCGTACGAGGGACAGTGCGTGGCCAGTGAGTCTCAGTCTTGGTCGACAGTGGGGCAACCCACAACTTCATCGATGCGCAGATGGTTGAGCAGAGAGGTATACAGATCGAGAGTTTTGATGGATTTTCAGTTTTGGTCCCAGGAGATCAGACTATGGTGTGCGCTCGATATGTCCCCGAGTTATCAGTGACGATGGGCACCTATACATTGACATATCATTTTTTTGTGGTTGATATTCCGGACACCAACATGATACTGGGTGTTCAGTGGCTTATTACTCTAGGGAAGGTCACGACAGATTGGAAGGCCCTAGAGATGGAGTGGGATGATCCCAAGACAGGGAGGCATGAGAAGATACGGGGACAGCGCACATACCCGCCTCAGACTGTTTCGACACATCGAATGGAGGCAACCTTCCGTAAGGGAGACATAGAGTGGGCAGTAGAGCTGCGGGCTTCGGAGGCAACGGCCACAGGACAGGTAGTGCACCCAGAGGTACAGACCATCCTTGACAGGTATGCCATAGTATTCGGGGATATTCTGCCAGGGCAGCCACCAGATCGGGGGTTTGAGCATACCATTGAGCTGGAGCAGGGTATACAGGCAGTGATCACCACACCTTATAGGCATCCCAAGGCCTATCGGGATGAGATTGAGCGAGCTATTTAGGAGTTGCTGGCCCTTGGACACATTCGGCCGAGCACGAGTCCTTTTGCTTCTTCTGTAGTGTTGGTAAAGAAGAAGGATGGCACACTGCGGATGTGCATTGATTACAGGGCTCTGAACAAGAAGACCCTGAAGAACATGTACCCCATTCCCAGGATCGATGAGTTGATGGACGAGTTGAGAGGAGCACAGTTCTTCTCAAAGATTGATTTGAGATCTGGGTACCATCAGATACGCGTGAGGGAACAGGACATTCCCAAGACCGCCTTCAGGTGTCATTATGGGCACTTCGAGTTTTTGGTTATGCCTTTTGGGCTGACCAATGCACCAGCTACCTTTTAGTCGTGCATGAACCATATCTTCTGCAGTCATCTGAGGAAGTTCGTACTGGTATTCTTCGATGACATACTCATATACAGCAGGACTTGGGAGGAGCATCTCCAGCATATTGAGACAGTGTTGCGCATCTTGGAGGAGCAGCAGTTCTATGCCAAGCTCTCCAAATGTGAGTTTGGGTTGACGGAGATGTTGTACTTGGGGCATATTATAGGAGTGGACGGGGTGAGAGTCCACGAGGAGAAGATCAGGGCCATCAGAGATTGGCCAGAGCCGAGGAACGTGACTGAGCTTCAGGGATTCATTGGCATTTTCACTTACTACAGGAAGTTCGTCAAGGGTTTCTCACAGCTTGCTGCACCCCTCACAGATTTGACGAAGAAGGGGGCGTTCAGTTGGACAGATTCAACACAACGAGCCTTTGATAGGCTCAAGGAGGTGATGAGCAGCTGCCCCCCGTGCTTGCATTACCGGATTTCACGCAGCCATTTGTCTTGGAGTGCGATGCGTCAAGAGAGGGGATTGGCGCAGTATTGATGCAGGGTGGTCATCCTATAGCTTTTGAGAGCCGGAAGCTCCTTCCGCATGAGAGGTTGTATTCTATATACGACAAAGAGATGTTGGCCATTATGCATGCATTGGCCAAATACCGGCAGTATTTAGTGGGCAGTAGATTCAGGGTGAGATCCGATCACAACAGCCTCAGGTTCTTTCTGGAGCAGAAGCAGTTGCAGGAGAGGCAGCAGAAGTGGATCAGTAAGATCCAAGCCTATGACTTTGACATAGAGTACGTCAAAGGCAAGAATAACGTGGTAGCAGATGCCCTTTCACGTAGACCGGCCACGTTATCTCTTATGAGTTTGGACACAGATTGGAGGGCTCGACTGTTGGTAGAGTACTCCAAGGACAGGTTTGCATGTGAGGTGCTGGATGGGCAGGTAGCAGATGGCAGGTACAGGGTGGTTGATGACATTATCTACTACAGGGACAGGATCTTCTTGACTGAGGGATCTCAGCTTAAGAAGAAGATACTCCACGCATCTCATGATTCTCCGTTGACTGGCCATCAGGGGTTTACCAAAACCTACAGGGCCATTAGAGAGAGGTTCTCATGGAAGGGCCTCAAGGAGGACGTACTCCAACATGTCAGGGAGTGCGATGTTTGTTAGAGGAACAAGGGAGAGATGAGCCATCCCGCAGGGTTGTTGCAGCCTCTTCCCATCCTAGAGGGGAAATGGGAGAGCATATCGATGGACTTCATCACAGGGTTGCCCATGGTGCAGGGCAAGGACTGCATCTTTGTCGTCGTTGACCGACTGACGAAGTATGCTCATTTTTTCGCCATATCCGCGCACCACACAACAGCACAGGTGGCCGAGCTGTTCTTCAGGGAGATTTTCAGGTTGCATGGTCTACCTAAGACCATTATCAGTGACAGGGACAGCTGCTTCATGGGCGGATTCTGGCAGGAGCTTTTCCGATTAGTGGGGACAGAGTTGACACCGAGCACTAGTTATCACCCACAGATGGATGGACGGACAGAGATAGTTAACAAGTGGCTGGAGGGCTACTTGCGTAACTATGTCAGTGGACAGCAGCGAGCGTGGCTGAAGTGGCTGCATCTGGGAGAGTATTGCTACAACACGACACATCACATGACTATTGGTATGTCACCATTCTATGCCTTGTATGGGTATCATCCTTTATCTTTTGCTGACGTGATGTTTGGTGCTAGCAAGGCTCCGAGAGCCAAGATTTGGATCCAAGAGAGTCAGGACATCCTCCGAGCTCTCAAGGATAACATGGCCACAGCGCAGAACCAGCAGAAGTTGTATGCTGATAGGGGTCGGGTGGAGAGACAGTTTGAGGTAGGAGACTTGGTCTACCTACGATTACAACCATACCGACAGTCATCACTTAAGCAGAAGGGGGTTGAGAAGCTCAAGCCCCGCTTTTATGGGCCGTACAGGGTGATACACAGGATTGGACAGGTCGCATATGAGTTGGAGCTGCCCCAAGGCAGCAAGATTCATAATGTTTTTCACGTATCATGCCTGAAGAAGGCATTGGGACAGCAGGTGACAGTTACAAATGAGCTACCACCCACGGATGATGAGGGGCATTTGGTGTTGCAGCCAGAGGCTATTATTGATACTAGGGAGAGGCAGCGACGGAGCAGGACGGTCCGGGAATTCTTGGTGAGGTGGAAGAATTTGCCGGATGAGGATGCCACTTGGGAGAATGAGAAGATACTGCAGCATCCATCACTTCAGTTGCTTGAGGACAAGCAACGTTTTGCCGGGGGAGACTGTAACATTCCTAATTAGCACCGCTAATTGGAATATTTGATTCTTGTATAGTTTTGCCGACTATAGTTTATTAATAAATAAAAGTGAGAAAAGGGGTCTAACTCACTTAAAGAAAATAAAGTGTTTCCCTAGTAGATGCAACGTTATAACTTAAGGGGGAGCCTTGGGGGTCCACACCACGTATGAGAGCATACGTGGAGGCTCAAGTAGCCTCTAGGAGCTTCTGCGCAGTCTTATGAGGAGCACGTGGGAGAGAGAGGGACCACGTAGGGTTTTTGAGGAGGGCCAGCGTTATAAAAGGTGGGAGAGCCATCTCATTTGGCATTCTTGTTGTTGATGATATTTGAGTTAGACTTTTGTCTTCTTGAGCACGCTGGCTGTTTAGCTTGTCTGCAACACTGTTTAGTGCGTTGAGTGTCTCCAGTCGGAGATCTCGCCCTTAGCCCCGGGGGACTTCGAGTGCCTGCTCGGGCAAGGTTTTTCCTTCAGTCTTTAGCAGGGGATTTGGTCGGTTGTTTGGCGGAGGAGCTGGGCTTCTCTTGTGACTGCGCAGTCTTTGGGAGAGAGGACGCAGTTTTAGTTGGAGGTGTTCCGTTGCGGGGATTTCTGCAGGAGTTTCAGTTGATATCCAGTGTGGAGGATCAGTCTTTACCAGGAGGAGGTTTCCTGAGGAGTTTGAGGCACTATTGCAGCTATTTCCATTTGGCATCTGCGCTGAGCCTGGCAGGGGCAGCGTAATTCCTTAAGGAGAGTTTCTGTGGTGATTTTCGGAGGCGGACCATTTTCGATATGGTTTCTGGGTTTTGTCCGGGGTGGTGAGTACAGGTGATCTGCAGATTTTCAGCTCATTTCGGCAAGGGGATCAGCCCCTAGCTTCAGTCCATTCCAGCAGCAGCAGTTTACGGTAGTTTCCTAGCAGCTGGGACGCAGTTTCTTGTGGCAGCCATTTCCTATCTTTCTGAGAGAGTTCTTCACTTGCCTTGAGCAAGAATAGGTGCTATCATTCTGATTATCCATTGTATTTCATTATATTCTCAGATTAATAAAATGGCTTAGCATTCCCAACGTTTTTATGAGTATTTGCTTTATGTTCTATTTCTGGCATTTTCCATATTGTCGTATGCTTGTATTGCTGTCTATTTCCCTTTCGGGATATTACATAGACAACCCTAAAGGACTAGGGTTTTCATAACAATACCAAAACCCCAAACATTAAAAGGATAATATTTTCTAGATTTCATCAATAACCATAAGAATACTAGGGTTTCACAATCAATGTTGGCATACCCTTAGTTTAGGGTTTTATAGAGAACCTTTTTAGGGTTCCACAAAAAAATGATGAATGATTTTAATGAGAGTAGATTCAATCTAGTGATTAATCACCATATCAAGAATCTTAATGATACAAAGGCCCTAGACATAACAATGTTAGTAATGTAAAGTAGATTATTAAAAGAAATGAATATACCTTTGTTATGAAGAGAAAAAAGCTTATGGTCTAAGACATACCTTTTTTTTCTTAACAAACCTTGTAGGAGATCAATTTTTGAATAACTTCTACCATGCTTTGAGCTTATCTTTTGAGGTCTCCTTCATAACCCTTGAGCATTCAACATTTTTTCCTAAACAAGGAATATACAAAAGAAATGTTATTAGCATATAATATAAACATATCTTGATAAGAGATGGAAACCAAACATAAAGGATAATACAAGAAGTAAGATACTTATCTTTGGTAAAATGGCGAGGGCTCCCTCTGAATCCAATCTCGAGGGTACCTACAACTTTATAAAAATAAAATAAAAAATGTTCTAGAAATCAAAACATTAAGGAAACAATTCAAAACTTAGAAGGATATCTAAGGGATCAAGTCCCTAAGAGTCCCTAGAAAATAGGTCTTTAACTTCAAATTATTCCATCTTGTTCTTCTTTGGTGAACCTTCATTGACAAGATTTGTTTGATCCATGTATCTCCTTTTATTCCTTGGATTCTCAGGAAAACTACTTCTATAGTGACCCATTTTGTGACAATTGTAACATTTAATCTTGGATAGGTCTATCTTCTGCCTTTGGCCCTTTGAACTTCTTGAAGGTTCCTTTATTCTTGTGATGAGCAGAACAGGCATTTGAGATGTTCTCCTCTTCATTCTCCTTGTTCCTTACTAATGAAATTTTGACTTCTTCTTGACTACATGCATTCCATAATTGTTCAAATGTAGGATTATCCTTCCAACTATTGATTCCTGATGCAAAGGCACTCTAAGATGTTGGTAATCCTAGAAGAGCAGTAATCATGAGCTCCTTTTCAGGTACTATTTCATCTATTACCTGGAGTTCAACTTTGATTCTATTTATCCTTACAAAGAAGGATGCCACAATATCATCTTTAATCATCTTCATAGTTCTTAGTTCATTCTTGAGGTTTTCAATTTGACCAAGGTTCTTGATTGTGAATAATTTGGTTAGGGCCTCATACATATCTTGAGCGGAATCTATGTTGGATATATATATGGAATGAGATCATCCTTTATTCCATCCACTATTAGACTCATGGCCAATATATATGTTTCTCTAAACTTTGTTTTCTTTGCTTCACTTGATTCATTTGCAGGCTTCCTGACTTTTCCTTTGACAAGATCCAAAACTTTATTCTCGAGGATGAGATCGATCCTATTTTTCCATGCCCTGTAGTTGGAGGCTCCTTCTAGTTTGTTTTCTCCCTTCAATAAGTTAGACAAGGTTCTTGAAGACAGTAGGCTTATCCCCTTATATGATTCCTTTTTATCGATAGTCCTTATTCTCCTTTCAGTAGATCTTCAACCTTTTTTTTTCCTCCTTCACCTTAGCTCTGATACCATGTTGGAAAATCAGAAAGGAAAAAATATTTTTTATTATGATAATTACTTGTGATATTCTTGTGTTCTTATTAACTTTCTTATCTTCTTTTTTCTTTGTTTCATTAAGAAATTACCAAATACAAAACATGAAGATCAAGGACACCAGATGTAGAAAAACAACCAGGGGAAAACCCAGTCAACAACTCTTCCTTCAGTAGATTCATATGACAGTGAGGCAACCAAGATCCTAGACCAACAAACCTTCCTCCTCCACCTAGTCAGCCTTCTATGATGCAACAACCTTCAATCTTCTCTTCTTATTCAGCAGCTTCAACCCAACAACATCCCATAAACTTCGATCCCAGTTACTGCAACTACTCCAAGAAATTTGATCTCCCAGCAACTGCAGATTTACGACCCCCAGCTTCAAAAATTCGACCCAACAACAGAGATAAAATTTAGGTCCAAGCTTCATCTCAATAACTTTGCATGTGTGAGAGAAAGACAGCCCAAAAACACGTTTTCCTTCTTCCATCTTCTCTCCTTCTCCAACAACTTCACACTCTTTTCTACAACCAATTTACTACACCTTTTACTACAAATCGAACTTGATGAGAGAGCGTGTCAAATGAAGTCGAGTTGCTCCAATACATAGCCTTTTGGTGAGGTCAAATTACCCCGTTTGAGGCCAACTTGGTGGAGGAGGCATAAATGACCTAATTTACAATAAAATAATTTTCTTCTTTGACAAATAATTCCCAAGAAGGGTTCTTTACAATATGACATGGAAAAGGACACTTAACATGAACCCTTGAGGTCTATAATGGAGACCTTGACCTAAAAAAAAATCACCCAAGCATGAAACCCATGCTTTAATAAGTCAATTTATATAATATTTTTTTTTTGATAAATATATTTCATTATGACTCAAATACAATTATGAAGAGTGAACCTAGTTACATTCTTCAACAAGGTATGAGGCTCGAACTCATTCCCCTTCCTCCCAAACTACGATAACATTATCAAGAATGTAACACCCCAAATAAAGTCAATGTCCTTAAGCTAAATTGTGAAAAGTATATAATTTAGCCATAAAGCCAAAGCTTTGACTAAACTCTTGTAGGAGGTGTTGAACAAAGCACTAGGAAATTAACTCATGATAACCTTTGGGTCCCTTGCCTTGTGTACGAACTAAATGAGTCCTTGATTAATCTCCACCCTTAGAGACCAATTGTGCAAGGCTTCATTGTAAACCTAAAGGAGATTTGGTCTAACAAAGGCCCAAGTGGCCTTGTAAACTCACAGTGGAAGCCATGAAGGCTAGGGTCCTTATCATCTACCATTTCATGGATCATTGTAGCTAGGTCACCAAGGATAAGGCTAGATTGTAGGCTCTCTTGTGCACTTCTGAGATTTTATATGGAACAATATCAAGTTGTTTTTGTCTAGCTTCCTCTCTTTATAGAGACACCCCTTGCGATTAAGACATCATTATGTAGTTCTCCACAATTTCATGCTCAATCTCATCTTGTGTGGTCATATGGCCCATGTCTATCTTCAAAGAAATGATGTATTTCATGGCCTCCTTTGTGACTACAACTTTGAAGAAATCTTTGATCAACTTTATTCTCATATTTAACTAGTGTAGTTGAGCTCACAATTAAGCATCTCACACTTAATGAACATCATCCACCCAAGGTAAGTGGCATAGCTTCACAAAGCTAAGTATGTTATTCATCTAGATTAAGTTGTCAACATCCGAAAAGTTAATGTCTTTCATTGTCCCTATGCAAGGAAGGTTATGAAAATCACAGAAAAGGAAAAACTGAAGGAATCTTGGAAACAAGGTTTTATTTAGAAAGAATGAAAGAAAAGATGATAATTCCATAATGCTGATATATCTTGACAATAAATTTCCCTAAAAATGTCTTCGCTAAAATACTAAATATTCAATGCCTTAGTTTGGAATTTGAACTACAATTAAGTTATAGCACTTAAAATAAAATGGATATATCATAACTCCATTGCCAAAATAATATCTAATGCATGCATAAATATATTACACCAAAACTTTAATACCCAAACAAAAAACTTTGAAATTTAAATTACTTCGTAGGGTAACAATTTTTTTCCTTCCGACCAATAAGTTCCAAATCATGAATATCAAACATCAATTCCAATAATTGGTTCATGGGTAAGATGGAATCATGCTTAATGGAAAAATTGTTGCCAAAAAAGCCCAACTAGAAAATGTTCATGGATCTATCAACAACACTAACCCTTAATCTTAATTTTAATAACCCATACATTCCCATTTTTAGATAATCAAATGTCACAAGACATGAAAAAAATGACATTTATTTAAGGCTTCATTTTCATTTAATATCATATAACATGAGAAAAATGGCATTTGTTTGAGTCGCCATTTCTTTCCACAATGTTAAAGTAGTTCTTGCTTTGAAAGAATGCATTAGCTTTCTCAATAGAAGGATTTTTTATAACCAAGGATGAAGTTATCATCAATTATTCTTTCATTTTATCTCAACACATGCTTCACCTTCTATGAGAATATAAGTTGTCCAATTGATCAAAACGAATGTTCAAAAGGTACGTAATGGTCTAACAAATGAAGACAATACTAATTGATGTTTCTCCAACTCTTGCCTACCATATTGCTAATATGAGAGATGTTGTTTTTACTTGGTTGGCAACAAAATGTATGATTATGCTAGGGTTTATGGTTTGCATATCGTTTTAGAAGATCCATTTTAGCATTTTATTATACATTTAATTCATATGCTTTTAAGTTTCAACATTGTTATGTATGCGGAGTTGTTTGTCCTAGTTACATTGGAAGACAACCTTGCACAAAAGCTTTTACATGCAATAAAACCAAAAACTCAATGACAATATTTCCAATTGCAAAAGCCTCCATTTTATCATATGAATAACACATGTTTGTTTATTTCACTTTTCATACTTATTAATTATAATTATATTATATGAATAATACAAATTTGCTTGTATCACTTCATGCATCCATGAATTATAATTATTTAACAATTGCAAATTGAATTATAGATGTTCTCAAATGGCAATGACCAAGACCATGATATTGACCGCAGTAAAATATCAAGTAATGCTATAAAGCTATGATATTGACATTGCATATAATTAAGAAACAAAATTGCCATTATGAAACTCTAAAAGGTCCAAATCTTAACAATCTTTATGCTTGTATATTGCCAAGTCATTTTACTAATAAAATGAACATGATTTGTACATTTTTATATAATATTTTATTACATCTATTTTTTGGATTTATATCGGGTGGTTGGAAGGAATGATTGTTACCCTCTCCACCAAAGTTCAATTCCCACAAGTGATATGTTGAACTTATAATGAATATATTGTTGTAATATCTTTCTTAACATTTAGAAAAAAGAAGAATAATTAAAAACGATGAATGATACTAATCATAATCTGGGAATAAAATCATGACAGTACCCTTCAGTATAGTAAATGATTTGTGTGTTATATGTGTGAAAGAGGACACATTTGAGCATGTTTTTTTGGGAATGCAAAGTGGTTCATTGTTTAGAGCTCTGAACTTCAAAAGAATTTTCAACTCTCCTCGTCGGCCTGCTTTAATGGAAAGGATGAACCTTTAAAAGAGATGTTTGGCATGTCAAATGACAAGAAATATGTTTTTGAAAGGCCATTGGTCTCACATCCCCCTCCTTTCTTGTGAAAAGGTTGGTGTTCGACATTCTTGGAGGACATAAACTCCCAACTTTCAGTGTTGGGTTGGTCACTAAGCTTAATGCTTAAAATTTTAAAAAAGATGAAGATCTTTAGAACTTGGGGCTAAGGGTGATATGGTGGCCAGGGCGTTAGCCTCTTTTCTTAGGTAGCTCTCAATATATCTTTAAGAAAAATGTAATACAAAATGCATTTTCTTTCGAGGGAGTAACAAACATAACTAGTAAACTTTATCTTACCAGAATAATCAGCTTACCATTCCCTGTTACTGAAGACATGTCATGTATGCACTATAAAAAACATTCAAAATGTCAGCTTTAGTCAGAAGATTTTTACAACTAAGAACCACACTTACAATTTTAGAAAGGAGTTCACTGCATACATCAGAAGTGCAGTATATCCCCCCTAACTAAAAGTTCCATCTGGTCAAAGAAGGGCACCGCAATATATTTATAAAAAAATAATAAACTAATAAATAATACCATGTGAATATTCCTGAAAATAACGCAATACAAAAAGCATGGACTGCCATGTGATTTACACTGCCTGGCAGACAAAACTGATTGTGGTTTACTTGACAAGACTTATATATGTTTGCGAATAGAGAACACTGCCCAATCTTGTGATATCAATAAAAAAATTAATAATCTGCAAACTAGAGGCCATAAATCTATTGAATACAATGGAATATAGAGTGGCATATGCTATAACGAACACTGATTAAAACATGAATAAAAAAATCAGCCCTAAATTTGGATAATTATACACGGCATCCTCGTTCGACCCGTAAGAAAATAAGCCCCCGAGATATCCTCTGCATGGACCAAACAAAGTGATAGATGCTGAATTAGGATAGCACAGAAAAACGGTCATGAACAGCTCTGATTTGATAATTATGGCGCAGTCGATTCCTCATCAACCAACTAAGGAGATGAAAAAATTGCATATCTAGACTAGATGGGAGTACTAAAATACCCTAATATTATGCCTATCCTTTTTGTACATATTAGTTCATTAATAGAAAATGAGAAGCATATTTCAATGATAAATATTAGATAACTTGGAAGATCAAAAGCCTTTACCTCACGAGTATCAGTTAACCGCAGAAGTTCTAGTTTCTCGGAAGGCCTCATATGTAAAAGGTTTACAAACTACAGTCAAACCATTAAATTTTAACTATGAGATAAACAGGTGAACCACAGAATACTAGCATTGCCACATTGATCAATGAGACCTTAACTCTTCATACATACCCAAAAACTAAAAGCTTCTGGATCACGTGGGCTGGGCATTCCTTCAACCAGACTCAAAAGTTCAGCATCATGCCTCGATTGCCGATCTGGGACAGCCAATGGAAGCAGCATTGAAAAAAGGGGGATAAACAGAAGCTGAACAGCTAAACACCGGTTTGAAAATGGCATACTTGCGAATCAATTATAAAAGGGGAAAACTGTGGTTGAAAATAAGGATTAAAATGATAACATAATTCACTTTGGCATTAGTAAGAAAATGTCATATTAGTGTTGAACATAAACTTCAGCATTTGGACAATTAATATTGGCCACAACTTACAAGGCCACAAAACATTTGTACATTATGAAAATCTATATTAACTATTATTTGTTCTAATTTAGACAACTGGAAACATAATCCTGGAAGATCGCATGCCATATGTTTGGAACCAAAAAAAAATGAAAAACATTTCCACAAAATTGTCGATACGAAATTGTGAAATGTGTACGGATTCTCTAGGGTAGGTGCCAAGGGTAACAGCCTAGGATTGTGACTACGTCTCAGTGTCCATGGCAAAGATGTTTTGTCCCTTTTAAGACTAATGGACAAATTGTAATAATGTGAATGTATTCGGCTTAACTGATGAAAATTTGCTGAACTAAACTGAAGGACTGAAGGATGGAGCATTGGTATTGGACATGATACCACGAGTGGAAACTGGTGAGGAGGTTGGGGATCACCTTGCCGGCCAAGTAAAGGACTTCTGCTGAAAACCCATATTACCGTATTGCCAAAAATTTAAATTTAAAATTCTTCCCTCTCTGCCTGTACACCCATAAGTCAGCTATTGAAAGAGAGCTGCGTAGTTGGGCAGCCAACTAACAAAAGTTTTTGAAGATATGGGGGAGTTGGCTAGGACAGCTGAAAACTGTCAACTAATGGCACAGCAGGAAAATTGCAAGTCTTCTTGGCAAGGACAGAAGGATGCACGTGGGGGTCGAGGGGACCATTATTTGGGAGGTGGGTAGTGTGCACGACACTGGAGGTGCAGAAAGAGAGCTTACAGGAGCTGTTATAGTACCCACGAGTGGAAAACAACGAGATTTGCAAGTGGAATTACTGCTGATAATTACAGGCAATTGGAACTTGTTTGGGCCGCTAAAAATCGCACCCAAAGGTACTGAATTCGAGTTGGGCCCAATACTGGGTATTTGGGCCTGCTGAATCTTGAATTTGGCTGCTGAATTTGAGCAGAAAAGTCTGAAACCGACTTGAGAAAAAATCAAAATCATTGTTCTGCTAAGCGATCTCCTCACATCACCTTCAGGCTTACTTCCTTTGTGTTGGAAAAGAGCCAACCTAAAGTGACAAAGCGATCTCCTCACATCACCTTCAGGCTTACCTCCTTTGTGTTGGAAAAGAGCCAACCTAAAGTGACAAAGGGAGTTACCAAGGCGATAATGGATAAGGCCTCTAAGTCCTTGGAAATTTTACACATGAAGTGAGAGTTGAGAGGTAACAATAGGCATTTGATCTTATCTAATTTTATCTTCCAACTTTGAAAATGAACTAGACTCGCTTGTTCTAGCCAATATGGACGGCACCACTATCTCCACCCGATAGAGACCGATATTGCAATGTTGAAAGTTGAGATTTTTTAGAATAGACTAAGAGTCGTCCCTAGAAGAACATGTAAGAAGGTAAAGGATCATGCAAACGTATGAGTAGAAGCTCTATCAAGAAGGTAAATGATCATCCCTATGAGTAAGCACATAGCTCCCCATGCAAACAAGTGGTCAGTGTGTAATGAATATAAAAATAAAAATAATATTAAATAATAATTAACAAGTAATAATTAGTATAATGAAAAGAAAGGTGTCACCAGACATGACTATTAATGAAAGTACACATCACTTAGGTATATATTTGGGACTTCATTGTACTTTTAAATCATATCAATTTTATTTATACATTTATATATTATTTATTTATTTAAATGAATATATTTATTTTCAAAATATTTTGGATAATCTGATTTGTGAGGCAGGTTTGGTTGTCACATTTGGTATCAGAGTTTCATTTCTGATCTAGGTCATTGCCCATGTTTTTGGAGTTTCTCCAATTTCGAAGTTTTTGACCACAAACCAGCCTTTGGCTACATAGTTCGAAATTTACTATTTATTATTTACTGTCAATTTGAAGAAAACCAAGAACCAAAATCTATAACCACCAGAATCTGTAACCATTGGGAAAATGTGTTTTTTCACTGAAATCTGACGATACAATTTCAAGCAAGATTGCAAATCTTTATTGTTTAAAATACATTTTTGAATGCATAAATGGATTCAGCACCCTAACAGACTTTGGAGGCACTAAAATTCTATATATTAAACAACTTAAACTCAAGTTTTTAAAAATCTGTGTCAGGTTTTGGTTAAAATTGACCAGAAAAAATGCCTTGCAAAAGGCCATTTCAGCGATTAGTTAGACTATATATATATATAAAATATTGTGCAAGTTAGAGAAATTAATTTGTAGCCGGAGAAGCCATATAATTAAAGAAATGGATCATATGGACTAATTGTCAAGGGTTACAAATTAAAAAGAATCGACTGTATTTTCCATTGTGTACCCAACCACCATTCATGCCTTCCAAACAGAAAATTAATTATGGTAGTGGTAGAACCGTTTGATTCAACTGACCACTTTCACTGTGCATTGTAAAAATTGTACCATTTGTACAAATTTTTAGTGCCATACAACATAAAATTAATGTAGTCTAACGAGCCGATGTTTTTACCTCCTCGATGTTTGCACTCGTCAATCTCCGGCCACCTCTGTCATCCTGGTGTCCCATCAACCTTTTCTGTTGTTGTATTCGTCCTGTCTCCATTGGCCTCTGTGTTTCACCCCTTTTTGACGTCCATCTTCTGTCTATCCTTTGTTTCTTATTGATGTGTTAATTCGATGACATCCATCAACTTCTCATGCTATGTATTTATGGAATTCATGAATCCATAGGATTTGAATGGCACAGAAAAGTGGGATTTCAAATTTAAACTTGAATAACACATAAAGGTGAGCTTTGAAATTTAAAATTGGTGAATATTCAAAATTGAATTTAGTAGACATGGTAAAAGCAAAGTGCAGGTCCATGGATGCGCTGATGTGTAGAAGCAAAGCACAGGTTGTTGATATCTTTGCGAACTTTTGCAGTTGTTGACATGCTCCAACAGTGGCAATCTTCTTCCTGCAGGCTTTGCTGGTTGAGAGAGCCAACAATGCAGAGAGGGGGAGTTTTTTTGCCATAGTCTGGTTTCTGGGATCCAACAATTGCACCAGTGGGGGCACACTCTTGTCATCCTTTATGAATTCCTTCCTGTTGGTCTGCACAACAAGCAATGCAGAAAGTTCCTAAGCAGCCATCTCTTGAGATGTGGTTAGCTTGGATTCCAACATCTTCACCAGAGTGGGAATACACTCTGCTTCACCCAATTTCTTTTTGGTTTCATTGTTGAATGAAAGCAATGATTTGTTGGACAGTCGAATGCCCATTTTCCAGAATAGAAGCCAATTGCTTCAGAAACCCTGAAGATGAAATCAAGGCCTTAACCGTGCTAACAGAAGCAGAAAGACTATTTATCTCTCTGATGACGAGCTCCTCCGATTTGGGTGTAGTGGGTTCTTCTAAAAGATGTAACAAGGATTAAACTCCACCTTCTTTGGCAATCATTTGACGCATTTTCTCATCTTGGGAACCCATGGCACACAAACACCTTATTGTGTTTTCTTGCGTAGACAACATAGCAGAAGAATGTTGAAAATTGGCAGCTAAGGGATAAATTTCCTTGAATACAATCTCATTTCTGATTATTCTAGAGTGACTTTCTAAAAATAGAAAGTTATGTCTATCATTTCAAGCATGACTTTCCAAAAATAGTAAATCACCTTGCTTCAATGGAAAATCACTTAACTTATCCTTAATGAATCTTAATTGCTCAATTTTTACTTAATCATCAATATTATCATTAAAATTATTATTATTATTATCCTTGTGATACTATAATATTATTATCAAAATATAAATTCATGTCACCTTTCCTACTTGGCACTCAATCATGCCACTTCACATCTCTCTCTCTCCTTGATGGCACTCGTACCCCGCTCCCTCTCTCTTAATGGATTCATTGCACTCCTTACACTCTTATGCACATTAAAGAATCACCATAGCACTCCTCTTACTCGCATTAAAGACTCATCATAAAAGGTTCCTCTTATGCACTCTTCAATGCATATGTTACACTCTCTCCTTCAAGGTAGTGTACTCCTTTATGTTACAAAGGCAAGCATACCTCTTTAATGGCATGAGTTACAAAGACATGTGTTCTTCCCTAAATGGCATATGTAACTCTCCCTCAAGGCATGTGAGTTATTCATTCTTCATGACTTGAACTCCTTGCTCCTCCTATATGTTGGAAATTGTAACTAGGTTCAGTCTTCATAATGACCTATTTATAATCGTGACATTGTATACTTTGTATAAAGAAAGAAAATAAAATTTTTATTTTATGTAAAGTATGGGTTTCATGCTCAAGTCTAGGTCAAAAGCATGTTCTTCGTGTTTCTAGGTCATTCTAGGTCTTTCTAAGACAAAAAGGAATTTATGTCATGTACTATAGTCCAATTTGGACTCATTGTAATAAGGAAAAATATCTATATTGTCAAGAAAAAGCCATTTATTCCTTCAAGACCAAGTCGGCCCCAGTCAAGGACAAGTTGACCTAAGGGAGGCTATTCGACCCCTCAAGAAGGCTATAAATACAAGGAGCTTGACCTCATTTGAGACACACATCTCACAAAAGTTTAATCTGAGAAAAAGCGCTGGAAAGGACAAAGAAAAGAAGTCGAAGTGTCTTGGGATCATCTCTCTCTCTCCACACATGCGAAGTTAGGGTTTTATTGATGCTAGTTGTAGGAGGCCGAAATTTTGAGGTGCAGTTGCACGGCCAAAAATCTGGGACAAAGTTGCACTAGGTCAAAGTTTGGAAGCTGCCTTGAAGAAGACTTTATTGGGGGGCTGACTTGGTGCTGGGGAGGATCTTAAGCTATGGTCTTTGGGTCTTCGAAGTCTCATTGTAAGCAGATTCTATAAGAAGAGAAGCATTTTTTATGGGTTTTCCCCTTGGAGGGGGTTTGCCTTGGCTTGGAGCCTATATCTTGTGTACTTTGTCTTGTTGTGATCTTCATGGTTTTGGTAATTGTTTGACGAACTAGAACTAATAAAAATAATAAATGGCCAACATATATCACAAGTAATTATCAAGTTAAGGAAAATCATTTATAATACATAAGTCTCTTGATTTTCCAACACTATATATATGTGTCTCTCATCTTCACTCTTACTCACTTGTGCATTGTGAAAGGAGACATCAAACTTGTGAAAGAGAGTTGGAGAAACTAGAGAAGGATTGAGAGAGAGAGAAAGACTTGGAGAGTAAGAGCAGAAGTTGGTGAGCCAAAGTGATTCGGTGTTTGCATTCGTTGCTGCTATTAGAGACCTTCTTTAGATTTAGGTGAGCTTCATTCTCTCATTGTATTCAGTTTCTCTACTGAACAATTGATTTATAATCCATGTTGCCAGGTAACGTGGGTTCGGGGACAGGGACGGGGACGGGTACGCCATTTTTTGAAACAGGGTGCATGGGTTCGTCGGGGGTTATATTATAATTTATAATTTATATATATAATATATATAAATTTGTATATTTTTCAACTTTAAATAAGAAAACTAAAATATTTAAGATTTAAAGTTTTAATTCCTCTTGGTAATGGTAATACAAGTACTACTCAGTAGTTATAAAAAAGTTTGATGTTGTTTATGATCCTCATAGTTGGGCTTGGGTCAAGTTTTATGGATCCTGTAAAAGGGTAAATTTCTGAATTTGCTAAAAGAATTGAGGCAAGCCTTAATTGGTTCTTTGTTCATAGGCTATTATGATTTATCATATTTCTCTTAAGTTTTCTAAAGGTAATAATAAGTAGGCTTCAAATGGAGTGGAATTCTACTTTAATTTAAATATCCAATTCAGACTCTCCATGCCCATTTTGGAGATATCTCACATTTCCTCATTCATTGCAGTAAACATCAAATTTTCGCATTTTTTAAACTATAAACATCTACCATCTAAGTGTGCAGTTTATATGTTGATGTCATTTCTTAAGAAAAGATGTTTTTCTGTTGAATATAAGTTATAACAGTTCACAGAAGCCGTGAATACCTCCCTCTGTTGCCTCTGTTTGCTCCTTCCTGTCCTTTGCGTGTATACCTCCCTCCCATCCTTTGTCGCCTCCCTCTGCTTGTATTGCGTGAATGAATGCCTCTATCCCTGCGTGAATGAATGCCTTTGCCGCCGTAATACCTCCACCTCTCGTCCTTGCTTGAATCCCTTCGCCTCTCCGTCGAATGGATACCTTGGCCTCTTGTCCCTGCTTGAATATCGGTCGAACGAATACCTCAATGAACTCTTCCTTGGGTCGAACGAATGAACTCAATGAACGACCTCTCGTCTTTGCGTTGAACGAATGAACTCAATGAAATGAAGTGAAGTGAGAACTTAGTTTATGTTTAGAATTAGTATTTACGATTTACATTTTGATTTCAATAATTAAAATTTTTTATTTTTTTAATTCAAAGTTTTAATTTGTAATTTTGATCAAACTTAATATTTATTAAAATTTAATTTTAATTTTTAAATTTCAATAAAAAAAATATAAAAAAATTAGTCAAAATCAGTGATCAAGAACCCAAAGAACTCGATTTTCGGGTTTTAAGTACCCATCCTCGGGGTTCTCCGTACCCATTAAGGTAGAAGAACCCAATTTTCTTTTTGGAGAACTCGGTTCTTCACAGAAGAACCCAAATTTTTTTTTTTGGAGAACCCGGTTCTTCTCAGAAGCACCCGTACCCGAATTCGGAACTTGGGTTCGGGGTTCGAGAACCCCATCCTCGGGTTCGAGAACCTGTGCAACATAGTTTATAACAAAAGAAGAATTTGGTTGGGCTTTCCCCTCGTGGATTTTTCCCTAGTCATTAGACCTAAATTCTTTGTGTTTCATTGTGTTCTTGGTTGCCTTCTATCTTGCATATGGTTTATATGATGTATGTTCTATCTACAATTGCTTAACTGATATTGCAGCGTGAAGGAGTTTCATTTTTTTAAGTAATTGTTACAACATAGAACATCAGGTTTCAACATGGTATTAGAGCTTTGGTGAAGACAATTCCAAGAAGTCAAGAGCTTCTCCCTTCTCATTTTTCTGTTGAAATATCTCTTATTCCCCTAGCTCATTTTCTACTGAAATTTGTCTTGCTGCATCTTCTATTTGCAACTCATTTTCTGCTGAAATATCACTTCTTGTCCTTGTTACCCATCACTAGTGGGTAGTATCCGTAGGAGAATATTTTTTCTCCTTGATGATCCTCAACCGACATCCAGCAGCCCATTGCAGCCACCAGATAGCTCGTTGTGCCACTATATCCTCCACGTGAACTAGCCGTATGCTCTCTCGCCCATTTGCTACGATCGTATGTTTGAATGTAATATTCCTTTTTTTGGTGTCACCTATGACAGGGCTAGGAGGGACTTCCAGAGTTGGGAGCAGACCGGTCATAGGTACAGGTTGGTGTCATCAGCGGGCCCAGGGGCTTTTTGGAGGAGTTTTGAGGAGTTTCTATGTGGTCGAGTGGCATTCGCTTGATATATTCCATCATCCGAGCAGTTTGGCTTTCGTTCTGGTGCATTCCCACAACTTTCGGAAATTTGAGTTATTTATGGGCTTAACTTAGCTAATTATGCTCACGATGGCATTCCGGGAGGAATACATGACAGAACACCTTAGTGTAATAGCTCATTGGAACCGGGACGAGGATACCTCCATGATGGGATAGTTGGACATGAGTTTTAATGACCGGAGGAGACGTGGTAGCTGATTTACCCTTTTCTGCATTAAAAATGAATATTTTAATAAGAGGGAAAATGGCTCCATGAATAAAATAATAATAAAATAATGCTCTATGAGGCTCCAAGAGATCTATAAAAGAAAGGGAGGAGGCCATTGAGGGATATCTTTGGAGTAGATCATTTTCTTGTGTATGAGAGGTTTGAGAACGTGGTTCTCTACTTTAGCCGTAGCCCCAGGATGGAAACCCTCGGGTGATTTGTGAGTGTTGGATGAAAACCCAACTCTCTTGAGGAGACTTCACTCAGAAGTTTCACAGAGCTTCAGAGATATTGGAGTGAGGATCATTTATATCTTCAACAGGTGCTTCAGTGGATTCAGTGGTAGCTGTTGCTGGAGGGAGAGTGCAACAGTTCGGTTTTGGAGGTCATCGCAGTGTAGCAGATTATCTTGGTGACCAGTTTTCCATCTCAGCTCTTTTTGGGTCAGATCTATATGTAACCCTCATTATTATTTATAATAAAATCTGAGATTCTTCCTATTTGATTTGTTGATAAATTGCAGTGCTTATGTTTTTATTTTACATGGCAATCTTCTGTTGAGTAAATGTTGATTCTACGGCATTAAGTTATTTTCTGCATTTTTAGTTAAAATATCTCATTCGGGATATTACAGTGGTATCAGAGCTTCAATCTTGGATCAGCCTGCGGGTTTCCAGTTTTCAGTTGCAGCTATTTTGGCTATTTTGGTTAGAAGGGCCTACGCAGTCACTGCAGGAGGCTCATTTGTGGGAGCTTCATTGGTGGGATTTTAGAGCTGGGGTGTTGGGAGATTTATAGGAGAGCCATTCGAGGAGGTTGGCAGGAATTTTGGAGAGCAATGATTGACAGTAGTAGTTGCAGTGCCAGAAAATGAAATTGGAAGAGGGCCAAACTACGAAGGGTCGTATTTTGAAGGTTGGAATTAGAGGAAATCCTTTCTGGGTTTTGGAAAAGGATCACCTTCCCAAATTCCTAGAATTTTCTGAACAGTTTTCAGTGGGTAAATCAGAGGCCGAAGTCAGGAAACAATGTAGTTTTGGAGTAGCAGTTGCAGAATTTCCAGAGTCGACACAGAGCTTGAGGAGAGATGATTTCCTTGCATCTGGGGTAACATTTTTCTCACCTGAGATTGTTTAGATTGCTTTGCTAGGATGAATTCATATTGTTGTGAAAAAATGATTTTGCTAGAGCCCAATTTGTGCAAAAATATTAGAAAAAGCTTTAATGACTTATAAAGAATTCAGTACCAGCTACAGTTTGAAAAATCACTTGCACAAGGTGCTTGGAGCTACAATTCTTCCTTGGATCAAAGAGAGAAACCAAACAACAAACCATTTTCAAAGGGGATACATGCCATCCTACAGCTAGAGCAGATAAGGGATTTGCAAAAAGAGTTTGAGGTAGGGAATTGGCTCTTTGCACTTGGATCTTATTTGAAGAACCTAAAGATGACCGCAAAAACTTTCCTTAATTTGGAGAAGCTAGAATCACATCTTCCTAAAGTGAGCCAATCAAATTTGAGGGTCCTAAATTGGGCACTCAAACCAACGATGCTTGCTTTGATTCATCCAAGATTCTTGGAGCATCCTTGTGAAGGAGTCAGACTTATAGTAGCTTCTTGTCTTAGTGAGATTATTGGAATAACTTCACCTATGCTTCCTTATAATGATGACATTATGCAGAAAGTTTTCCAACTAATAGAACATAATCTTCAGGATCTAAATAACATCTGGGGTCTTGCCATTGAGAAGAGGATTAAGATCTTAGAAATCACTGCTGGAGTCATGGGTAACAATGATGACATTTGCAAGATGCTACAGACCAGGCTGTTGACCATTTGGAGGAGAGAACAATTGGTTTCACTTGTTGCTTATAAACTGGCTGAGAGTTTGGTTGAGCAAAACATTGGGTGTTTCAGGAGAGTGTTGACTAGGGAGGAGCTACTCCAATTTGGTGGATCCGACAGCAAGAACGAGTTGAGGAGGAAGGGAATTTGCTTCATCTGCAAAGAACCTTGAGGGCCTGATCACTCATGCTTGAGTGATGCAGATGATGTGGCAGAGGCAGAACAAGAGGACATTCCTTCTGTATGCCAGGATGAGGACTCTTCTTCAGATGAGTCCATGGGATCATATGAGGATGCTTCTGGGGAGCGAGAGTAGTCATGCGGAGTTGATGACAGTAGGCCGGAGTTGTATTCCAGTGTGCAGGGTGAGCAGTCAGGGGACTCTACGAGAGATACTCAGGGTGATGAGTCACTTGTGACGATTAAGCCGGAGCAGCATATGATGGAACATGAGTCAGCAGAGGAGGATACTATGCACATCATGCATGATAGTCCTTTGGAGGAGAGTCAGATGGAGGCTCACATTGAGTCTATGATGGATATGCAGCTAACCTTGGGGTCAGCCATTGAGGAGGAGTAGTCAGATGCACAGATACCGAGTATGGTGATAGTAGTTGCAGATCCATATCCTCTGGAGATGTTGGAGGTTGATGGGATACTTCTGCAGGGGGATAGTAGATAGCAGGAGCATTACATTCCCGATCAGGAGAGGGATGAACTGTTGGAGATGGTGGAGCATCCATCGTTGGGCCGACACACTGATGAGGTGTAATATTCCTAATTAGCGACAACTAATTGGAATATTCAATTTTGTTTAGTTTTGCCGTCTATAGTTTGTAAATAAATAAAAAGTGAGGAGAGAGGGTCTAACTCACTTAAGTGAAATAAAACACCCTCCTAGTAGCACAACGTTGTGAATTAAGGGGGAGCCAAGGGGGCCAAGCACCACGTAGAGGGGGGGGCGGGGGGGCTCACGTTAACTCTATAAGCTTCTGTGCAGGTGAGGTTGGACAAGTGGCAAGAGATGGAGGCTACGTTGAGGAGATGGCCTTGGGATTGGAGGAAGGCCAACGTTATAAAAAAAGGAGGAGCCTTCTCATTTTATTCATTCTGGAGTTGATGATATTGAGCTAGACGTTTTGTCTTCTTGAGCACGCTAGCTGTTTAGCTAGTCTGCAGCACTGTTTAGTGCATTGAGTGTCTCCGGTCGGAGATCTCGCCCTTAGCCCCGGGGGACTTCGAGTGCCTGCTCGGGCAAGGTTATTTCTTCAGTATTTTGTGAGTAGTTTTGCTGTTTGTGTTTGTTGCGGAGCTGGGCTTTCGTAGAGACTGCATAGACACTGGGAGAGAGGACGCAGTTCATTTTGGAGGTGCTCTGGATCAGATTTTCTGCAGGGGATTTAGCCGAGATTTTGAGCAGAGAATCAGCCTTTGCCTGCAGGAAGATTTTGGTGGAGTTTGAGGCGGTGTTCCAACTATTCTCATTTAGCCTCTGCGCAGAGCCTGGGAGGCTAGCGTAATTCCCTGAGGAGGTATTTTCTAGTGATTTTCGGGGGTCGGCCATTTTTGATATGGTTTCTGGGTTTTGTTTGGGTTGGTGAGTAGAGGAGGTTTGCAGATTTTCAGCTCATTCCGGCAAGGGGATCAACCCCTAGTTCTCAGTTCATTCCAGCAGTAACAGCTACACGGTAGTTTTCCAGCAGCTATGACGCAGTTCAGAGAGCAGCCATTTCTTGTATATTCTGAGAGTATTTCTTCACTTGCCTTGAGCAAGATTAGGTGCCATCACTCTGATCACCTATTGTACTTGTTGTCGCACAAATTGTCAAGGCACCGCGACAACGGCTCAGATAAGGGGGCTGTCACCTTTATCCCCAAACTCTCTATTTAAGCTGTCTCCTTGCAAGCTAAGGGAGGTAGATCCTATTGGAAATGAGGATGAAGAATCCAGGAGACACAGCTAAAACATCAAATACTTGATAAAAATGAACGAGATTCCGCAGATCTAAATTAGATTTCACGTTTAAAACCAATGCCTTATGGAGTCAAACAAGATCCCGTTATACAAATTACAAACAAGCAATTGATGATTAACTGCTGCATATTAAAACATGATTGATCACAATGATATTTAATTGAAAAGCACCACAACCATGAAGCAATAAAATGAAAATGCCAGAATTTAAGATGTTTCAATTAATTTCACTTCAACAAATTCCAAAATTTTTGTATAGTCACACTTAGGATAAAATCTTTAAAAGCTCATTTGACTATAAAGATATTTTTATGAATTTTTTATTAAAAAAAATAAAAATAAAAAATAAAATAAAATAAAAAAAATTATATATATTTTTTGTATTTTCTAGATTTTTTTAGAACTTTTGGAATTTTTATATTTTTTATTATATATTTTTTAAATTAAAACAAATTAAAAGTCTAAATCTAAATAAAAATTCTAATCTAAAATCTAAATTAAATCGAAACAAAAACTAAAATCAAAATTTAATTCTAAAGCTAATCTAAAAATTAAATTTAAAACTAAGACTAGGTTAGATTTAGACCAAATTTAAATTAAAATCTAAATTAGAACTACAGAAATGGAAATCTATCTAACACTATCTAACCAAACTAAAGCAAATTAATGAAATTAAATTAAACTAAAATCTAAAAAAAATAAAATCGAAATTAAATGAAATCTAAACTAAACTAGATCCTAAAAAAAAATATTAAATTTCAATCTAAAATCTACGCTATCACACAAAAACTTGAAATCTAAAAAATTTAAAACAAAAATCTAATTCTACGGCTAACACATATTAAAACTAAAAATAAAAAAATCGAAACTTATTTAAATCCTACAGTTAATGCTAACTACAAAGTCGAATTCAAATCTAAATCTAAAATGAAAATAAGTCTAAACTAAAACTAAAGCCTACGCTAACTGAAAGAACCTGAACTATACAAAAAATGAAACGCGGGTTTTATCGTTTTAATAGTGTGTACGTTTGTCGTTTTTGGCTTCTTTGTTATGCAGGTCGGACAGAACTGAGCACGATGGCGGCAGAGGAAATCCACGGGCAGAGAAGGAAACTCGGATGGCAAGGGGATGGGACGTCAAGTTGAGAAGCAGATTTGGACGGATGATGAAGTGAGCTTGGAATATGGAGCACGATGGTAGGGATGTCCACGGCAAAGGAAAAATAACTGCAACAGAGATGAAAGATGAAAAGGCAGTGACTGCGTGGAAGATTCGGAAAGGATGACGACTGCTGGAGCGAGGGTTGAATGAGCAGAGAAGCTAAGACGTGCAATAGAGAAAACGGAGCAGATTGATGGCAAGGCGCTGGCTAAGGAGAATGGCACGCAAAGGTAAGGATTGGAAGTCGACAGGTAAAAATTCGATGGTGGAAACGCTGGCTTGCAGGTGAGGGACGACAAGAAAAATGATGAAACGAGGAGCTGGCAGCAAAGGAGAGTAAGGGAGAGAAGGCGGACAGAATGAGGACGCTGGACGACAGAGAGGAATGGGGAAGGAGATGCAGGTTTTGAATTTTTTTTGTTTTTATGGCAGAGACAACGTTTTTGAGGGAGGGAAAGGAGAATCCGATTGGCAGAGAAATGAAAGTCGAATGGAGGGCAGAAGAAAATTTCTGCGTGATGAAAACCCAGTTTGCACAAATTCCGCCCAGATAAATTAAAATTTCCTAATTTAAGCTCAGATTTGATGCTCCCTTAAATCGAAACAATGTCCAGATTCGTCCACAATGGTGATTTGAGGCCAAATCTGGCCTTTGGAAGCTAGATCTGCCTCAGATCTTAAAAAAAAATTCGATTTGAACCCGGAGTCTGCAAGAAACCAACCAGATCTAAAGACACACACCAAGAAATGATTAAACCCTTACAGATTTAAAAAATTTACAAATATACAAACTAATTTATAGGTTTAAAACCCTCATGGTCAGATTTGAATTCATTTTAGCACAGTTTAGAAATTAAATTTTTTTAAATGAGAGGCACAAGCCTTTGAAACCCTGCAAAATCACAAATATCGTAAGATAGACCTGAAATTTAACAAATAAAGAGCTTATCAGACTTATGTTTATTGAGAGTCGGCTGGTCCAACCGAAGACTTTCCCAGACGTCCAATCTTAAAAAAAAATTGCCCTGCACACTTAAATCTGAATCTTAGATCGATAGAGATTTAAGAAAACAACATGAGACCCTTTCAAAGAAATCAGAATGTTATTTTATAAACCCAGAAAACTGCACAAGATCCCTGTATGCAGATTAATCCATGAAGGCCATCAACCATAAAATACAAGAAACAAAGTAGCAGAGTTTAGAGACAATTCACCACATAGATCTGAGAAGGAACATCCAGATTTGTAACCCCAAAGTCTTTATGCTTTATTCCTCAAAAAATTTACAAGAGCTTCTAAGAACAAGTGCACGATCCTGAGATCGGATGACTCAAGAATGAGAAAGACCTCTAAATTTATAGGACAAGATCTCTAACGGCTAGTTTGGATGATCCTCGTCAAAATAATCTCAAACGTCCAAAAGATTTAATTATCTTTTAATCCGGAGCGTTGAAATTAAAATTTTGGGGAAAAACGAATTTATCATTTAATTCAATTTTAATTAACTCAAAAATATTATTTTTGAGTTAATTACCCCAAAATTTTGACCTTGACTTAACCACCAAGGCCCAAGGGTCCAATATTTCTTAAAATTCTCAATATTCCCTTGGCCTGGGGTTGTCAAAATCATTTTCCAAGGACCCACAAATTTTGCCTTTAAAGATTTAATCCTAATTTAGGACCCTAAATTAATTAAATTTCTGGTTTAGGATTTTATTAATTAATTGACCAGAAAATTTAATTAATTGACTAAGAGGGGATTATAATTATTTTTCCAATCCTCTTTTACATGAGATAATACATTTACATACATGAAGGGGGAATACCCATTCGTATAGACCCTCTAATAAATACCCAGTTTTGCGACTCAAAATATGATCTAGTAGACCAAGTAGCTCAAACTACTTTTAGAAGGACTCGATAGAAAACACTAGGACTCACTTAACATGCTGATGACAAAATCCACCCTAGCTTTGGGGTGAGGATGGTGGGAAAAACTCTGCCGATCACTTTCGTGAATCAGTGAGACAAAAAGTCTCCTAGGATGGAAATCATCAACAACATATTAGACTTACCTAGGTTGTTACATACATTGACGGTCTTACTTAGATCATTTACATCATAACATGCAGAATGAGTTTACATCATTATAAAAAACTGTCGACTGTTGACTGATGATGGAATCTGAATGGCACAACCACGTCGAACATGACGAATCCCATTTGAAAAAATGGGGGTGTACTGTTATGGGGTAGTTGACAAAGTGCGGTCAACAGTACTTCATTATATTTCTCAGATTAATAAAATGGCTTAGCATTTCCTCTTTATGTTTCTGGATGAGTTGCCGTATTTTCTTTCTATGCTATTATATATATCTGCTGCATTGTTATTTCTGAGCATTCTAGTTCTATACCACTTGGTGTATTTATTCTCCACTCTTAGATAGAGTCTGGAAAGGGCTAGGTAGCCTCCGGATCTCGTCCTCTTTTCAGAGAAGGAATATCCGGTAAATGCCCTCCCAGTCCATCTCTGGTTGGAGTTTGCCGTGTTTTAGAGATATCCCCGAAACGGGATATTACAGTGGTATCAGAGCATAGTTCTGGCTCATCCTGTGGTCTATGACACCGGGAAAGAGACCATATATTTGTTACAGAGGCAGAAAGTACAGAGACCGTGAGCGTAGGTTGGAGAACACCTACGGAGAGGGAGACTGTGTTCGGGTGGTGGACACAGAGCAGGAGAGAGAGCCTGTGACAGACGTAGAACAAGAGGAGCCTGTATTAGATTCAGAGCAGAGAGGGCCGATGGCAAATGACACAGAGGCCAAACAGTTTGGGGAGGCACTCCTCAAATCAGTGCAGGACTTAGCCAGACAGATTGAGGTGATGGGTCAGAGATTCACCGCTGTAGAGGCTAAACATCGTGAGACCCCACGGGTTTTCCAGGTAGGAGAGGGATTAGGTACATCCCATCATTTGCCGGAGCATGGTGTTGCTCAGTGTGATACTCCTCAACCGATGGCTTCACGTGCACCTACACGCTCTACCATGCCCACTTTCTTGGGAGCAGACACAGGGGCAGGAGCCCAGCAAGAGGCAGAGCCTGAACACAGAGTATTTTGCAGAGTATCAGGGCTATGGGCAGGAGTTCAGGGATGCTCTCTCATTCCGGGATTTTGTGCAGCTCCAGCGGGACAGTAGACCCCGCGACCATCATAGAGGGCACCGGCATTATCATGATGGAGATTCCCACCGTGACTTTAGAAAATTTCATTTTCCTACGTTTGATGGATCATCAAACAGTTCGGCAAAGTCTTGGGTGGAGAAGCTGGACATCTATTTCCAGCTTAACCAGATGTCAGAGACGGAGGCCACCAAGGTGGCGACGTTACATTTGGATGGTGAGGCCCAGGACTGGTGGTTCCATGGGATGGTTACACTCGGACATTCCACAGTGACGACATATGCCGAGTTTACCAGGGGATTGATGGAGCGGTTTGACCAGAGGGATCTAGAACAACACTTTGTTGAGTTGACAAGGCTCAAGCAGACGAGGAGCCCCGAGACCTACATTGCAGATTTCTTGAGGGTTTCAGTGATGGTGCCAGATCTATCCGCAGCTCGGATGATCTATATGTTTGTAGAGGGGTTAGCAGAGCCACTTCAGGGTCTAGTCAGGTCTACTAGACCAGCGACACTTCAGGATGCTATCAGCAGGACCCGAGACTTACAGGATGCATTGCCCAGGACTCGGGCACCTTACCCCCAGAGACAGGGTTTCCAGCCCAAGGGGAAGGACGTGAGGATTCCTCCTCCAAAGGGGAATCCGGGATGGGCACAGATAGATGATGATGCCAAGAGGGAGTTGAGAAAGAAGCGGCTGTGCTTCACGTGTCAAGGGCCGTGAGCACCAGGTCATAGGTGTGCTGCTGGCAAAGCACACTTCATTGAGGTCTTCTCCAATGATAGCGGGGAAGAGGATGAGGAGGATGATGAGGAGGCAGGAGATAGTCAGACGGCCCAGGATCAGTTGCCGCCTCCACCTCCAGGGACAGGAGGTGCAACTTTTGCACCCACAGGAGGGACCCTTGCAGCCTTGCGAGGAGTTCCCAAGTATTTGACGCTGCGCACACGAGGGACAGTATGTGGCCAGCGAGTATCAGTCTTGGTTGACAGTGGGGCAACCCACAACTTCATTGATGCCCAGATGGTCGAGCGGAGAGGTATACTGACCGAGAGCTTTGATGGATTTTCAGTTTTGGTCCCAGGAGCCCAGACGATGCAGTGTGCCCGGTATGTTCCAGAGTTGGCAGTGACGATGGGTACCTATACCGTGACCGATCACTTTTTATTGGTCAACATACCAGATACCAATGTGGTATTGGGTGTTCAGTGGTTGATTACTCTGGGAAAGGTCACCACGAATTGGGAGGCCTTAGAGATGGAGTAGGATGACAAGAAGACCGGGAAGCATGAGAAGATCCGAGGGATGCACACTTACCCACCTCAGACAGTTTCGGCACACCGGATAGAGGCAGACTTCCGGAAGGGAGACATAGAGTGGGCGGTTGAGTTGCGGGCATCAGAGGCAGAGACCACCAGTCGAGCAGTTCATCCGGATATACAGGCTATCCTTGACAGGCATGAGGCAGTGTTTGGGGACATACCACCAAGTCGGCCATCGGACCGAGGGTTTGAGCACACCACTAAGCTTGAGCAGGGTATTCAGGCAGTGATCACTACCCCCTATAGGCATCCCAAAGCCTATCGGGATGAGATTGAGCGGGCCATCCAGGAGTTGCTGGCTCTTGGGCACATCAGACCGAGCACAAGTCCGTTTGCTTCTTCTGTAGTGCTGGTGAAGAAGAAGGACGACACCCTGAGGATGTGCATTGATTACAGGGCCCTGAATAAGAAGACCCTGAAGAACAGGTATCCTATACCCAGGATCGATGAGTTGATAACTTGATGGATGAGCTGAGAGGAGCCAAGTTCTTCTTGAAGATTGATTTGAGATCAGGCTACCATCAGATTCGCGTGAGGGAACAGGACGTTCCCAAGACTGCCTTCAAGTGTCATTATGGGCACTTTGAGTTTCTGGTTATGCCTTTTGGGCTGACCAATGCACCAGCTGGCAGCCACTTTTCAGTCTTGCATAAACCATATCTTCCGCAGTCATCTAAGGAAGTTTGTATTGGTTTTCTTCGATGACATACTCATATATAGAAGGACTTGGGAGGAGCATCTCTAGCATATAGAGGTAGTACTACGCATCTTGGAAGAGCAACATTTCTATGCTAAGCTCTCCAAGTGTGAGTTTGGGATGACAAAGATGTTGTATTTGGGTCACATTATTGGAGTGGACGGAGTGAGAGTCCATGAGGAGAAGATTAGAGCCATCAGAGATTGGCCGGAGCCGAGGAACGTGACGGTCATTGGGATATCTACCTATTACAGGAAGTTTGTCAGAGGTTTCTCACAGCTTGCTGCACCCCTTATAGATTTGACGAAGAAGGGGGCATTCAGTTGGTCAGACACAGCGCAGCGAGCCTTTGATAGGCTCAAGGAGGTGATGAGTAGCTGCCCAGTGCTTGCATTGCCAGATTTTACGCAGCGATTTGTCTTGGAGTGTGATGCGTCGGGAGAGGGGATCGGCGCAGTGTTGATGCAGGGAGGACACCCTATAGCCTTTGAGAGCCGGAAGCTCCTTCCGCACGAGAGGTTGTATTCTATATACGACAAGGAGATGTTGGCCATCATGCATGCCTTGGCCAAATTCTGGAAGTATTTGGTAGGGAACAGGTTCAGGGTGAGGACTGATCACAGCAGCCTCAAGTTCTTTTTGGAGCAGAAGCAGCTACAGGAGAGGCAGCAGAAGTGGATCAGTAAGATCCAAGCATATGACTTTGACATTGAGTATGTCAAGGGTAAGAATAATGTGGTAGCAGATGCCCTTTCACGTAGACCCGCCACGTTATCTCTTATGAGCTTGGATATAGATTGGAGGGCTCGACTTTTAGTGGAGTACTCCAAGGACAGATTTGCATGTGAGGTGTTGGACGGACAGGTGGCGGATGATAGGTACAGGATGGTTGATGAGATCATTTACTACAGGGACAGGATCTTCTTGACTGAGGGATCTCAACTTAAGAAGAAGATACTCCAGGCATCACATGATTCTCCATTGGTAGGCCATCAGGGGTTTACCAAAACCTACAAGGCCATTAGAGAGAGGTTCTCATGGAAGGGCCTCAAGGAGGACATACTCCAGCACATCAGGGAGTGCGATGTTTGTCAGAGGAACAAGGGGGAGATGAGCCATCCTGCAGGATTGTTGCAGCCTCTTCCCATTCCGGAGAGGAAATGGGAGAGCATATCGATGGACTTCATCACAGGGTTCCCCATGGTGCAAGGCAAGGATTGTATCTTTGTCATCGTTGACCGGCTGACAAAGTATGCGCACTTTTTCGCCATATCTGTGCATTACATAGCAGCACAAGTGGCCGAGCTGTTCTTCAGAAAGGTTTTCAGGCTGCATGGTCTTCCTAAGACCATCATCAGTGACAGGGACAGTCGCTTCATGGGCGGATTTTGGCAGGAGCTTTTCCGGCTGGTGGGGACGGAGTTGACACCGAATACCAGTTATCACCCACAGACGGATGGACAGACGGAGATAGTTAACAAGTGGCTGGAGGGATACTTGCGTAACTATGTCAGTGGGCAGCAGCGAGCATGGTTGAGATGGTTGCATTTGGGGGAGTACTGCTACAACACGACACATCACATGTCCATTGGTATGTCACCGTTTTATGCTTTGTATGGGTATCATTCCTTATCTTTTGTTGATGTGATGTTCGGTACTAGCAAGGCTCCTAGAGCCAAGATTTGGATCCAAGAGAGTCAGGACATCCTCCGAGCTCTCAAGGACAATATGGCTACAGCACAAAACCAACAGAAGCTGTATGCCGAGAGAGGTCGGGTGGAGAGACAGTTTGAGGTAGGGGACTTGGTCTACTTACGATTACAGCCATACCGACAGTCGTTGCTGAAGCAGAAGGGAGCTGAGAAGCTCAAGCCCCGCTTTTACGGCCCATACAAGGTGATACGTAGGATTGGGCAGGTTGCGTATGAGTTGGAGCTGCCCCAAGGCAGCAAGATCCATAACGTTTTTCACGTATCATGCCTGAAGAAGGCGCTGGGGCAGCAAGTGACGGTGACAGATGAGCTACCACCCACGGATGATGAGGGGCACTTGGTATTGCACCCAGAGGTTATTATTGATACCAGCGAGAGGCAGCTACGAAGCAGGACAGTCTGGAATTCTTGGTGAGGTGGAAGAATTTGCCGGATGAGGATGCCACTTGGGAGAGTGAGAAGATTTTGCAGCATCCATCACTTCAGTTGCTTGAGGACAAGCAAAATTTTGCCGGGGGAGACAGTAATATTCCTAATTAGCGACAGCTAATTGGAATATTCGATTTTGTTTAGTTTTGTCGTCTATAGTTTGTAAATAAATAAAAAGTGAGTAGAGAGGGTCTAACTCACTTAAGTGAAATAAAACACCCTCCTAGTAGCACAACGTTGCGACTTAAGGGGGAGCCAAGGGGACCAAGCAACACATAGAGGGGGGGGCTCACGTTAGCTCTAGAAGTTTCTGCGCAGGTGAGGTTGGACAAGTGGCAAGAGATGGAGGCTACGTTGAGGAGATGGCCTTGGGATTGGAGGAAGGCCAACGTTATAAAAGAAGGAGGAGCCTTCTCATTTTATTCATTCTGGAGTTGATGATATTGAGCTAGACGTTTTGTCTTCTTGAGCATGTTGACTGTTTAGCCTGTCTGCAGAGTGTCTCCGGTCGGAGATCTCGCCCTTAGCCCCGGGGGACTTCGAGTGCCTGCTCGGGCAAGGTTACTTCTTCAGTATTTTGTGAGTAGTTTTGTTGTTTGTGTTTGTTGCGGAGCTGGGCTTTCGTAGAGACTGCGCAGACACTGGGAGAGAGGACGTAGTTCATTTTGGAGGTGCTCCGGATCGGGTTTTCTGCAGGGGATTTAGCCGAGATTTTGAGCAAAGGATCAGCCTTTGCCTGCAGGAAGATTTTGATGGAGTTTGAGGCGGTGTTCCAGCTATTCTCATTTAGCCTCTACGCAGAGCCTGGGAGGCCAGCGTAATTCCCTGAGGAGGTATTTTCTGGTGATTTTCGGGGGTCGGCCATTTTTGATATGGTTTCTGGGTTTTGTCCGGGTTGGTGAGTAGAGGAGGTTTGCAGATTTTCAGCTCATTCCGGCAAGGGGATCAGCCCCTAGTCCTCAGTTCATTCCAGCAGTAGCAGCTACACGGCAATTTTCCAGCAGCTGGGACGCAGTTTAGAGAGCAGCCATTTCTTGTATATTCTGAGAGTATTTCTTCACTTGCCTTGAGCAAGATTAGGTGCCATCACTCTGATCACCTATTGTACTTCATTATATTTCTCATATTAATAAAATGGCTTAGCATTTCCTCTCTATGTTTCTGGATGAGTTGCCGTATTTTCTTTCTATGCTATTATATATATCTGCTGCACTGTTATTTCTGAGCATTCTAGTTCTATACCACTTGGTGTATTTATTCTCCACTCTTAGACAGAGTCTGGAAAGGGCCAGGTAGCCTATAGATCTCGTCCTCTTTTCAGAAGCGGAATATCCGGTAAATGCCCTCCCAGTCCATCTCTGGTTGGAGTTTGTCGTGTTTTAGAGATATCCCCGAAACGGGATATTACATGAGGTACAGATAGATGCACATGCAGTCAGCAGAGCTGCAGTACTTCCAGGGAGTAGCACTCTCCAGGAGTACATCAATGGGGCTTGCAGCTTATCTTGCCCACTTTGGCCCATTATAGAGATTTCTTCTACAGGCAGCTTTCGTTGGTAGACGAGACAGAGCAGCGTGAGTGGATTATGAGCTGGCGACAGTTCACTAGGCATATTTCGTATGCAATTGACACTACATTGGATTTCTCTTCCAGGATAGATTGGCGGGAGATCATGAGTTGGTACCCTCTTGATGGTATGATTTTCTTCGTAGGGAGCACAACAGAGCAGGGGCCCTTAGACATAGCAGATGTTACAGATTCCAGCTGGCAGTGGGGTCCAGGTCATCATTTCTTCAACACTCCATCCCGATTTCAGGAGAGCAGGATCAACATGGGATTGAGTCAGGACTTGAATTGGAGAGAGGTGATGAGTTGGTATGCAGTTGGTGGGGCAACTTATACAGTTATAGGTACCACACAGCAGGAGTCAGGGAGGATTGATGCTTGTTGGCGGGCTTCACTTCATGGGGCATCAGCTATAGCCAGAGGCAGTGCGCAGCCCGAGCCGTGGTACTTGGGCGATGATTGGCCATGGTGGCGTTGGGATCCGGGAGGATTGTTTGTTGATTGGTACAGTGAGAGATCAGTTTGGGATCCCAGCATTGAGGGGTCTGTTCCGAGTGGTTTGATACAGGTGCATAGCAGCACCCAGAGGTTTGTATGGGATCTGGGCATTGGGTCTGAGATGCGGCGGGCCAACAGAGTGGCCCACATATTTTGATTGCTTGAGGGCAAGCAATCTTGGGGCGGAAGGTCTGTAATATTCCTTTTTTTGGTGTCACCTATGACCGGGCTAGGAGGGACTTCTAGAGTTAGGAGTAGACCGGTCACAGGTACAGGTTGGTGTCATCAGCGGGCCTAGGGGATTTTTGGAGGTTTTGAGGAGTTTCTATGTGGTCGAGTGGCATTCGCTTGATATATTCCATCAGCCGAGCAGTTTGGCTTTCATTCCGGTGCATTCCGACAACTTTCGGAAATTTGAGTTATTTATGGGCTTAACTCAGCTAATTATGCTCACGATGGCATTCCGGGAGGAATACATGACAGAACACCTTAGTGTAATAGCTCATTGGAACCGGGACGAGGATACCTCCATGATGGGACAGTTGGACATGAGTTTCAGTGACCGGAGGAGACGTGGTAGCCAATTTACTCTTTTCTGCATTAAAAATGAATATTTTAATAATAGGGAAAAGTGCTCCATGAATAAAATAATAATAAAATAATGCTCTATAAGGCTCCAAGAGATCTATAAAAGAAAGGGAGGAGGCCATTGAGGGATATCTTTGGAGTAGATCATTTTCTTGTGTATGAGAGGTTTGAGAATGTGGTTCTCTACTTTAGTCGTAGCCCTAGGACGGAAACCCTCGGGTGATTTGTGAGTGTTGGACGAAAACCCAACTCTCTTGAGGAGACTTCACTCAGAAGTTTCACAGAGCTTCAGAGATATTGGAGTGAGGATCATTCAGATCTTCAACAGGTGCTTCAGTGGATTCAGTGGTAGCTGTTGCCGGAGGGAGAGTGCAACAGTTCAGTTTTGGAGGTCACCGCAGTGTAGCAGTGCAGCAGATTATCTTGGTGACCAGTTTTCCATCTCAGCGCTTTTTGGGTCAAATCTATATGTAACCCTCATTATTATTTATAATAAAAGCTGAGATTCTTCCTATTTGATGTGTTGATAGATTGCAATGCTTATGTTTTTATTTTACATGGCAATCTTCTGTTGAGTAAATGTTGATTCTACGGCATTAAGTTATTTTCTGCATTTTTAGTTAAAATATCCCATCCGGGATATTACATTGAAGGTGGGCCTTCCAACCCCAAAGGTATGGATTTACATTGTGTAGTTGGGTATTTTTGTTTACTTATCATGGACACTTTTATGCATGGATTAGTGGGGAGATTTGACAAAAAGGGTAGGCTTGGTTTGTACTCTTGTCTCCTCTGTCCAAATTGATGGTTAACCTTGTATCCTAGTCCTGTGGGATCTCCTTTATTGGCTACTAGCTTTAGGGGTGGCACTACATGGGAAACCTCGATTTTGGTTGCATGGTCCCGCTTCTCGACACCATATACATCACTCCCCTCTGCTCATTATAACCCCATTCACAATATTTCCCATCTGGGTCCACATTTGTCCATTGGGTCCACAAGGAGTTAGCCTCCCCCTCCCTTTGTCCACACCTTGGGTTAGGCCTAGAACGATGCCTCGGAGGTTGATGCAGCTAAAAGAAAAGAAAAAATATTATTTGGCCACTCTCAACAGGAAATGTACCATAAAATGAAAAAGATGGTCGGGGCATACAAATTTAGCACATGGGAAAAAGTCAAACATGAGCTCTACCCCTATCATCATGGCCATCATCCTGGTTCCTAGGGCCCATCATATTGGCCCCTTACATCATTAAGAAATCCATGATTGTCCCAACCCCTAGTGGGCGATGAACTGCCCCACCTTAAGGGGGTATTCACTACTATATCTTACATATCATGCTCTCATCGCCTGGAGCCCTGAGCAGTTACAAAAGAAAAATCTATAAAAGGAAAAAGGCATATGAAGAAGGGTGGAAAAACAATGGCCGGGTAACTCATGTACCACAATTGCTCCCTCCTAAATTCATATAATCAAATGTGGGCTTCCCTTATTTTAACTACCCTTGTACTGTGGCATGTGGCTTGGAGCCTTCCCCTAATGCCCCACTCCATTCCATCATTATTTCACATACCACCTGCCATTTGATGGATGTACCATGGACATGTCACCCCCTTAGAGGTGGAAACCACCTAATAGGGTCCTTGGTTAACCTTCTTCTTGAACTTGGAGACACTTTTACGTTCTAAAGCCCATTATGGAAGGGCATGCCACTATGAAGTGTCCACTTGGTTCCATGACTTGTAAGCTCATTTACTTAATTGCACTAATAATTGGTTGTACTAGAAGGTGAGGAGACGCATTGTATCTTATATAGGATTGCATGTGGGTCTTCATCTGAGGTTTGTGTTAATCCAAGTTGTCATTCATGGCAACAGGTTGATGAAGGAGAAGCTAGACTATGACCCTATGATGGATAAGCCTAACAATGAAGATGACCTTGGAGGTAGAATTTCACTTTCTGCAGATAAATATTCAAGGACAGTTATAAAGAAAAATAAATTTTGCTACCTTGAAGGTAGAATTTCACTATGACACCTACACTACCTTTTAGAGCATAATTTTAGCTTTCTAACGAGCTCTCACTTGGCCGGAAACTCAGAGCGGTTGATGAGATATGAATTTTTAAATCAAGAAAAATTAACTTTAGCAGTGAGCCGACCTATCCTTGTCCTTCATGTCGGCCTACCTCCAAAAAGACGTGTCCCTTCATTTTAAAGTCAAAATCATATAAATACAACGTCAAACCTTCATTTCTAGACATAATTTCGGTCAAGCAATTCAGAGTTAATACAGAAGAGATTGCAAAGATATAAAAAGTTCACAACTCGTGAACTTAGAAGCACCGAGGAGGATTCTTTTAAGAAATATTTGCCTGAGTTAAAATTCTGAATTGATCATCTACACAACTTGGACTTCTAGCTGTCTCAGACCTGTCTTCAAGGCTCATCACTGAACTGGAGCTCGGATAAATCTGTGACAGACCCTCACCATTGGAAAGCAATAAAATTTGAATGTTCTTGGACAACTCAGATTTAGCTCAGATCTAGCTCGGACAGTGGTATATACAGTGGTGTTTTTTGAAGGATTTGTGGCGTAGAAAATACCTACAACAGCTCGAAAGTGGTGCATACAGTGATGTTGTTGAAGGATTTGTGGTGTGGAAAATACTTACAGCAGTTCAGAACTAGCTTGGATAGTGGTGTGTGTGTATATATAAGGGCTCAGAACTGTGTTATACAAATTTAGTATCTCATCCCGATAAACCTCGGATCTGTGACCTATTGCCTTGACCGTGATAAGAAGTGTAATTGTTGAAGGACACATATATATTCAGACTGGGCTACTGATCTAAATCTCGGATTGTGGAGTTGAGGCCTTGGACCAAGCTATAGGATCCTCACCTATTGCAGCCTCGGACCAACTACAAGACTTTGGCCTGGATAAGGTCTTGAAGGATCTGTGGAAGATTAGTAATACAATTGTGGAAGGGTTGATGCTAGTAAACAGTCAACATTGAAAGCCTGAAATGATGATAGCTGGAGACTAATACAAGTCAAAATTTGAAGGCTTTGGACAATGGAACATTTGGAGTTTTGGACAAGTGAAGACATTGGACAGTGAAGTCAATGAAGAATTTTGGAAGAAAGAATACAGTGATGAATATGTCAAGAACATTCAAGTAAGCACTATTCACATTCTCTATTAAACCAAGCAAAGAAGGATTGGTGTCCTTGGAGTAGGAGCTCCTAAACACAAGGTTGGTGCCTTGAGCAAATAGGGTCAAATCCCTAGAGGTCGGAGCCTCATCTAAGTCCAAGTCGGTGCTTGGCAACAGGTTGGTGCCTGTTTCATTAAAAGGGTTGGTGCCCTCACTTATCTATTGTATACTATTATTAGAAAGGAAATTGAAATCTTTATTAATCCTTAATATTATCATTATACACCTCTCTGTCTTTAATTGTGAAGAATCTAACTGGCATTAATTAACAATTGGAAATAAATATTGATTCACCCCCCTCTCAGTATTTCCAACAATTGGTATCAGAGCCAGCTTCTTCATTATCAGCCTAACAGCTAGAAGAAGGATTCTTAGGCATAATGAAGAACATGGAAGCAACAGGGAAACTACCTATCTTTGATGGAACAAACTTTAGTTTTTGGAAAAAGAGGATGTCCTACTATCTAATGTCTCTTGGTCCTGAAGTATGGCACTTTGTTTTGGATGGGTACAAAGCTCCCGCTAGTCTTCCAACTGATCAAGATGAAAGAAGAGCCTACATTGCTAATACCAAAGCTTTAAATTCCATCACTAGTGGAATTACCGATTCTGAATTCACGAAGGTCATGGATTGTGACTCAGCCAAAGAAGTATGGGATAAGTTGGTTTCTCTATATGATGGGGAAACCAAAGTTAAGAAGGCAAAGCTTCAAACCTATGGAAGACAACTCGAGAGTCTGAAAATGGATGATGAAGAAGATATTGCATCATACTTCCTCCGAGTAGTTGAAGTAGTTAACTCTCTTAAAGGACTAGGAGAAAATATTGAAGAAAGCACCATTATTCAAAAAATCCTGAGATCGCTTCCTGACAGATTTGACTCCAAAGTAAGCGCCATAGAAGAAATGAAGGACCTAGATACACTGAAGATGGATGAACTTCATGGAATTCTTATTGCCTATGAGATGAGGAAAGGGAGCCCAAATTTCAAAGAAGCAGCTTTCAAAGCCTCAAGATCCACAAAAGAAGGAAAAGGATGGAATTGCAACAACGATGAATCTGACACTGAAAACAAGTTAGCTCAATTTGTACGAAGACTAAAAAGGGGATCTAAGCTAAAAGGTAAGTACCCTCTTATTTGTTTCAGTTGTGGAAGAATAGGTCATTATGCTGCAAAATGTCCTCATAAACATGATAGTGATGATGAAAAGGACTCTAAAAGAATGATGTACAAAAAGAAAGGGTTTAATAAGAAGAATTTCTTCTCCAAACAAGATGAGTCTGATGAAGATGAATTTGTAGTCATAAAAAATAAATCAACTAGAAATGTGCGTCATTACAAAGAAAGTGATGATGAATCAGATGCGGAAAGTGATTATGTTGGAAGCAAAGAAACATTATTCATGGCATTTACAAATGATGATGACTCAAAATTAGAAGATGAAAGAAACATGGATAGTTTGCTAATGAGTGTCATTGAAGAAAATGAGAATCTACAAAAGAAGATAATTTCTCTCAAAATAGAAAGAGAGGAAGCAAAAAGAAGGGAAGACTTCTTCAACATTAAGCTAAAAGAGAAGGATGATATATGTGAAAAACGTGAAGCTGAAATAATATCTCTAAGAAAGGAATTAGAGCAAGTTAAAAGGAGTTGGCAAAGCTCTCTAGCTCTTGACAACATTCTTAATACTCAAAAACCTCAACATGACAAGTATGGAATTGGTTTCAAAGGAGAATCATCAAGTACAAAGAATAATGCCAAAAGTTATGTTGATGTACTCTCTTGCCATCCAAAAGAAGAAAAGTCATCTCGTCAGGAGCAAAGTCCCATCTCAAAACCAAGAATTGAAGAAAGAGCAACTCCAAGGAAGAATGTTGGTTCAAGCTATGGATACTACAACAGGTATCAAACTATTTTTCTTGGGCATTGTTACAATTGTAAAAACTTTGGGCATCAAGCTAAGCATTGCAAGGCTCATAAGAATGAAGCAAGAAGCTTGAATGATCAAACAAACCAACTACGTGCTCCTAAAGAGAAAGGACAAATCAAAACTTACAATTCATTTGATCCTTTGGCTACGTTTGATCCGTCTTGCTCATTATGTGATAATTATGATCATAATGAACAAAATTGCCCTCTCAAAAGGGAGAAAGCTAAAAACGTAAATCTCAAAACTGATAAATGTGGCCTAGCTCTATGTGCTCATAGTGAAGAAAATCATTGGTTCGTGGATAGTGGATGCTCAAGACATATGACAAGTGACCAAAAGAAGTTCATCTCATTAAACAAGAAAAATGGAAATGTATCCTTTGGAAGTGGATTCACTAAACTCACTGGAAAAGGAACTGCTGCCCTTGTCAATGGACTAGGAAAGGCTCAAAATACCTTGCTGGTAGAAGGGCTCAAACACAATCTCCTAAGTGTTAGCCAAATTTGTGACCAAGGACATAATGTTGTATTTAATACAAAAAATTGTGAAATAAGAGACTCGTCCTCGAGAGAACTTGTGGCGAAATGAGTAAGAACACCTGATAATGTTTATATTCTCAGTAGAATCCAAGAAGATAAATATTACTTAAGTCAAACAGATGAAAGTTGCTTATGGCACAAGCGATTGGGGCATACAAGTTTTGATAACCTAGTCAACATCAGCAAAATTAATGCAGTAAGGGATATTCCAAAAATGTGCAAACCAAATCAAGTTGTATGTGGCCCATGCCAACATGGAAAGCAAACTAGAACTAGCCACAAAACTAAGGAGTTCTCAACAACAAAACCTCTGGAAATCATTCATGCAGACTTGTGTGGGCCAACTAGAACTCCCGCTCTTCAAGGTGAAAGGTACTTTGCTTTATTTGTTGATGACTATATTAGAATGATGTGGATATATTTCATAAAATATAAATCCAAAGCATTTGAATGTTTTAAGAATATTAAGGCTTTCATTGAGAATGAGAAAGATTCTAAGATTAAATGTCTTAGAACGGATAGAGGAGGAGAATTCACCTCAAAAAAATTTGATGAATTCTATAAAGAGCATGGAATCGAAAGAGAACTCCCTACTGCTAGGACGCCCTAGCAAAATGGAGTAGTTGAAAGAAGGAATCGAACCATTCAAGAAATGGCAAGGAAAATGCTACTACCAGCTGATTTGCAACCAAAATTTTGGAGAGAAGCAGTTGGCACCGCAGTTTATACCTTAAATCGAACTCAACTAAGACCTAATAATGAAAAGAATCCTTATGAATTATGGAAAGGAAGACCTGCTTCAGTAAAATATTTCAGGGATTTTGGAAGCAAATGTTTCATAAAAATAAATGATGACTCACCAGGTAAATTTGATCCTAGAGTTGACGAAGGAATATCTCTTGGATACTCCACTAAGAGCAAAGCCTACAAATGTTACAACAATTGTCTACGAAGAATAGTGGAAAACATTGAGTGAAGATTGATGAAGGCCTTCCAGAAAAAAGAATTGATGATCATGAAGTTGAGCCTTTCTTTGAACAAAGTGAAGAAGAAGAACCTGAAAAAGAAGAGGAGAATGAAGAACCTCAAAGTGAACCTCAAAGTGAATCTTCACAAACTCCCTCCAAGGTCAAGTTTGTTCAGAGATATCATCCGGAAGAACAAGTCATCGGAAATATAGATGAAGGAATCCAAACTCGAAGAAGGATGATAAGCACCCCAAGAAAAGATGATGTGGCTCTATTATCTTTAATAGAACCTGAATTTTTTTCTCAAGAAAGCAAAGATCCTTATTGGATAAAGACCATGGAAGAAGAAATGTCTCAAATCGAAAAAAATGAGACTTGGGAACTAGTACCTCGCCCAAAAGATAAAAATATAACTGGAACAAAATGGGTATTCAAAAACAAGATGAACGAAGATGGACAAATCATCAAAAATAAAGCCAGACTTGTCTGCAAAGGATACTCGCAAATCAAAGGAATTGACTTCGAAGAAACCTTTGCACCAGTAGCTCGAATGGAAGCCATAAGAATGTTTTTAGCATTTACTTGCTCAAAAGGATTCAAGGTTTATCAAATGGATGTAAAATCAACATTCTTGAATGGAGATCTCAAGGAAGAAGTTTACATGGAGCAACCAGAAGGATTTGATCTTGCCGAAGGGAAGGACTTTGTATGCAAGCTAAAAAAGGCCTTGTATGGATTAAAACAAGCCCCTAGAACATGGTATGCAAAGTTGGATCACTATCTGCTACAAGAAGGTTTCAAAAAGGGAGTAGCTAGTAGCAATCTCTACATGAAGATGGACAATGAAAAAATTTTGATCACTCTTGTATACGTTGATGATCTAATATTTTCTAGCAATGATGATGAGATGAGCCATGAATTTGCTCTAAATATGTCCAAAAGATTCGAAATGTCAATGATTGGTGAGCTGTCTTACTTTCTTGGGCTACAAATATCTCAAACCTCTACAGGCATGTTTATATCTCAAGCGAAATATCTTAAAGACATGCTCAAAAGATATGGGATGGAAGATTGTGCACCTATGAGCACACCGATGACCATAGATTGTAAATTAAGCAAAGACGATGATACCCCTCTCATAGATGCAACTATTTACAGGTCAATAATTGGAGCTCTCCTATACTTAACTGCTACAAGACCAGATATTATGCAAGCAGTAGGAATGGTAGCAAGATTTCAGCCAAGTCCTAAACAATCCCGTCTCGCAGTTGTGAAGAGAATTCTCAGATATTGGGAAGGAACGATTGATTTTGGTCTTTGGTATCCTAAGAGTTCAACTCTTATTGTGACAGCTTACTCCGATGCTGATTGGGCCGGAAGCATGGTGATCCAAGAGGTGACCTCCTCAAGGATCCTGCCCAACTGAAGTTCTTGGGAACTTACAGTTCAATGTCGCCCCATCTCCCTCCTGGAGATGCATGAGCACACATGGCATACTCACCTTCTTCAAACTTTGTGGACGCAACCTTTGGATCATGCTTCTCATCCTTGTCCTTTTTCTTCAGAGGAAACTGCGTTGTGTAGTAACCAAGTTCACCATACCTGAAGCATTTTATCTTCGAGACGTCCTTCTTCCGTCTCCATTGCTCTTGTTGTCCCTTAGATGCAAGGTTTGCATTCTCCTCCCTCTCCTTTGTCTTCAACCTAATGTCGTTGATGCCATCAAGTTTACACTTGACTAGGTCCCTCCTTAGCTCTTCTTGTTGAAGAGCAGCCCACATCTCCTCCTAGCTTGGCAGTCTTTCTCTACCCAAAATACTCTGGACGAAGACCTTCCATTCCTCTATGACTGCATTGAGGGCTAGCCTTACCATTGCGGTAGGCTAAGGTGTTGACCCCACATCTTCCAGCTCATCATGAGTTTCCTGAAGCATCGAGAGAAACGGATCTATTGGCTCCCCTTTCTACATCTGTGTTTGCCGCAGTTTCTGCTCTAAGTACATCTTTCGCTGGTTGGAAGATCCTTCGTATAGCGCTGCTAAGGCTTCCCACATATTCCTAGCTGTGTCCTTGTTGGCTATGTGGGACACTATGTGATCCTTGACTCCATCTAAGAGTAGCCTTTTAGTCTTCGCCATATCGGCCTTGTACTTCTTCAGTGGATATGGATCTGTAGGCACAACTACCGTACTCTCCACGAAAAGCTTGAGATCATGTTCATCTATAAGGCATGAGATTCTCACCTTCCAGATTACATAGTTGGAGGCTCCCTCCAACTGATCCTGATCTCTTAGCTCGTGAGCTACCATTTCTACCATCAAGAAAATGTTGAATCTTCTCCCTCACTTTCTCCTCTATGTAGCGCTAGACTGGCTTACGCACTCCTTGCTGGAGATGGTAGATCAGCCACCCATATCTGTTGCTCAGATCTTAAAAAATAAAATTCCTCGGATAGGAATTCCTTGAGGAAAAAAATTCCTTCACTATGCTTCTTTTCTTACTTTTGACGACTTTTTGCCCACAAAAGAGGATCTGCCTGTAGAAAACTACGTCCCACCAGCACTAACGCTGGGGCTTTGCGCTGCTTCCTCTGCCACGAAAAAACTTCGATCTGGAAGCCCTTCCTCTCTGTCAACTCACTCAAAGAGAGACTTTCCTCGAAAGTTTAGCGCTCTTGACTTGGACTGCGCAATCCCTCTGGGGATTCGGACTGTTGCCTCTTGCAGCTATTCGACCTCCTGCCTAGTGTTGACTCTGCTCTTCTTGTTTCACCTGCAACACTCTAATACCATGTGAAAATTTCAAGTCTATAATCCTATTACAGCCAACTGAAATTACTTCACCTACTTGTTATTAAATGAACAAGTTATTTACAGTGTTCTACTGAAAATACTAAAGAAAACTACTACTGCAGCCTTCACTTAATTAATTAAATATGTAAAAACAAGAAACTGAGCAATAAAGAAAAAAACATCACACATGACACCATTGTTTTTGGACAAAAGTCCCCAGAAAAATCCAATGTGGGAAAACCAGTGCAACATATCCGAGGGTTTTTTATTATTAAGAAACAATTTTTTTGAATACAATCTATGGATGCCTTGCTAGCTATCCAGTACAGAGAATATCACTCAGTAGAGAAAATCAATGAGTTTACTTCACTTTACACTGCAAGTCCTGGCTGATATGATAGCTAAAACAACATCCTCCCGGCACCCTCTGTGCTGCCTTTGCGCAATAGTTATGTGGGCCTGCGTGGGGGACTCAGGGAGACTGCATCACCTCTTCTGCTAGATCGATCTTCTCTCAGGAGCGTCAAGTCTAGCCCTCCTGTCTTAGAATCTCAATCTCCCTGCAAAATCTCGGACTTCTGCTTGGAAACGCTACGTTGCCTCTGCGTGTGGCCTTTGTGGCCCTGCGTCACCCTCTCTGGGCACTATGATGCCTCCTCTGCATATCTCTTTGCCTCTTTGTTGAGTATTATTGGCTCTAGTGAAGATCCTCTGACCAAAAATTGTCTCTGCCGCTCTCTGCGTGAGAATCTCTCGATCAAAGTTTTCCTCTGAACACTGCTCACTTCAGAAAATTTGATCTCTTGATCTCTCAGTGTGTTTCCAAATGGCCCTCAAGCCTTCATTAAATATTCTTCTCGTTGACATTCAACGGCTGAGATTAGAAGCTAATCAATGGCTAAGATCATTTTGGTTTGATCCTCGTCTTCTTCTAGAAGTTACATCCACTGTTTAGATTAATACCCATTAGTTGTTTTAATTTCCTAAGTTTAGACTTAGGGTTTCATTAAAAATAATTAATTTATTAAATAAAATTGTCTCCGGGTGGAATTTCCCCAAACGATTTATGGGTTATCTGGAATACATGTGTCTAAGCCTCTCCACAAAATTTGAGACTTAGAGCACATCTGATGCTACCCCAAATTAGCATTTTACCCTCTTCGGAGGCTTACATTTGTATTATGGAGCTATCTTGGTGGGCTTATCACCAAGGAATGTTATTTTGGTACATTATTTTATTAGTTGGGGCATTATTAGGCCTTATTAGGCAAATCGAACCCCTTAGGGAGGATATATATATTGATGTGATGATCATTTCATTTGTTCATCACTTGATTTTGGACTTGTATCTCTTCTAGAGAATTTCGCTAGCCTTATTGATGGGCGAATTGGAATCTTGATGCATTTCAATGTTTGGAAGAGTTTGTCTTTTATCTTGGAGCTTTGATTTTTTTTGTCTATTAATGATTGGAAGATTTTAGCTATACTTGTAAGTGTACATTTCATGGTATATTTCTCATGTTGTCACTTGTATATTGTACGAAGAAATTTCGCTCATGAAGTTGGTGAAGCTGCATTAATGAAATGTGAATTTGTTTATCTTGTCTTTGTGAAGGCTCTTCCTATTAGTTTTTGTAGCATAGGATGGTGTTCTAGTCTTGACAATTGTCAGAGAGGCTAAGCAACACTAGGAATTCAGAACCCATAAAATGTTTAAGGAGAATCCACCTCGAAATTCCTTAATTAAATTAATTAATCAGTAATTAAATTTTTCCTAAGTCTAACTTAGGGAAAATGATTAATTAATAGCAATTAATTGAGGAAGGTGAGATTTCTCTAGACACTCACACAGATTGACTAGGAAATAATCACAATCATTGATTAAGTTTTAATCTTGGTTGTTGGAGTCCCAACTGAAGATTATAAGAAGAGGTCGATGGGTAGATGGAGAAACACACTTGAGATTGATTTCCTTAGGCAGTTCAATTTTCCAGCGAGCAGCAACATTCTGCAGGAAGAATTCGAGCCAGAGAGGGGACGCAAAGATAGTGAATCCGGAGGAAGTTTTCCAGTTCTGGAGGGTCAGAAAGAGGAGGCCGAAAATATTCTCCAGGAGGTTGCATAGAGGTTGCGCAGAGCCTTAAGTGAGCAGTTCGATTCAGCTAAAGGGGAGGATGTCTTCAGTTCCATAGGCCGAGAATATTTTCCAAAAGGTTGAAGAAGTATGTTTCCAGTCAGCAGAAGGCAAGCCAACTAGATTGGCAGCTGATTCAAGCAGAGCATTTGGCAGGCAACGTAGGGGTGATGCGGAGCCTACGTAGAATAGTTTGAACGACTAGATTTTCAGAGGTCAGACAGTGCCAGGATTGCTCGGAGAGAGGGTAAAATCCATCAGTATATTTTTGCTAGTATATCTCTTGGGTAGATTCCCTAGTTTGGCGACATTTATTATATTTAGAATTTTCTCATTGTTGCTTAATAATATAAACACTTAGTTGTTGCAACCGATTTTCCCACATTGGATTTTTTTGGGGATGTTTGTCCAAAAATAACGGTGTTATATTTTGTGTGTGCCAATATTTTCTCAGTGTCCAGTTTATCTTCCGCAGTGTTTATTTTGGTTAAAATTGTAGTTGTGAATTATTTGTTGTTTGTCATAGCAAATAAATTGATAATAAATTTACAATTAGAAGAATTAATTTCAGTTGTTGTAATAAAATTTTCGTAGTTGAAATTTTCACATGGTATCGGAGAAAATTTGATCATACAGGGAAGCTCAAAAGCAGAAGAAGGAAATTTGCTATTCAGAGGGAGCTGCAGGACAAATTTTTTGTGGCTTCGCAGTTTGATTTTTCAGTGCAGGGTTGCAGAAAAAATCATCTTGCCAGATTGAGTGATTCTAGCATACAGAGGGAGCATCAGTAGCTCAGATTTTCACTGAACAAATTCCTTGTTTTTGTGTAGAAGGGTTTTTCAGTAGTTACTAGAGTAGAATCAACGTCAGGTGGAAGAGAAAGAGCACAAACAGAGGGAATTTCTCTCAAAGGGTTTCAAGTTTAGAAATCCAAATTTCCAGTTGCAGCCGACAGTAGCTGCAAGCAAATTTCTCACTCTATAAGGGAGTGCGAATAGCATAATCAACAACTGACCAAGAGAAAGAGGGAGATTTTCATTCTAGTTTCAAAGATGGCCACAATTGGACTTAGAGATCATAATAGGTTGGAGGGAGCTTCCAACAATGTCATCTGGAAGGCTAGGATGTCCTTCCTGTTAGATGAGCATGGCCTGAAAACATTTGCAGAGAACGTTGTGGCAGTACTGACTGATTGAGATCCGCTGAAAGAATACAACAAAGAAATGGCCAAGGCGAAGTGGATGATCCTAGATGGAGTCCGGGACTATATAGTTTCACATATATTTGGCAAGAACATCACCAAAGAAATTTGGGATGCTCTCGCACAACTATACCAGAATCCTTCCGAGCAGGAGAAGATGTTCCTGAAGGAGAAGTTAAGAAACATCGGGATGTATAAAGGTGAAGGCATTGATCCCCAAAATTCAGGAAATCCGGGATCAACTTGCAGTTGTAGGAGAGGCGCCTCAAGATACAAAGCATGTGTTTTTGGTACTGACCAATGTCTCAGAGGATTGGGAGATCTTTGTCCAAGGTATCTTGAGATGAGATACTCTACCTAGGTGGACAACATGTGGTCAGACTTGCAATAGGAGGATATGAGGTGAGCACTAGTGAAGACCTCCATCAACAGAAGCAGCAGTAAGGGATAGAAAGGTGAGAAGGGGGAAGATAATGTGGCCCTTGCATCAAAGGGTCTCAGTTAGGGACAGGGAACGCAGGGGGAGAAAAATAAAAAGGACCTATGTAAGGTCAAGTGCTTCAGGTGTGGCGAGTTTAGCGACTACAATACTCAATGTCCTCGAAGGAAGGACATGTAGGAGGAGTAGGGCCAGGCAGCAACATTCACAGAGATAAACAAATTGTCCTCCAGGTGTAGAAATTTGAATAATAGCTGAATTATTCACCGAGATTATCCTGATTACACACTATTTAAGCTTCATGCATAATACATAACCTCTTCTACAATTGATCATCAATTTGCGGAATTAGAAGCAGTCGCATGCGCACATTAAAACATAATCAAGCACACATATCAACACAAGATGTAATGGGGAAAGCAATAGCTGAAAACCCCCAACTATCTGTATATTATAATGATAGAGAACATGTAACAATACATAGCACAATACTCCTCACAAGTACTCAGTACTATCTCCAATTGTTACACACAAACTAGCTCAGATCTGAACAAGTCACAGGTTCAAATCTCCTCCACTGTTTGCCTGCCTCTACTGCGCAATCCAAGATGAGAATGAATGAGATCCAAGTTTGAATCCCCTTGGCTTGTACTGCGCAATCCTCATTGGAAATCTCAATCAATGTGTGTGAAAATCTCATGCACAAGTATAGTCACAACTGATAGTCACACTCACCCTTTCACCCACCTCTAACACTGGTCTCCACTGAACTGTCCATGCACTGCAGTTAACTGATGTATTCTTTAGTTGATTTATGAGTTAATAATTAGTGAATTAATTAATAATTTATTCACACCACTCATCACTAGTGTATTTGTCAGTTAGACTAAATACAACTAGTTCAACTAAGTTAAACCGAACACAACTCCACCAACTGTCTCATCAACTCCACCAAACTCTGCCACATGAGTTCTAACTGAAGTCAACCATGCAATAGCTCAACTAACCCCTAAGAAAAGCGTATTTCCTTCTGTCAGCTGCATGTGCCACATCCAAGCATCAAACTGAAGTGCTCCAAGAGGATAAGATAATGTTTATAGTCCAAATATTATTAAGGGCTAATAATATTTGATTGATCTATTTTTAGACTGGCAGTCTAAAAATAGACTTCGCTCAATATCTAAAAGTAGAGGTCCATATATTTTTACCAACTTGACCAATCATCCATAAATAGCATCCTGCAACTCATAGACCATGATCCATATGTCTAAAAATAGACATAGTCTAAAAATAGACTTTGCAACAAAAATCACTTGTGTGGCCCCCACCTAGTTTAGGTGATCACTTTCCAACTAGGATTAGGAAAGATGTTTCGGGATGCCTCCTTCACTGTTTCTTGTTGCAATCTTCAACACTCCCTCTCAACAAGAAAGGAGTGTCTTTGCATGCGACATGCAACTCCATGCATTCGCCCTACAACCTTCACAAGCGCCATGCAACTCCATGCATCTGCTCTGCAACTCCTCTGAAACCGAATAGGCTCCAAACAACTCAATCAATCTGATGCATCTATCAAATTCTTCGACCTTTGCTTAGCTATTGCACATGTCTTCAGGAACCACTGCATTGTTGAACTCTTGCACCCATGCACTCTGCACTTGCTGTCAACTCTGATCCGCGCTCCAGTATCCGACACTGTCACTTTGATCTGCCTGCATCAATCCACTATTGATCACACACTGGGGGACCGGTGGGAACCTCGTAGCCAGGCTCAATTCATGAGATCCACACCATCTCATGAATCCTGCCCAGAAATCTCCTCTTGGGATTATTCATGCATGTCACCCCACCTCTCACCTGGTGGTATAGCTGCATGCACTCCCTCTGCCCATCTGGCACGAAATTTCTCTGCATGAGTGGTTTCTTCCACTCCATGATCCTCATCTTGTGGCTGCTCCACATCCCGAGGTTCACTATTACCTGCATGCAAAACTTGCTCCTTCTCAAGCATCAATTGCATGTCTTTCTTGCACTTCCCAACAGTAGGAAGCTCTGTAGACATCCCATCTACTTCAAGTCTGTAGAGATTCTTTGCTCGAATCCCAACCTTCTTGACTTGTCCTGTTGCCTTGTGCCGAAGGAAAACTTTTCCTTCACTAAAGACAACATCATACCCTTTATCCTCTAACATTGCGACTGAGATTAAATTCTTCTTTAAGCCTGGAACATGCACTACATCTTGTAAAAGAATGAGTTTACCCGACTCCTCCTGGGTAGCAGAAATTTCAATGCCTGTCGCATTAGATTTCCATCACGTCAACTCAACATGCAACTCTGGAGACCTTTCACCTCAAAGTCACCGAAAAGATCAGGCCTCCGTCACAGCAGTTTATCAAACATCATCTGGATCCCAATGCACTAGACACCTATGCATATCAATGAGAAGTCCTATACCATATAAGAGCTCACCAAACAGCCTGCCACTTGCTTGTTCTTCTTCTTTTGTGGACAATTCGTGGCATAATGTCCATGCTCATGATAGTGAAAACACTTTACTTTGGACATGTCACGCTCTTTACCATCTGCACCGGATTGAGAAGCATTCTTCTTGCCCTTCCCCTTCCTTGCTTTGGCAGCCAAAGTGCAATCCTCTTCATCAGATGCCTTTGATGAAGATCCATCCCCGGTACTCCGCCTTATCTCCTCTTGCACAAGATCCGACCAAAGTCGCTCCCATCCCCGCTGACCATTGACAGAGTCCTGATAGGAGTGCCAACTCTTCGGAAGCCCAAGGAGAGCCAAGCTCACCAATTCCTCATCATCCACACTAACTCCTACACTCCCAAGCTCATCCTTGTAGTGGACAAACTTTGTCAAGTATACCGGAATAGTGTCATTCTTCTCCATCTTTATTTTCCTGAGTTTATCCTTGAGCGCCAACTTCCTTTGGTCACTCTTGCTTTGGAATAAATCTGTCAAGGCTTTCCACATCAAAAATGGAGAAGCCTTACCATGTAGGCTAGATACAATTTGATCCTTCACGCCCTCCAACAGAATCCTTCGACACCTTGCTGTCTTCTTTTGCCAAGCCTCAACTTGAGCAACATCAACAGGATTTGGGACTTCAGCATCTATGAACTCCTTCAGCCCATTGTCATCTAACACCGCCTCCATCCTATCTCTCCATGCAATATAATTCAAGCTGCCTTCAAGAGCATACTCCAATCACAATCCTTGATAAGACATTTTGACTTCGACACCAAGAAAACACTGCTGCAAATTCGAATTCCACCAGCTCAAATCTCAACCGCTCCTGATTTGTGAGAACAAAGTATTTCTAGCACAGAGTTTGACTGTAGGGGCATTTACTAGATATATCACCTTTCAAAGAAAGGATGGATCCAGAGGCTACCTGGCCCGCTTATAGACTCTGTCTACCGAAATAAATTGTAATCACTATAATAGATATGATGATCAATTTTCGCTCTGATACCATGTAGAAATTTGAATAATAGCTGAATTATTCACTGAGATTATCCTGATTACACACTATTTAAGCTTCATGCATAATACATAACCTCTTCTACAATTGATCATCAATTTGCGGAATTAGAAGCAGTCGCATGCGCACATTAAAACATAGTCAAGCACACATATAACACAGTATGTAATGGGGAAAGCTAATAGCTGAAAACCCCCAACTATCTGTATATTATAATGATAGAGAATCATGTAACAATCATAGTACAATACTCCTCGCAAGTTCTCAGCACTATCTCCAATTGTTACACACAAACTAGCTCAGATCTGAACAAGTCACAGGTTCAAATCTCCTCCACTGTTTGCCTGCCTCTACTGCGTAATCCAAGATGAGAATGAATGAGATCCAAGTTCGAATCCCCTTGGCTTGTACTGCGCAATCCTCATTGGCAATCTAAATCAATGTGTGTGCAAATCTCATGCACAAGTATAGTCACAACTGATAGCCACACTCACCCTTTCACCCACCTCTAACACTGGTCTCCACTGAACTGTCCATGCATTGCAGTTAACTGATGTATTCTTTAGTTGATTTTTGAGTTAATAATTAGTGAATTAATTAATAATTAATTCACACCACTCATCACTAGTGTATTTGTCAATTAGACTAAATACAACTAGTTCAACTAAGTTAAACCGAACACAACTCCACCAACTGTCTCATCAACTCCACCAAACTCTGCCACTTGAGTTCTAACTGAAGTCAACCATGCAATAGCTCAACTAACCCTTAGAAAAAGCATATTTCCTTCTGTCAGCTGCATGTGCCACATCCAAGCATCAAACTGAAGTGCTCCAAGAGGATAAGATAATGTTTATAGTCTAAATATTATTAAGGGTTAATAATATTTGACTGTTCTATTTTTAGCTCGACAGTCTTAAAATAGAAACTGCCCAATGTCTAAAAATAGAGGTCCATCTATTTTACCCCATCATCCTTTGCAACTCATGACATGATCCACTAAAATGATAGCCCAATGACTTTCTGTTTTTGCTTTGTGATCACTTTCTTCAGGGTCTTGTAGATGTCAGATTCATCCATCTCACCAAATGCTGAGATTTAAAGACTGCAACTATACCTAGAAAGAGGTTATATTTGCAACTGCAACTTCCATCGCATTGGTTAGTCAAAATTCCCACAATATTCGCAGATAAGAGGATCACGCTCTCTCTGGATGCTAACATCTAGAGTGAAGCACAGTTGTAGGCCGGCTGGGCGATGAGTAGTGTTGATGTTACAGAGGCTCATTAGTAGAGAAATAAGAAATTCTGAAAAAATAAAAAGTAGAGGCTAGTAGTAGTCAGATTCTTAGGAGACAGATGCAACACAAAGACAGTTGATTCAATATTTTGGATGCTTCTCAGTTGCAGTAGTTGCAGTGGAAGCAACAACAGTTGAGAGGGAGTTGCAGTGTAGATGCAAAGTTGGCAGCAATACAACCGTGTTAGCAACAACACAGATGCAACATCATAGTTGCACAGTGGTTGGTGGGAAGTGGTAGGCAACCACAATGGGTAGACATCAACATCGTGTATGGAGGATGATGCAGAGACAGGATGTTGTAGTAGTTCAACACTAGAACACGTTCCTCGCTAAGAGGGAATGTTAGTTTTTGTAGCATTGGATGAGGTTCTAGTCTCGACAGTTGTGAGAGAGGCTAAGCAACACTAGGACTCTTGAACCCAAAAAAGGTTTAAGGAAAATCCACCTAGAAATGCCTTAATTAAGTTAATTACCTAAGTCTAACTTAGAGAAAATGACTAATTAACAATTAATTGAGGAAGGTGATATTTCTCAAGAAACTCACACAGATTGACTAGGAAATAACCACAACCATTGATTAAGTTTTAATCTTGGTTGTTGGAGTCCCAACTAGAGATTATAAGAAGAGGTCAATGGGTAGGTGGAGGAACACATTTGAGATCGATTTCCTTGGGCAATTCGATTTTCTAGAGAGCAGCAACATTCTTCCGGAAGAGTTTGAACCAGAGAGGGGACACAAAGATAGGGAGGGCAGAGATAGTGAGTCCAAAGAAAGTTTTCTAGTTCCAGAGGGTCAGAAGAGGAGGCCAAAAATATTCTGTAGGAGGCTGCACAGAGGCAGCGTAGAGCCTCAAGTGAGGAGTTCGATTTAGTTGAAGGGGAGGATGTATTCATTTCCAAAAGGACGGGAAGATTTTCCAAAAGGCCAGAGAAGCATTTTCCCAGTCAGGAGCAAGCAAGACGACTAGATTGGATGCTCATTTAGGTAGCGTAGGTGTGATGCAGAGCCTGTGCAAACCATTTTGGATGACTAGCTTTTCAGAGGTCAGATTGTGCCGAGATTGCTCGGAGAGAGGGTAAAATCCCTCAGTCTATTTTTGTCCGTATTTCTCTTGGGTAGATTCGCCAATTTGGCGACATTTATTGTACTCAAAATTTTCTCACTGCTGCTTAATAATATAAACCCTCAGCTGCTGCAACCAGTTTTCCCACATTGAGTTTTTCCGGGAACGTTTGTCCAAAAATAATGGTGCTATATTTTATGTGTGTGTGTCAGTGTTTTCTCAATTTCTAGTTTATCTTCCGTAGTATTTATTTTGGTAAAAATTGCAGTTGTGAATTATTTATTGTTTGTAGTAGCAAATAAACTGATAAATAATTTACAATTAGAAGAATTAATTCTAGTTGTAGCAATAGAAACTTTGTAGTTGAAATTTTCACACATCCATATGTTTTAAGCAAAGTATAGTGAATAAATATCCTAGTGGTATATGATTGTTCATAGTCACCTTGATAAGTCATCAATTGCAGCATCAAAGAAATGTAAATTTTCCTAGAAACCTAGTTGTTGCCTCTAGGGTTGTGTGAACTGTTGGGAAACTCCTTGATTGGGTATAAGCATCTCTAAACATTGAATCATATTGAATCCATTCTCCCAATAGGCTAGACACTGGTCTAGTCATAGGTGATCACCAAAACGAACATCTTTCTCACCTCTTTTCTTTAACTTTCTAAGCCCTAACCCTAGTAGGCTTCCTAGGGAATCACACAAAATCCATTGTAGCTATCCAAAATTGATGAAATTTGGTCTAGAGCTGCGTTGATCTGTCCTTGATAGATCCTCCAATTTTGAAGCTATTCCAACAGTAGAATCTCGAGTTTTGGCAAGCGCTAGCTCGTAAACCATTCTCCCTACAATTCCTTTGGTTAATGGCTTTATCAAGGATCATTGTATTAAAGTATCAAGTCAAATCCAATCTCTTAAAAGCCTACCTACAAGCGATCCAAGTGTGCCCATGCCATCTGGGGCACAATGCCCTCCTCTAGAATGCCAATTGGTCCCCCTCCAAAGTGAGACGTCCTCCAAAGAAGCAACTCATCCTCCATGCGTCCATTGTGAAGAAGACACCAAACTGAGAAAAGGACTACAACACACCAAGGAAGAATGCCACATAATCATCAAGCAAATTCTAGCAATCCACATGTGCATGTCCATCACGAAACAAATAGAGGACCATCCATATACCATGTACCCCACATCACATGAAGCACCCCCAAACATGGTGTAAACATTTCTTGAGTAGCCTTGAAATCAGACAATATAGGAACGGTGCCAAATTCTTTAGATCATCTTGATCTAGGTGCTAATATCGTTTACTTAATCTTTTAAATTTAAGACAGCTTTCATTAGCATTAATTAGGTTCATCCTTATGTCTTTCCTTTTTTAGTGATAAAGGCTGTAACAAGTTTGGAGTTAGAGAGTAGTAGCATTCCCATGTTGGCACGGAAGGAGCTATACAATAAGGGTTTTATTTGTTTGTATGATATGTGTGATGCAAAGAGAGATGAATGTACTTGAGAGATATCTCAAAGAAACCTGTATTTAATAAGAAGCACAATGTATCTCACAGATGCTGAGCTTTAGTGAGCCTACAAACTTATTCAAAGCAGGTGAAGTGAAGACCCAGTTTGGAGAGACAAGATGTGGCCTAATGGTAACGCTATTTCTGGGTATGATATGTATGCATGAATACATGGATCGAACATACAGCCAATGGGGTGAGGAAGCTAAGTATTCGGTGGAAGGTTAGTGGCCCAAAAGATAAATGGCTTCATAATGTTAATATATTTCAATCAGCGCATGTGCTTTGAAAGTTCATAGTACATTGCTAGCTAATCTGTTTCCAAGGATTGGGTAGCAAATATAGACTCATGAAATTTAAGCTTGACAAGTGGACTTTATGAAAAATGTGGAAAAGAGTAGGATATCAAACACACTTGTTGGGAATGTGTATTTCCCTGCTAACTGTGAAATAAGAATCAACCAACAATTCCCAGATATCCTTCATAGATATGCCCATTGGTTAGCAACTCTACTTGGAAACCCACAGTTCTCTAAGAAGGTGGCTTGGAGCTTTTGGTTTGTTCTCTGGCCTAGAGCTATATACTTCCCATTTTTCATAAAAATAGGGAAACACTTGATGATGTTGAGTGAGACTTTTGTGATGCGAGTGTCCATTTTGTATGGATGAAACAGTAACATAACTCTGCGCTAGGCTCCATCTTCTTAGAAAGTACACATCAGCAAGCTGAGGGACTCACTCAGACCTGCGTTCCCTGCTTCCCTGGGTAGGGAGGGAAGAAAAGCTTTTGATGCACTAATCTCTGTGCGTTTTTTTAATTTTGTGTAACATATTACGCAGTTTCTACAGAACAAACGAGGAAAGACAAAAACAGTTCTCACCATATACAATAAATCACAACAGTATACGTTTTCATGGTGACATCTCTTTTAAACCTTGTAAGGTGATTCTAAACCTCTCGTTGAACATGCAGAAACCTCAGTCTCCTTACCAACATCTAGGAACGACTTGTTTCAGTGATTCATTGGTTATGTTTCTTCATCTCATCCTTCAAATTTTACATCTTGTACAAGGGTATCCTTTTAACCTGTAAATCCACTAGTTTGATCATTTAGTTATCTATGTATTACCTACGGGGGAAATCAAACCTACAATGATAGGAATTTCAAGCATTCTCTGAAACCTGTGGATCACAAACAGTATGCTTAACGCTTCAGCCTTCACGTAAGGAAGTTACATGTCAAAGCCTTATTTCCTCACCTCTGAACCATAAGCATGATTCTCGATCTCTGTAATCGGTGGCATCATCCAGTGTTCCAGTTAACATTGCCTTCAATTTTGTTAATAGTTGAACTGCCTGATATGAATAATTTACTTTTCTCATTCCCTTATTCCAGCATTACGGTCAGCTTTTACTTATTTCTCCACAGAAATTCGTTCAGAAGAAAGGACAAATATGGGCATTCTTCAATCATTCAAAGTGTTATACTGTCTGTGATACTTGACCTCTTACTCCTATGTAGTTTTTCATCTTTTAGAGTCTTCTAAGCTGTTATAGTGTTGCTTTAATTGAAGTTCATATACTACTGATTCTAAGTTGTCTTGTTAAAGCAGGAAATCAATATCAACGGCCTTTGTACACGTTTTGACAGTTGAAAGGAACACACATTCTCAATTTGAATGTAACATATATATATATAAGAAATTATAAAAGACAATAAATTAGGTATGTGGCAGATGGCTTCCAAACTGCTATTAGGGCAGACAGTAAATCACTGTATCTAGATGAGGAAACTAGGAGTAACTACACCATATGAGAACTTTAAAGCCAACAGAAAATAACAAGATGAAGATATTCTCGGAGAAGAAATCAAGAGAAACTCTCATATGGAAAAAGAGTAGTTCAAGTACCTGCTCGTGCACGTCTTAGCCAAGATCGTGCTAATTCTTCTGCTCTTCTAGCCATTTCTTGTAGCTGACATCAACCAAAAAGAGATTTTTATGTCATGAAGGCATATGTGCAGGAAGTCCAACACTAACAAGCTACGTTTTCAAATTTACTTTGCATGCTCATTTACATTATTACTTACATGCTAAACCAATGGAAAGTGGGTACCTTGACAAAGACCCTGGTTTGTTTTTTTCATTAAGATTCCAAATTCACAAGGGTCAACATTTCTTACAGTCATTAATTGTCGGAGTTATACAGTTCATAATGGTCATTTAGACTATAGACATAGGTATGTTTATACTGTCACTTTTTGTCTAGGGCCTAATTCATGCTTTAGTGTTGTATTAATGACTTAAAGTATATTTAAGTCATTTTAGGATTCATACCACTCCTTTACTATAAAAAGATGGTAGTAGTTTAACTCTTCTACATTTTAGAACTTTACCAAGCATTATTTTCCAGCCATTTTTGCTGAAATCCAGCAGATATTTGTTAGATTTACAAGTTTGAGTTGGGTAATCTGTACAATCTAGGTGCTCCAGGGTTTTTCAGGGTGTTGAATCCATTTATGTAGTCAAAAGCGCATTATAAATAACCAAAGATCACAATCTTTCCCACAATTGCATCACTCAATTCAAGCCAAAAAAACTAAAACGTGGAATAGTTAGACAATACCTAAAAAGATGTACTTTCTCCATTTTATTATTCAAGAAGTATTTCCCTCTTCCAAGTTCTTTGGTGTTCTCATCTTTTCTGTGATTTGGTCTTTTTATAATATGGTATTAGCCTAGGGACTGCAAATATGAGTGATGGATGAGGTAGTGCTTCGCAATACGCACCTAGAAATGAAAAAGGCCTTCGGGCAAAGAAAGCTAACCATGATCGGGTTTTCAGTTTCTTAAGCTACATTTATTTTTTTGAAAAAGAGGCTTGATTAATATTTGGTTTTAAAAGACGGGTTATGTTCTTTCTCACTGGCCTAGCAAGGCCTTGTTTTTTAATTTAAAAAGGAATGGGATATACAAAAAATCAAAAGAAAAAGAAAAGGAGAATAGAACCGATTAAAAAAAAATCCTTTTTTTTTGGAAAAGCCACTGTATGGACATGCTACGGGAGCCCAAAATCAGCAGTAGTGGGATGGAGGAATTTTCAGTAGGAGCCGAGGAGTGATGGAGACGGCAGTGCAGTAGGTAGCACCGTCAGATTCTGAGCAGCGCAGAGCAGAGTAGTAGCACCGCAGTGCACAGGAGTGTAGCGCAGTGCAAATCAATGCTGCGCAGTGTAGAGCAGCAGCAACGCAGTGCATCAAAGGGACAACGCAATAGTTACCAACAACGAGAGTCTTCAGTGCCAAAGTGCATGCCCTGAACATTTGTTTAGTCTTGGGTGATTTCAGTTGCTTCTCTCAGCAACTGAGTTGCAGTGCAGATCCAGTGTTAGCAGTCGCAGTGCTAGCAACATTGCGGATGCAGCGCTTGAGAGGGAGCTGTAGTACAGATGCAGCAGTGGCAGTGGCAATGTCATGGGCAGCAGTACACTTGTAGCAGCAATGCAATGGCTGATGGACAACTTGTCAGACTTTAGCAGCGCAGAGGATGCTTTACAGACAAAGCAGTTTGCAACACGCATATTGTTAGAGCACCTTCCTTGCTAAGAGGGAGTGTTGATTTTTGTAGCATCAGAAAGTGCTCTAAGCCCCAAATTTGGTGGAGAGGCTTAAACACGGGTATTTCAAAGAACCCAGAAACTGTGTATGAAAATTCCACTCAAATCATGTTTTATTAAAATAATTAATTATTTTAATGGAGACCCTAAGTCTAACTTAGGGAAATTAAATAATTAAAGGGCATTAATAAAACAGAGTGAGAATGATCTAGAAAACAAAGATCAAGTCATGTTATAATCTTAACCGTTGATTGGAGATATAATCTCGACCGTTGATTTTTCAACGAGAAGACTATAAAGGAAGTCTTGAGGGTCATTTGGAGAGAGACACACAGAGTGAATCCTGAGATCGAATTCTTCTTACGGAGCACTGCTCGGACGAAGATAAGATTTAAGTGATTCAGTGCAATGAGGGGCAGAGATAGCATCCAGAGACAGAGATTTTCTCAGCTGGAGAATCATCAGCAGAGAGAGGCAGAGAGATGTCCAATAGAGCCAGTCAGGGTGACGTAGAGGTTGTGCAGAGCCACACAGGGCTACGTAGAGGCTGCGCAAGGGCTCATAGGGTTTCTGAGATTTCACTGTCAGAACTGATCCAGAAGCCAGAAGCCGGGGTGTGAGACCGGGATGCTGAGATCTGTGATTCTAGGAGTCACATCGATCCACAGATGGGGAGATGCAGTGCTTAGAGGAGGTGACACAGGGCCTATGCAGTGACTACGTAGAGGCTACGCAATGACCTCCAGTGTCTGGATCAGCCAGATTTTCCAGTGATTAAGTGAGGCATTCTCACAACTTTCTTTTTTCCAGTATTTCTCTCTATAACTGAATAACCCTTGAGGTATTCAAAGACGTATTCAGAAATTGCTACTGCTTAATAATACAAACCCTCAGATCTATTGCACCGATTTTCTCGCATTGGGTTTTGCCGGGGACTTAGTCCAAAATAAAGGTGTCCTATGTGTGATTGATTTCTTGTTCAGTTTCCTTGTTTCAGAATCATTTTAATTAAGTGTAGGTTGCTTCAGTAGTTACTTTAATAATTCAGATCTTAATTAATTCTATAAATGAAATTCACATAATAGGAGAAGTAACTCAGATAGTTGCACTAGGATTCCTTAGATTGTCAAATCTAGAAATTTTCACACATATTACCCTTAAAGGCCTAGATCTAGTTCCAAACCCCAACAAAATTTTCTTGATTAACTTTGAAGCTCACTTGCACAGATGAAGCTAAAATTTCCAAAACCCCATTACATACAAAATTTAAAAATAAAAACCCAAACCCTAATTTCTGCAAAACAAGGGTTAGAAAAAATATTTTACAAAAAATTACAAAATCGTGAACAAAATATTTACAAGATATTTACAAATATATTGTTGAGAATTTGGGGGGCTAGTGATTAATTCAAATTCTCTTCTTGATAATTACTTGTGAGCTTACTTGAGATACTTATGTCTTTTTCTTCTTTAGCTTATTTAATACTTCATCAAGTCAATTATCAAAATACACGAGACACACAAATTAGGCTCCTAGAGTCAGGGCAAAACCTCTCCCTCTTGGAGAGGAAAACCCACGAGAAATACTTCTTATACATTTTCAAATGGCAGGTACCATGACCAAGACTCAAACCCTTGACCTATGGATGCTTCCAAGACCTTGTTACTTCAATGCTGACCTTTCTTTCTTGCACCAAACTGTATTGTCCTTTCTTTTATGAATTGTGAGAGGGAAGGTAAATCATAAATCATAGATTTTCCTTCCTCTCTTTTCTTATCCAACAATGACCCTTAACTTTCGCATCCACTTTAGACCTTCACATTACAGACTTGATTCCGTCATAGATATTAGTGTGATTGCCTGAATCTCTTCTTCAGACTTCACAACAACATTCATGATAGTGAACCGGATACATTCATCATAGTGATCTGCATCCATGCATCATAGAGATCCGCATTTCTTCCTGAACTTAACACAGTTCTACAACAGAGAGAAATCTCACTTGTTCACTGCACTTTTACACAGAGGAATCTGCAAACTTCAGCTTCAGAAATCCGCTTTTATAACTTCAGTAAATCCGCATTTATATCTCCTGAAATCTGCATATATATAACTCCTGAAGTTATTTGCAATCTTCTTCAGGTTGTCCACACTTTTGCTTCAGTCAACCGTGGCATTTATGTTCTCGAGACCGCAGCACTTTATTACATTGATATATCATCAAGTATACACGCTTTTGCTTCAGTCTTAAGTCTGTGTTATATGTTGTCCAAAGGTCTGCAATAAACTCAAAGGTGTCAGAAATCTTGCTTCTCAAATGAACCACAGACGTGGTGTATATATAATGCTCTTGTCCAAACTTTAGGCCGACCATACAGTCAGCTGGTAGGCCGACTTCTTAACTGAGAATTAAGTCGACATGTAGCTGCAAATAGGCCGACTTTCATCATCATATAATGCTTATCTTTCGGCATAGATTAGGGCTGCCATAAGCTATTCTTTCACGAATTCTTTTACAAAACCCTAGATAGACATCAAGAAGAAGTCTATTTAACCTATAATAAAATCTTGCTCATGAAACCCATGAAGGAAGTACAAAATACATTTTATTATCTGTCTTCTTCTTTACATAAATCCATAATTACATAGTTAATATGAAGACCGATCCTAGTTACACTTTTCAACACTCCCTCTTAACTAGGGAGGTATTCATACAGGTACATGGTCACTTTCAAACTGAAGAATCTCATAAGAAGAATCGTATTGGTAATTGCATCTGTATAACATCATATCAACCAGCATTGTCCTAGTACAAGGCCTTGACTAACAGCCCCATCTCTCAACGAGACAATGGGCTACAATGCTGGCGAGACACATGAATTATAGACACCATAGTCATTGTCTCTCCAAGGTACATACTCCACCCAGGTGTTCCTAGAGTATGACCTTCTTGGACTGTTCTTCTATTGGGTAGCCAGCCCTCAAAGAATATCAGTCCTCGACTACTCTTACCTTGAATGCCCTATCTCATTCTAAAAGAGTATCGAATGCCAGATGATTACCCAATCCTCCATTCTGTCTTCCAGGTGAAGACTAGAATGATGTGTCTATCCATTCTCTCCACATGGCCTTCACTAAGACTTATGGCTGTTAGTCCTGGTCTAGTGCATGACACATGTATTAGAGAATCAAATATGTCACTCCCTCTCAACTCAGGAAGTACATACTTCAAGTTTCTTCCAAGTAAGAAACTTACCAACAAGCTCCCTCTCAACCATGGTCCTGCAGCAGCAATCCAACTACTCATGAAGAATTTCTCCCCTCAATGTCCTGGATTTCGATATTGAGGAATCTTCAACTTTTGGCTTCATAGGGAACAAATCATCCATCACTTTCAGTCACAAGTCATGTCCACTATCATAAACTGAATCATTAGTATTTCTCATCTGGTCCACCATTATGCCATGTTGCTTTCCTTCGAATCATCTCCAAGGATCATACATCCTTTCTCATGATTAGCAGCCCTGCACAAATTCATCCAGATAAACATATACATATGAACCATTAAAACAAAAGTTACCTCAGTGATGATCTTTCACCATGACATCTTCCTGTAGGCATCGACATCCTTTATTTAGGTTGACACATCTCCTAATGATATGTTTTGTCAAGGGTCTTCTTCTTTACCAGACTTCTGTCAGAGTCTACATATCCTCCCAGGAGATCTCCACATCACATCTTCTTGGCTTCCGGACAATAACTGCCTCTTGACATGGTTGCATTTCATGATCTCTTCCTTTGTGCACATTCTTCATTCCCAAGAACTTACAAATTTTCTAGTTCCTCGTTTATATACAACCACCTCATATTCCATGAGGATATATTATGTTGATTTTCTCTGTTAGTGCACCGAGAGATCCTTCTTCATAGATCATACTTCTAAATATAGAAGTCTATTACCTGCAACCATATGACATGACTTCATAGCATCCAATGTCAGCATATAAATATATACATACCTCATACCCTTTTCATTTAAGTCATCCTGTAGCAGTTTTACTAGAATGAAGAGCTTCATTCCCTTGGCCTACTCCATCAATATGTCATCACATCCCAGAATTCTGTAGCATGGAATTCTTGATGAAACCATTACGCTTTCTTTCTAATCAGTGAATTCATATAGAGCTCCATTAGAAAATGTCAGCACCAATTTTCATTATGGCCCTTGATCTTGATGACTGGCTTCCATCAGTATTGTTTATCAGAGAGGTTTTCTAGGAGCTATTTTACCAAGAGCTCCTACCATGCTTCGATCATGATGCTATACTACTTCCTATCATACAACCAACATAAATCACTTAAAGGAGAAGATGATCTCAATCATAGTAGAGATCCCTCGCTTCTTCTTTCTTAGATTTCTTTGCATCAGGTTCTTCCCTCATATCTGAGATATGGACTTCTTCCCTTTTCCTCTTTTCTTTGTCAGATTTAGGACAATTTCTTTTATAATGCCCAAGTTCATTACATCCAAATCATCGGACGTTGCCCATATTTCTTATTTTATTCTGGGGACCAAATTTACCGAATCTTCCTTTCTTGAATATTGCTACAAAGGCTAGATTCCCTTCACTTGATCCTGTATCAGATTTGGCTTTTAATCTTGTTTCCTCTATTTTACATAAATACCATAAATCGTGGAACGATGTGGCTTCTTTCTTCCCGTATAAACCTGAAGTGAAGTTTCCCCATTCTTTTGGTAGAGCATTCATCACCACTGTAGTCATCTCAGTGGGAGACATTACTTCTCCCAGTTCCTGCAGTTGATCTCAGAGAGATTGCTTCTCCTGCAGTACTCACAGAGAATAGCTCCACCAATTTCTCATATATTCCTTTTGATGATTCTAGATTTGATACATCGGAGATGAGAGTCTTTTATGGATTCTGTAAGAATCCTTTGGGCTCTTATATCTCCCTTCATATATTTGGCATGACTTCATTTTCTTTTTCTTCCATGCAGGAAAGTTTGAAACCCTAACCAATTCGTTGCTTTCTTTGCAAAGAAGACATTTTGATAGATTCATATGAAGTCATAAAGATACTTACTTGGGTAGATGCTTTTCTTCTTCTATCACCTTCCTTGTTGATAATGATGAATATGATGGCAGGAACTCCCTCTTAGATTAAGTAGGTGATCTTGGATCCTTGATGATCAAGGATTACTTCAGAATGAAGATGTCTTCAATAGTGTTGGGAGGTGATTCCAACAATGTCTTCAATATCTAGAATCTTTGATGTCAAAGATTACCTCCTCGATGAGTGGATTCTTTGAATAAGGTTGAAAGTCTTCTTGAGATGGCTTGAGGATATCCTTGTAAGATGACTTGACTTTTCAATGTAGACTTTGACTTTCGCTTTGATGCTTTCTAGAAAACTGAATTTTGATCCTTGAATGTCTTCTTGACAAATAACCCTTTGACTTTAGGACCTTAGCTTTGATACCATGTTGAGAATTTGGAGGGCTAGTGATTAATTCAAATTCTCTTCTTGCTAATTACTTGTGAGCTTACTTGAGATACTTATGTATTTTTCTTCTTTAGCTTATTTAATACTTCATAAAGTCAATTATCAAAATACACGAGACACACAAATTAGGCTCCTAGAGCCAGGGCAAAACCTCTCCCTCTTGGAGAGGAAAACCCACGAGAAATTCTTCTTATAGATTTTCAAATGACAAGTACCATGACCAAGACTCAGACCCCTGACCTATGAATGCTTCCAAGACCTTGTTACTTCAATGTTGACCTTTCTTTCTTGCACCAACTTGTACTATCCTTTATTTTATGAATTGTGAGAGAGAGGGTAAATCATAGATTTACCTTCCTCTCTTTTCTTATCCAGCAATGACCCTTAACTTTCGCATCCACTTTAGACCTTCACATTATAGACCTGATTCCGTCATAGATATTAGTGTGTTTGCCCGAATCTCTTCTTCAGACTTGACAACAACATTCATGATAGTGAACCGGATACATTCATCATAGTGATCCGCATCCATGCATCATAGAGATCCGCATTTCTTCCTGAACTTAACACAGTTCTACTACAGAGAGAAATCTCACTTGTTCACTGCACTTTTACACAGAGGAATCTGCAAACTTCAGCTTCAGAAATCCACTTTTATAGCTTCAGTAAATCCACATTTATATCCCCTGAAATACGCATATATATAACTCCTAAAGTTATCCGCAATTTGCTTCACGTTGTCCACACTACTGCTTCAGTCAATCGTAGCATTTCTGTTCTAGAGACCGCAACACTTTATTACATTGAGATATCATCAAGTATACATGCTTCTGCTTTAGTCTTAAGTCTGTGTTATACGTTGTCCAAAGGTCCGCAATAAACTCAAAGGTGTTTGAAATCTTGCTTCTCAAATGAACCGCAGACGTGGTGCATATATAGTGCCCTTGTCCAAACTTTAAGCCGACCATATAGTCAACTAGTAGGCCGACTTCTTAACTGAGAATTAGGCTGACTTTCACCATCATATAATGCTTATCTTTCAGCGTCGATTAGGGATGTCATAAGCTATTCTTTTATAAATTCTTTTACAAGGTCTTGGAGCATTTCTTTTGACTAGATCCTTCATATATAAATGACACTTAATTACATTTTTACCTAGAAGAGAAAACCCTAGATAGACATCAAGAAGAAGTCTATTTAACCTATAATAAAATCTTACTCATGAAACCCATGAAGCAAGTACAAAATACATTTTATTATCTTTCTCTTCTTCTTTACATAAATCCATAATTACATAGTCAATATGAAGACCAATCCTAGTTACACTTTTCAACATATACAAGGCTTGTAAATAAAATATTTTTTAAGAAAAATAATTTTTTAAATAATGACAATGGATCAATGTATTTTCGAAAGTTAGCGTATTAACCAAAGTCTTAGCGAAGTAATAAAATCACATAGTTTTCTCGGAGCCCAAACAAGGTCGGCCCGTGTCCATAGTTTGTGAACTTGGAGCACAAGAGGTAGCATAGTTGCAGATCTCTATAATATTTCTTCAAGCAAACTTGTTAGACATATGGTGAATCAGATCACCTAAGATAGACCCAAAATATACCAATAGAATGTTCTTATCACCGACAAATAAAATAACAAGCTCATATAAAATTTTAGCACAATATAGAATTAACACATAACTAACATGTACCACAGATCAATGAGACAAGAACACCATGAACTGAACCCCAAAGTCTTTTACTATGATATCAAATTTTCCCAGCAGATCAATGGATCAATACCAACAATATAGATTTACATATTCAAAGCCAGAGTCATCATTGTGTCTTCAGAAGCAAAATGGCTTCTAATTTATAGATAAATCCTCCGAGTGGAAAATAACAACTAGTTGTTGGCTTGATCCCCATCAAAGTAATCTCAAACATCAATAAATATTTGATCATCTTTTAATTTCCACCATCGAAAATTTTTATTTTTGAGGAATTTTCGAAATTCTATTAAAAACCATTTTTTATTGATCCAAAAATAAATATTTTGAATTAATTTCCTCAAAAATTCGACTTTGACTTAACCACCAAGGTCCAAAGGCTCAATTTTTCTTAAAATATCCAATTTTTCCTTGGTGGGGGACCTCCAAAAATTAACTTCTTTTTGACCCACGAATTTTTTGGTCATTTTCCACTTGGAGAAATTAATTTCTCTTAAATTTATTTGACTCTAAATAATTAATTTTCTGGCTTAGGATTTAATTTTATTTTGCCTGAAAATTTAATTAATTGACACTTGAGGGGATTAATTATTTTTCCACCCTCAAATATTTTAGCCATGGTGTCTAAGTATGAGGGACCATGTAAAATATTTTTTACATCAGATAATTACAAATTCAACCCTCAAAGGGGGAATACCTCTTTACATATAGACCTTCAAAATAATTACCCAATTCTACGACACAATATGATCTAGTAGACCAAGTGATATGTAATAAACTAATTTATCCAAATAGATTAAATCATTCTCAAGCCACTTTTACAAAGACTCGATATAACACTAGGACTCGCCTAAGACCTTGTCAATAAATTCCACGCTAGCTTTGGGATTTAGAAACACACATAATGCGGTGAGGTTAAAAAACCTCCTAGGATAAAAAATTTAACCAAAATCAAAGGCTTAACTAGGTGTTGTTACATAATTAAACGATCATACTAGCATCATTTACATTACAACTTGCATAAATTGGGTTTACAATGACAAAAGAATTGGTTGGCTGATGATTGTTGATGATTCTGATTTTTGAAAAATTTTGTCCATTGCTTCCTTGGAATTGTGACAAAATGGGTGCAATATTTGGCTCCATATGGGGACACGTTGCTTCATCGAAGTGACGTGAGAACCCAGAATCCTGTATCCAAGGAAAAAAATTCCATGAAATAGATATCCGCTCATAATCAAATTCATCATGCATATATAGAATATTTGCTGGAATATAAAAATCTACTATAAAAAACTGAAATATATATAACATAATTGCATGAAAAGGAAACTAAGTAATGAAATAAATAAAAGGGAGTAGGGTTAGAGATACTATACAAAAGATGTCCGCCATTAGATGTCATCCCTATGGAACAATATGGAACACCTGTTTGCTTGTTGGTAGGTCCATAGGTTGTTTTTCAGATGTCCCTTGCTGAAACTTGGCCCTTTTTGAATTATGTAGACTCTCATCACTGTGTTGCACACCTTTATCAAGTTGAAGCCTTCTTTTTCTGCTCAGAAGATGGGATGGAAGATGAGATGAAGCAAAGTGATAAACCGGCTGGATGAATTCAGCCTCATACTGCAGTGGATGACCCTGTGGTTCAATCCCCTAATCGTCATCTGGCCTCTTCGGATTCTCAACATGGTATCTTCTTTCGACTTCCCTGTATAACCTGACCATACCACCTGCTGTTGCGAGAATAGTGGCAAATGATAAATCCATTTGAATAGATCCACCCAAGTTAGCTGCAAACTTCCTTGATAGAAGCATTCCCCATACATCCGACGCATCGATAATTGTTATGTCCATGGTGATGATTTTGTATGGATAGTCAACCAAGGAAACCTGTAAATATTTAACCATACTAAGGATTTCAATTTTCTTAGAATCCATCTAGAAAATGTTGTGATAAGGTCTTTGGATTCTTAAATTCAGTGGATCCATAACTTTTTTGGTCATGACATCGGTTGACGCACCAGAATCCAACATACAATTATGAAGTAATCAATCATTAACTTCTAATGTAAGAAAGAAAGGTTGATGGTCCTCATTAGTCATGTAGCAATTTAAATCCTTTAACTTAATTTCTTCGTCCTTTGGATTATTGTCAATTTTATCCTGTTGAGCCATACCCAAAGCTTTGAAGAATGCAACTATTTGTGAAGGGATCTTCAAAAGTTCTAAGATTGGGGCAGACATTTTAATACTATTTATCCATGCAGCCTAATCAACTTTTAATCCTAATTTATATCTTTCAGATGCTCCCTGCTTATTCTAATTTTGGTTTTTGCCTTTCCTTTGATAAGTATAACCCTTAATTCTCGCAATTTGCAGAATTTGTTCCTAAGATGAAGTTTCACCATAGATTTGAGTCATAGGATCTTTTTCGTCAGTGAAGTTATTTACGATGAAGGATTGGGAAATCATATCTGTGCAACGACCTTTCTTGGAAGAATTCTGACTTACATTCTTTATCTGTTCATTTGTTGTTTCATCCAAGATTTTTCTAGCAATAGCACATTCAATTTCTTCATGGAAACTTTCACATGGTCAGCAAAATGGGATAGGTTGGTCAACAACATTGGTTGACTCAAGTGGAGTAGGAGGTCTCTAATCATTAGGAAGATTCCTTCTTGGCCATGGATTGTTGTTTCCTCTATTATTATTGTTGTTTCTAGGCTGGATATTTTGGCTTTAATCTCATCCATCTTAATCAACCTAGACTGCATGGAACTTATTTCCTGAGCATGTTCTACCCTCATTTCCTTAATCATTTGAGTTAACTCTTTAATGGGATCTTGCTCTACCTCTTTTATTTATTTTCCTTTAGATTTAACTGGACCTCTTTCGAAACCAGGGATCTTTGACTTACCTAAAGCTTTCCTATCCAGCATTGTGGGGGAGCAACTCCCCCCCCCTCCAACCTACTCCTAGAGTGCACTCTCGAATCCCTGGGAGCACGCTCCCTAAATCGCTCCTGTAGGGAGCGACCCTGAGAGCGAAATTTTCACTCCCTAGCCTTTTTTGCAAAAACATTCCAAATGCAATTTTTTCAAAGAAACAATAATTTTCTAGTGGGGCAGCCTAATGATCAAGCCTATGGCCCTAGTAAAAGTGACATTCTCCTTAATCTTCATTTTCATCCTTTTACTTAAATTTTTAACATTACCATGAAATGACTTCGGATGTTTGAGAGTGGTTTCGACCTGGCTCGATTTCATATGGAGAAAGTAGAATTTTAGATCGCATTCAAAATCCAACAAACTTATTAGCTTTTCAGGATTTCAGGATTGGGCAGATTGCAATGTTTCCATTGTAATTTGTAATATATTAGGGTATGGAACTCATATTTAATCAAGAGCACCAATCCCTCTATGTATCTTGTGTTGATTTTTTGGGTAGCATCGGATGTGTTCTAGTTCTGAAATTTTGTGGAGGGGCTAGAACACATGAGATCTCCAAGACCCAGAAATGGTTTGGAGAAATTCCACTCGGAGCCTAAGTTATTCAAATAATTAATTATTTTAATGGAGACCCTAAGTCTAACTTAGGGAAATTAAATAATTAAAGTGAATTAATTTAGACATGTGGGTGAGAAGGTTCTAGGTGACGAGGATCAAGTCTTTTCTAATCTTAGTCGCTGATTAGAGATTAGATCACGGTCGTTGAATATTCAATAGGAAAAGTATTAAAAGAAGGCTTGGGTTCGGTTGGAGGAAACACACGGAGTGGCAGCACTTGAGCTAAGTCAAAATTCTGGGGCGCGGTTTGCTGAGAATTTTCGAGTGAGCTTGCAGTGCAGCGAGGGGCAGTTCAGTAGAGGGATTTCTGAGTCCAAGGCCGAGAATACAATAGCAGAGAGGCAGATCTATACCACAGAGCAACACAAGCCCAGGAGGGGTGACGCAGTGTAATATTCCCAATTAGCCTTGCTAATTGGAATATTGCATTTTTGCTTTATTTTGCCGCTTTAGATAGAAATAATAAATAAAGTGAGAAATAAGAGGGGTCACCTCACTTTAGTCACCTCACTTTATAATAAAGTGTTCTTTTTCCTAGTAGATTGACGTTATAACTTAGAGAGGGGGCCTTGGGGGTCCACGTGGATATGATGGGGGAGGCATCAGGCTAACCCAAGGTAAACTGCGCAGATCCAGGGAGAGTTAAGTTTTGGAGGGAGTTTGATGTTATAAAAGGAGAGGCTCTCACCTCATTTGATCATTCATGATTTGATATTCTTATTGATAGCTAGACTTTGTCTGCTTCAGCACGCCGGTTGTTTAGTCGGTCTGCAGCACTGCTTAGTGCACGAGTGTCTCCTGTCGGAGATCTCACCCTTAGCCTCGGGGGACTTCGAGTGCCTGCCCTGGTAAGGTTTTTCTGGTTTCACCCTTAGCTTCGGGGGACTTCGAGTGCCCGCCCTAGTAAGGTTTGTTCTGAGTTCTATCTTTCAGTTCCAGTAGCAGAGCAGCAGCAGTTTCTGAAGCAAATCTGAGGAGGAGGGAACCCTCTAGTGGCTGCGCAGTTCAGTGAGGAGAGGACGCTGTCTCATCAGGAGAGAGGACGCAGTTTTGTTCAGGAGGGTGAGGACGCTGCCCCAGGAGGGACGCAGTCCAGATCTGGCAAGGGAAAACGCTGTTCAGTGAGGAGAAGGACGCTGTCAAGCTTGGAAGTGAGGACGCTGTACATTTCTGAAGGAAAGGGTTGCAGATCTGAAGGTTCATTGTTAGATCCATCCATGAGAAGGGGAGATCTGAGCAGATACTTGCAGATCTAGTCTTGTATGTTGCAGATCTGGAGGTTTAGCCCTAGATCCAGCTTGGGGAGTTGCAGATCTGAGGAAATATTGGCAGATCTAGTCCAGATCTGAAGGGTTAACATCAGATCCAGCCCTAGAAGCTGTAGATCTGAAGAGATATTGTCAGATCCAGTATAGATCTGAAGGTTTGGTAGCAGATCTGATAGGGGAGGACGCAGATCAGGAAGGGAAGGACGCAGATCTGGTTTGGAGGCTTCAGATCTAGCAGATCTGAGCATTCAGGAGCAGATCCACTTGGTAGGACGCTGATCTAATGAGCGTACTTGGGAGAGGCGGTGCTCACAATAAATGCTTTTCAGGGCCAATGTAGGGCCGATCTATCCGTCGGGAGGTCCGTGACTAGTGCTCCATCTGGCTTCGCGCCGTCACCAGCGTAGCCGCCGTTTTTCATTGAGAGGGTTTTCGCTGGAGGTCACCATTTATCGCCTTTCACCTAACTGCCAGCTCATCTTCGAAAGATTCGCAGCGCCCAGGGGACGCCGTGTCTCGTTGTGCCCATTATCTCGTTGAGAGGGTCTCCACTTGCCTAGGGCAAGGATAGGTGCACTTACTCGATTTATTGTAATCTCTCTATGTACTTTCTGATTAATAAAATGGCTCAGTTTCTGGCATTCCATGTGCTATGATTCAGTGATCGGGTTCAGCGTTATATTTTCTATATCTGTATTGGTGTATTTCTGTTTATTACTGGTTATTTCCCTTTGGGGATATTACAGTGGTATCAGAGCATAGATCTGGCTCAGCCTGTGGTGCTAGCAATCTATGACGTCCAGAGGCCATCCTCGTCTCCTCGGGGGAAGTGATTCTGATTCAGAGGCAGAACAGCGTAATCCAATGGAGGCCATGTTCGCAAGGTTGACTGAGAAGTTGACTGCGAAGATGGATGCATTCATGCAGGATGTAAACAAGAAGATGTCGGAGAAGATCCGAGGACAGAACACATATCCGCCCCAGACAGTATCGGCACACAGCATGGATGCGACATTCCGCAGGGGAGATATAGAGTGGGCAGTCGAGTTGCGGGCTTCAGAGATAGTAGATACGGGAAGGGCGGTGCACCCTGATCTACAGACTCTTCTCGACAGATATGCAGTAGTTTTTGGAGACATTCCACCAGGACAGCCACCAGATCGGGGGTTTGAGCACACGATCGAGTTGGAGCAGGGGATACAGGCAGTGATCACCACCCCATATAGGCATCCCAAGGCCTATCGGGATGAGATAGAGCGGGCCATTCAGGAGTTGCTGGCCCTTGGGCACATTCGACCCAGCACCAGTCCTTTCGCTTCTTCAGTAGTGCTGGTGAAGAAGAAGGACGGCACATTACGCATGTGCATTGATTATAGGGCTCTGAACAAGAAGACCCTGAAAAACAGGTACCCCATTCCCAGGATCGATGAGTTGATGGATGAGTTGAGAGGAGCACGGTTCTTCTCAAAGATTGATTTGAGGTCCGGGTACCATCAGATACGCATGAGGGAACAGACATTCCCAAGACTGCTTTCAGGTGTCACTATGGGCACTTTGAGTTTCTGGTCATGCCATTTGGGCTGACCAATGCACCTGCCACTTTCCAGTCTTGCATGAACCATATCTTCAGGGATCATCTGAGGAAGTTCGTGCTGGTTTTCTTTGATGATATTCTCATATACAGCAGGACCTGGGAGGAGCACCTCCAGCACATTGAGACAGTCTTGCGCATTCTGGAGGAGCAGCAGTTCTTTGCCAAACTCTTCAAGTGTGAGTTTGGATTGACAGAGATGTTGTATTTGGGACACATCATAGGAGTGGACGGGGTGAGAGTCCATGACGAGAAGATCCGGGCTATCAGGGACTGGCCAGAGCCGCGGAATGTGACAGAGCTTAGAGGGTTCATTGGTATCTGTACTTACTACAGGAAGTTCGTCAAGGGCTTCTCACAGCTTGCTGCACCCCTCACAGAGCTGACGAGGAAGGGGGCATTCAGTTGGACGGATACCGCCCAGCGAGCTTTTGATAAGCTCAAGGAGGTGATGAGTAGTTGTCCGGTATTGGCATTGCCCGATTTCACTCAGCCCTTTGTCCTAGAGTGCGATGCATCAGGGGAAGGGATTGGAGCAGTTTTGATGCAGGAGGGTCATCCGATTGCGTTCGAGAGCCGGAAGCTCTTTCCACATGAGAGACTTTATCCCATCTATGATAAGGAGATGTTGGCCATCATGCATGCATTGGCCAAATTCCGGCAGTACTTGGTAGGCGGCAGATTCAGAGTCAGGACAGATCATAACAGCTTGAAGTACTTTCTGGAGCAGAAGCAGTTACAGGAGAGGCAGCAGAAGTGGATCAGCAAGATCCAGGCTTACGACTTTGACATAGAGTATGTCAAAGGGAAGAACAACGGGGTAGCAGATGCCCTTTCCCGTAGACCAGCCACGTTATCCCTCATGAGCTTGGACGCTGATTGGAAGGCTCGACTACTGGTTGAGTATTCCAAGGATAGATTTGCATGTGAGGTGCTGGATGGACAGGTAGCAGATAGCAGATATAGGGTGGCAGATGAGGTCATCTATTACAGGGATCGGATCTTCTTGACTGAGGGATCTCAGCTCAAGGAGAAGATACTCCATGCCTCTCATGATTCACCATTGGCGGGCCATCAGGGGTTCACCAAGACGTACAGGGCCATCCGGGAGAGATTTGCATGGAAGGGCCTCAAGGAGGACGTACTCCAGCATGTTCGGGAGTGTGAGGTTTGCCAGCGGAACAAAGGGGAGATGAACCATCCCGCAGGGTTGTTGCAGCCGCTTCCCATTCCAGAGGGGAAGTGGGAGAGTGTTTCGATGGACTTCATCACAGGGTTGCCCACAGTGCAGGGCAAGGACTGCATCTTCGGGGTAGTTGATCGGCTAACGAAGTATGCTCACTTTTTCGCCATTTCGGCACATTATACAGCAGCGCAGGTGGCAGAGCTGTTCTTCCGGGAGATTTTCAGATTACATGGTCTGCCCAAGACCATCGTTAGTGACAGAGACAGCCGTTTTATGGGTGGTTTTTGGCAGGAGCTCTTTCGATTGGTAGGGACCGAGTTGACACCGAGCACTAGCTATCATCCCCAGACAGACGGGCAGACAGAGATAGTCAACAAGTGGCTGGAGGGCTACTTGCGTAACTACGTCAGTGGGCAGCAGAGAGCATGGTTGAAATGGCTACATCTGGGCGAGTACTGCTACAACACAACCCACCACATGACCATTGGCATGACACCTTTCTATGCGTTGTATGGATACCATTCCTTATCCTTTGTGGATGTGATGTTTGGTGTTAGCAGGGCTCCACGAGCCAAATTATGGATCCAAGAGAGCCAAGACATCCTCCGGGCTCTCAAGGACAACATAGCCACCGCACAAAATCAGCAGAAATTATATGCAGACAGGGGCCGAGTGGAGCGACACTTTGAGGTAGGGGATTTGGTCTACCTACGGTTACAGCCATACCGCCAGTCGTCACTCAAACAGAAGGGGGCAGAGAAGCTTAAGCCTCGCTTTTATGGACCATACAGGGTGATTCGTAGGATCGGACAGGTTGCATATGAGTTGGAGCTGCCCCAAGGCAGCCGGATTCATAACATTTTCCATGTATCATGCCTGAAGAAGGCACTGGGCCAACATGTGACAGTCACCGGGGAGCTACCTCCGACAGATGATGAGGGGCACTGGTATTACAGCCAGAGGCCATTATTGACACCAGGGAGAGACAGCTGCGGAGCAGGAAGATCAGAGAGTTCTTGGTGAGATGGAAGAATCTGCCAGATGAGGATGCCACTTGGGAAGATGAGAAGATCTTACAGCATCCATCACTTCAGTTGCTTGAGGACAAGCAACGTTTTGCCGGGGGAGACTGTAATATTCCCAATTAGCCTTGCTAATTGGAATATTTCATTCTTGCTTTATTTTGCCGCTTTAGCTAGACATAATAAATAAAGTGAGAAATAAGAGGGGTCACCTCACTTTAGTCACCTCACTTTATAATAAAGTGTTCTTTTTCCTAGTAGATTGACGTTGTAACTTAGAGAGGGGGCCTTGGGGGTCCACGTGGATATGATGAGGGGAGGCATCAGGCTAAGCCAAGGTAAACTGCGCAGATCCAGGGTGAGTTAAGTTTTGGAGGGAGTTTGATGTTATAAAAGGAGAGGCTCTCACCTCATTTGATCATTCATGATTTTGATATTATTGATAGTCGGGACTTCTCGTCTTCAAAGACGCGGCTGTTTAGCTCTGGCCTCGCAACACCGTTTAGTGCACGAGTGTCTCCTATGGAGATTCCCACCCTAGCCCTCGGGGACTTCGAGTGCTCCGCTCCCTGCAGGTTATTTCGGTTTCACCCTTAGCTTCGGGGGACTTGAGGCCCGCCTCAGTAAGGTTTGTCTAGTTCTATCTTCGCCCAGAGCGTATGCCAGCAGCTTCGAAGCAAATCCGAGGAGGAGGGAACCCTCCTAGTGGCCGGCAGCCTCGTTGAGGAGAGGACGCCGTCTCATCGTGAGAGAGGACGCAGCTTTATTCAGGAGGGTGAAGGACGCCGCCTCAGGAGGGACGCAGCCCAGACCGGGGCAAGGGAGAACGCCGTTCAGGAGGAGAAGAACGCTGTCTAGCCTGGGAGCAAGGACGCTGTCTATTTCTGAAGGAAAGGGTTGCAGATCTGAAGGCCCATTGTTAGATCCAATCTTGGAAAGGGTAGATCTGAGCAGATACTTGCAGATCTAGTCTTGTATGTTGCAGATCTGGAGGTTTAGCCCTAGATCCAGCTTGGGGAGTTGCAGATCTGAGGAGATGTTGGCAGATCTAGTCCAGATCTGAAGGGTTAACATCAGATCCAGCCCTAGAGGCTGTAGATCTGAAGAGATATTGTCAGATCCAGCATAGATCTGAGGGTTTGGTAGCAGATCTGATAAGGGAGGACGCAGATCAGGAAGGAAAGGACGCAGATCTGGTTTGGAGGCTTCAGATCTAGCAGATCTGAGCATTCAGGAGCAGATCCACTTGGTAGGACGCTGATCTGATGAGAGACTTGGGAGAGGCAGGCTCAACAGCGTTTTCTAGGCCACAGTAGCTGATCTATTTGTTTGGAGGTCTGGGTGACTAGTGCTCCATCTATTTCTGCGCTGTCACTAGCAGAGTCAGCGTTTTTCATTGGAGAGGGTTTTCAGTTGGAGATCAGCCATTTCATCAGTCTTCAGCCCCAGTACCAGCGCAGTTCATCTTCAGCATTCAAAGCAGCTAGGACGCTGTCCTTGTTGCAGCCATTATCTGTTGAGAGGGTCTCCACTTGCCTAGGGCAAGGATAGGTGCACTTACTCTGATTTATTGTACTCCTCTCTATGTACTTCCTGATTAATAAAATGGCTCAGTTTCTGGTATTCCATGTGCTATGATTCAGTGATCTGGTTCAGCGTTATATTTTCTATATCTGTATTGGTGTATTTCTGTTTATTACTGGTTATTTCCCCTTTGGGGATATTACACGCAGAGGCAGCGTAGGCCCAAGAGGGGTGACGCAGAGGCAGTGTAGGCCCAGGAGGGGTGACGCAGAGGTGACGTAGGCCCAAGAGGGTTGACATAGAGGCAGCGTAAGCCCAGGAAGGGTGACGTAGACCCAGAAGGGCTCATGTAGAGGGACGCAGGCCCAACCAGGGTGACGCAGTCACTCAGTGACCAGTGCTGGGGTTTCAGTGGGCTAGATTGGGCTCATATTCAGCAGATCTGAAAGGGTGACGCAACCACACTGAAGGGTGATGCAGGGACTGCGTAGGCACCTGTGGGGTGCTTCATTCTAAGCTGAATCAGCCATAATATCTATCTCCAGAAATAGAGGTACATCTGCCAGGATTTTCTCTATAACCACTACTGGTACCCTAGTTTGTATTCATAAATCTGCATAATAATAAAAACCCTCAAGAGTTGTTGCACCGATTTTCCTGCATTGGGTTTTTTTTAGGACATTTGTCTGAAAAATCTTGTGTGTCCTTTGTCGAATGTGCTTAATTCTTCAGTACTTGATCTGTATATTTGTGTAGGCTGTAGAGTATTTACTTTGATGTTTTACTGAATAATTCAGAAAAGAAAAAAAAAAAAACTTGTTAAGTAAATCAAACAAGTAGGAAAAGTAAATCAGATTAATGCAGTAGGGTTTCTGTTTAGTAAATTCAGAAATTTTCACATGGTATCAGAGCTATTGCAGATAAGGGAGAGTTGAAGCCATCAGCAAAGAGGCAAAGCTTTTGCTACAGGAAGGTGGCTGTGACAGCACAGATCCAGGAAGAGGCATCGCAGCACTAGAGGGACAACGCAAGGCTAGGAGGGGTGATGCAGAACCTGTCTAGCTCACGCAGACCTAGAAGGGTGACGCAAAGCTAGTCTAGCTCACGCAGAGCTGGAGCAGAGGCTCACGCAAGCCCAGAAGGGTGACGTAGTCCGAGAGGAGGTAACGTTGTGCCGGTTTCCATGGATGGAAGTGTAGTTTTGTTCTTTGGATGTTGTTGGTGGGGCATTGTTCTGTCGGTGCAGAACATTGTCTAGTAGGGTTGACAGAGTAAGGGGAAGTAGTTCCACAATAGGCTTTCTCGCCAAGATTCTTGAGATCTGATCAGCGGAGTGATTGGAGAGGGTTGAGTCGACAGCAATTGGTGGAGGATTTCAAGGAGGGAAATCACTTTTCAGAGGGAACATATTCTCTAGAGGGTTTCTAGCGCCAAGAAACCCAGATCCAGTCTTTTGCTGAGGGTACCAGCAGAAGAAGGGAGAAGAGTATTCGCTTCGACAACTTTTGAGCAGAGATGGCTGCACATGGATTGAGGGATCGGGACATGTTGGATGGAGTATCCAACTTCCTCATCTAGAAGGCAAAAATCTTGTCAGTTCTAGATGAATATCGCATCAAAGATCACATCGAGAAAGTTTGCGTTGTTCCTGTCAATGCTGATCCGATGAAGATGTATGAGGAAGCACAAGCAAGGGCCAAGCGCTTAATTATGGATGGGGTCAAGGATCATGTGGTCCCACACATTGTTGAAAAAAACACAGCAAATGAGATGTGGACAACGCTGACCTCAATGTAACAAGGGACTTTTGTCCAATGGAGAATGCTTCTGGAGAATCAACTTTGACTATTTCAGATGCATAAGGGAGAGGAAATCGACCCCTTCCTCATTAGATTGAAGGCGATTCGTGATCAGCTAGCTGCTATGGGGGCCATTCCTAATGAGGGTTTATTGGTCAGGACTACCCTGAATGCAGTGTCTGAAGAGTGGGAGACCTTTGTCCAAGGCATTTTGGGCAGATCGATACTTCCAAATTGGGAAGACATGTGGGTAGCTCTTCGATAAGAAGAAATCCGGAGGATGACCAAGGCGAGCAACACCAGCGGCGGAATCAAGATCAAGAAGGAGGAGGAGGAAGATGTGGCTCTCGCTTCTAAGGGACAACAGGGGCAACGAGGGAAGAAGAAGAGAGACCTTTCCAAGGTTAGGTGCTTCAGATGGGGTGAACTAGGACATTTCGCCACTACTTATCCTCAGAAGAAGAAGGGCAAGGGAGACTCAGATTTAAAGGCTGCAGCAGCGAAGGGTGATGATGGGAGTGATGACGATGTGGCTATGAGTGCTCATGTGGCTCGAGAGAAGAGGTGGGGTGACATAGGTCTGTAGATTGATCTATGGATAGCGGTGAGGGGCAAGATCCTTGAGGTCCCAAACTCTTGGATCACATACGAGCTACAGGAGCCCTTAATGACAGTGGCAAGATGACTAGAGTCAGTTGGTCGAGAGGATTATGGAGGCACATTGGTAGTGCGAGGACGCTGAGACTGGAGCAACGTAGAGCAGAGGAAATAACGGAGAGGTTGATGGGATTTCAGCAGCGCAAAGTCACTGCTTGCATAGTGCAGAGTAGCAGCGACGCAAAGGCACTAGAGGGTCAGCACAGAATAGCAACAGAGGGTGTTTTAGTATCGAGATGCAGCCAGACTGACTTGTCTATCAAGATTTTGAGTGATGTCCTTCAGTTGCTTACTTTTCAGCAACTGAGTTGCAGTGCAGCAGTTAGCAGTGGCAGTGCTATGGGCAACATAATGAAGCATTTGAGAGGGAGTTGCAATACAGATGAGGCAGTGACTGTGGCAAAGTCATGGGCAGCAGTGCAGAAGACAAAAACGCAGTGGATGAAAGGCAGTAGGCCAAGCATCAATAGCACAGGGGACCGATGTCGTGGATTAGACTAATGCTTCTGGATTGAAGTGTTGTTAGAGCACATTCATCGCTAAGAGAGAGTGTTGATTTTTTGGGTAGCATCGAATGTGCTCTAGCTCCGAAACTGTGGAGGGGCTATAACACATGAGATATCCAAGTCCCAAAAATCGTTTGGAGAAATTCCACTCGGAGCCTAAGTTATTCAAATAATTAATTATTTTAATGGAGACCCTAAGTCTAACTTAGAGAAACTAAATAATTAAAGTGAATTAATTTAGACATGTGGGTGAGAACGTTCTAAGTGACGAGGATCAAGTCTTTTCTAATCTTAGTCGTTGATTAGAGATTAGATCACGACCATTGAATGTTCAACAGGAAAAGTATTAAAGGAAGGCTTGGGTTCAGTTGGAGGAAACACACAGAGTGGCAACACTTGAGCTAAGTCAAAATTCTGGAGCGTGGTTTGCTGAGAATTTTCGAGTGAGCTTGCAGTGCAACGAGGGGCAGTTCGGCAGAGGGATTTCTGAGTCCACAGCTGAAAATACAATAGCAGAGAGGCAGATCCGTACCACAGAGCAACGTAGGCCCAGGAGGGGTGACTCAGAGGCAACGTAAGCCCAGGAGGGGTGACATAGAGCTAGAAGGGCCCACGCAGAAGGACGTAGGCCCAACCTGGGTGACACAGCCACTCAGTGACCAGCATTTGGGTTTCAGTGGGCCAGATCGAGCTCGTATTCAACAGATCTGAAAGGGTGACGCAACCACGCTGAAGGGTGATGCAAGGACCGCATAGGCACGTGTGGTGTACTTCACTATGAGCTAAATCAACCATTATTTTTGTCTCCAGAAATAGACGTACATCTGCCGAAATTTTCTCTATTGGGTAAACCACTACTGGTACCCTAGTTTGTATTCAAAAATCTGCATAATAATAAAAACCCTCAAGAGCCGTTGCACTGATTTTCCCGCATTGGGTTTTTCCGAGGACATTTGTCCGAAAAATGTTGTGTCCTTTGTCGAATGCACTTAATTCTTCAGTACTTGATCTGTATATTTGTGTAGGCTGCAGTGTATTTACTTTGATCATTGATGTTTTACTGAATAATTCAGAAAAATAACTTGTTAAGTAAATCAAACAAGTAGGAGAAGTAAATTAGATTACTGTAGTAGGGTTTATGTTTGGTAAATTCAGCAATTTTCACACCTTGATGTTAGTGACATTGGTTGTCGAACTCCTCTATCATGACCCTACTAAAAATGTACCCATCACTCAAACAAATCTTGACTTGACATGTTATGTTTGTTTCTATCTTATGTTAATTCTTAGAGGGTGATAGTAATGACAAAGATCCCTATACAGATCCATATCTAATAAAAAAAATACCTCTGGATATTAATGTTTAGAGGGTGATATTAATGGCAAAGATCTTGATTTTCTAATGAGACTAAAAAATTAGACATTTCTCGTGGCGGAAAGAGGCCCAAGCATTAGCAATATAGAATAGATTTACTTGTCTTTTCTAGTTTCTAGTAGTTCTTATAATTGTTGACTCTTTCATATTTATTATGATAATTTTTTGTAAAAAATATATGACAATTTAAGTTTGAAGTTTGAAGTTGGCAATTATAATTCATTGGTAATGAATCATGAATATGATGCTTGATGAAAGTTGAAAGTTGTTTCATTTCATTTCGTTTCGTTTCATGTTAGAATTTTTATATAATTTTGGTGATCAATGACGATAAATGTTATGTATTGAAGTTTGAAAGCTTGAAACTTTAAGATTGATGAATCATGAGACTCGATATATTGTATGCTACTAACTTGTGGACGTGGTTGATGAAGATTATAGCTTCTAGATGATTGATGTTATATTGTTCAATCTATCTTTTTATGCTTTCTATATCTAATTCATCATTCTACATGTTTTTGTTGACATACATGAATCAAAATATATATAAATATATATTATACAAAAATCCGCTCCCGATTCGCTCCGAACCGGGAGCTTTTGCAAATGTCGCTCCCCGCTCCCACTCCCAAGTAACCTTGATTATGACAGCAGTAAACAAGTTATGACAACAGTAACTAAATGTCAATCCAAGAATGCCTATGCTTGCCCAATGCTACAAAAATTTGCCCAAGTGCCAAGTAAGCTTGATTAACTGAAAAATCAGATGTGTTAGCTTTCTTAAGATGTATTCTTCAGTAAATTTTCAGATCTGAAATATTTGTTATAGCAACAGATTAACCAACAGATCAGAGCAAGCAAATGATATCAACACCAATACCCAAAATGCCCATAAATAGTAAAAACTCACTTGACTTGAAAAAATCAATTTTTAGGTCCTTTAGAGGGCATGACTCAAAAAAATTCAGATCTGATATGTTTATCACAACAGAAAATAAATGACAGATCAGCCAACTATCAATGCCCAAAATGTCACTGAAAACTAAAAACTTTCAAAAAAATTATCCTAATTAACAATGTGATTCAAAAATTTCAGATCTAGAATTTTCAGTTATGCAGAAAATTCCAGCCAATAGAAAATCAGATCTAATCCAAATCCAAGATCGACAAGAGGCCAAAATTCATGAAAATCAAGATTTAACAATTTTGACAAATTTGACCATTTAGTATGTGATTTTAGGGTTTAATTCTTACTAATTTAATTGTTGTAATAAAACATAAGTAAAGCTAGAGTTTAGAGGTCAAACCTATTGGAAAGTGTAACTAGGTTCGGTCTTCATATTGACTATGTAATTATGTATTTATGTAATGAAGAAGACAAAGATAATAAAATGTATTTTGTGATGCTTGTTTCATGGGTTTCATGAGAAAGGTTTTTATTATAGGTCAAAAGACTTATTCTTGATGTCTTTTAGGGATTTGTCATCTTGTCATAAAGGTACTAATTAAGAGTCATGTATATGAAGAGCCAAGTCAATGAAGTATGCCTCAAAGACCTTTTTAAAGTAGCTCAACAATATGGCTCAAGAATGGTGAAATACATGATATATATACTCTTCAAGACAACCTTCAATACGCTGGAAAATATCCTCTACAAGTCGGCTCCATAACTAAATGACAGTCGGCTAATTTACAGACAAGATCAACTATATATACCCATGTATACTGCGCAGAAAAACAGAGACACATATTCAGATTTGTCTGAAACTTTCGGACCGAGTTGCAAGAATTTCAGGACTGTAAAAGGTACGAATAAAAGGACAAGTCTGAGATCACTTGTCTGCAATAAAAGAGCAAGGTTAGGGTTGTTGTTTGGATCGAAGAAAGGAGACAGATCAGTAAGGAAAGGAGCTCAGATATCTTTGTGTTTTTCGGACTAGTCTACAATTACACTGCGGATCTCAGGGTTGTCATTAAGTGGAACAAGGTGCTGGAAGGAGGCCGAAGGGAGAAGTCACTTAAAAGAAGAATATTGGAGGTCAAGTTTACTGTGTGAAAGATTGATGAATAGAGACTGAGTTTCTCTAGGTTGCAAGTGCAAAATAGTGCAGAAAGAAGGAAGAAGACAGCTAGACACCGAGCTCTCTAGGGCGGTGCAGAAAAGAAGGATCAGCCTAAGAAGTCAAGGAAGAAGTAGTGACAAGGTCTTGGAGGCATACATAGGTCAAGGGTCTGAGTCATGGTCATGGTACTTGTCAACTGAAAGTCTATAAGAAGAATTTCTTGGGGGTTTTCCTCTCCAAGAGAGAGAGGTTTTGGCCCTGGTTTGAATAGCCTAAATTTGTGTCCCTTGTGTTTTTGATAATTGACCTGATGAAAGACCTAATAAGCTAACGAAAGAAAGGACATAAGTAAGAAGAGTAAGTTCACAAGTAATCATCAAAGTAGAGAATTAAATTAAATGCTGTCCTTCCTAATTCTCAACAAATCCTAGGCCCAAGGCCTTGAAGATCACTTGGTCAAAATTTCTTGAAACTTTGGGATCAACTTGCCACCTGAAAAATATAATTTTTGAACTTCAAAACCTGCAAAACCACCAAGTATTCAATCTACAAACTTTAGATAAGAGTTTTAGGCATAGTATTAAAAACCGGAACCGGTGACCGGACCGATGGACCTAAGGAACTGGTAACCGGACCGGAACTGGTCTAACCAGTACTGGTAAGGTCTAAACGAACCGGTTTTTAAAAAAATACATTAAATAATTACTTTTTAATAAAAATAACTATTTTTAAGATTTGCAACCATGATTCAAAGCCAATAGAGACAAAATATGCAAAGTTTGCTCATTTATATACCATGTAAAGGTGAATATATCAAAATGGCACCGAGTGCAATACATATCATCAAAAAATACATAAGCAATGAGGCTCCAAATGTCCCATAAAGTCCAAAAACAATGCTACAAGCTATGAGGTCATTGGCCTAATACAAGACTACATATTAGTGATCAACAACATGATCACTCCTTATCATGATCAAAATCATCACCACTACTAGACAAGGGATCATCAACATGAGCTACATAAATAATATGGCTCAGAGTTTGAGGACTCCTAAAACTCCTCTACAAGTTTAGTAGTAGTAGTAGTAGTAGTAGCAGCAAAAGTAGACATCAAAACTACAAATCACTGAGCAACATGGTCTCTTATGAAACTCATCATTGATCCAATGCTACTAGAAATGGGATCATCAACAAGAGATACATAAACATCATCTAGCTCAAAGTCTTCAAACTTGGATTGCTCAACCTTATAACATGATAGAAATTGAAAAAGTTTAACATGCCTAACCAATGATTTTGGTTTGAGTGAAGGGTTCATCTCTTCAACCTTAAAATGCGGTAGAAAAAGATTAGCATGCCTAACCAGTTGTTTTCCTTTGAGTGAAGGGTACATTCTTGTTAAGGCCACGGTAGGGGAGTTCAACAATCAATACCACCAACATCAACAAAGTTCAACAATCAATGCCACCAACATCAAGGTTCTTAAAGGACTTCATGCTCTTGATCAAATGCCAATCTCATACCGTTACACATGATAGAATCAAATGGAAACATTGCAAACTCCCAAACCATGAAACCCTGAAAACCATTAAGTCTGTTGAAGTTTGAGTGAAATCTAAAATTCTAGTTTCTCCATATGAAATCCAATGAGGTCAAAACCACTCTTAAACATCCTGAGTCATTTCATGGTAATGTTCAAAATTTAAGTGAAAGGATTACTTTAAGAATTCAACATTACCATTAATTTCCAACAAGATGTGTCAGGAAAATGAGAGGGTACGCATGCTTTTCTTAGATGGGATATTTTTGGAGGAAAACAACCCTAAATTTCCCTCAAAAAAGCTCCAAAACTCAACAAATTGCATTATGTGGGGTCCATAGTTGGCAATCGGTCGGTTCCATCCTAAATCGGTCGGTTAGCACTGATTGGACCGGTTTTTTTAGCGAAGAGGAGGGTTGAACCCGGTTTTTCTACCAGTTTGACCCAATCAACTAATGAACCGGCAGGTTTGACCGGTTTCCGGTTCAAGACGGCTGGTTTTTAATACTATGGTTTTAGGGCATATTGAGGCAAAAGATGGCTAAGAAGAGCCAACGTTGAGCCAAGGAAGGCCAGTGTTGAGGGAAGAGAGGCTTAGGAGGGCAGATCAGGGGGTAAGGAGGAGAGAGAAGGCCAAAAAGGTTGAGCGTTGGGGCTCAGAGGTTGGACGTTGATAGAGCAGGAGGCTACAAGGAGGACGTTGAGGGTTTCTGTGAAAATTCTACTACTCGGAATCCTACTGCAATAACTGATTAGATTTCTTCTAGTTGTAATTTAGTTAAACAAATTATTTATTGTGTACTACGGTAAATATCGAAATGAAATACACTGCAGTATTCACAATTAAAATTCTGCGGAAAGTAAATACAAGGGAAAATACTAGCTCAAGTACAATCACAATAACACAGTTAATTTTGGACAATCGTCCCCGAAAAAACCCAATGTGGAAAAACTGGTGTAGTAGATGAGGGTTTCTTTATTATTCTTCAGTAAAATCTCTTCTACAAAATATAACTAGCAGAATAGAAGAGGAATATATGTGAGAAATTTACAAACAATTTTCTCACTCGCTCCACAGTGAAATTTTGACTTTGGAGAGGCCCTATAGCTTCTCTGTGTCTCACTGCGTCAGCCTCTGCGCAGTCCCAACGTCACAACCTTTGTGCTATCCCTGCCACTGCGTCACAGCCTCTGCGCTGCTTTCTCCGGTCTGATCGTACACTCTCATCTTTTGTTCATCCCTCTCTCTCCAACCTACAACTCCCTTTTGATTCGATTTTTTCTTGTCGAACTTCAGCCAGTGAGAAAATCGATCTTCTTGGGTAATTGAGTGTTTGCTCGGTGTGTCTTTCCAAATGCCCATCAAGTCCTTATAATCTTCTCGTTGAGACTTCAACGACCAAGATTAAATAGCTAATCAACGCCTAAGATTAACTTGACTTCATCTCCATCTTTTTCTAGAAGAATCACACCTTGTTTTGTTAATGCCCTTTAATTATTTTAATTTCCTAAGTTTAAACTTAGGGTCCCATTAAAAATAATTAATTATTTTAATAAAACACAATCCGGGTGGAATTTCCCAAAACACTTTATGGTTATTTGGAATCAATGTGTCTAAGCCTCCCTGCAAAATTTGAGACTTAGATCACATTCAATGATACTAGAAATCAACACTTCCTCTTAGCAAGGAATGTGCTTTAGCAATACATCACGTTGAAGTATCACCCTGCCTCTGTAACATCTCCCTCTACGTTGATGGTGTTTGACATTGCTTCCAACCAACTACTGTGTTATTGCATCTATGCTGCTGCTGACCCTACATACTGTTGGAAACTGCATCTGCACTGCAACTCTTTGTTATCTATTTGTAATATTCCTAATTAGCGACAGCTAATTGGAATATTTGATTTTGTTCAGTTTTTCCGTCTATAGTTTATTAATAAATAAAAAGTGAGTGAAGAGGGTCTAACTCACTTAAGTGGAATAAAACACCCTCCCTAGTAGCGCAACTTTGTGACTTAAAGGGGAGCCAAGGGGGGCCAAGCATCACGTAGAGAGGGAGCCCACGTATGCTCTAGAAGCTAATGTGCAGATGAGGATGAGCACGTGGCAAGAGAGAGAGGCTACGTTGAGGAGATGGGCCTTAGGGTTGGAGGAAGGCCAACGTTATAAAAGAGGGAGGAGCCTTCTCATTTGATTCATTCTGTTGTTGATGATATTGAGCTGGTCATTTTGACTTCTTGAGCACGCTGGCTGTTTAGCCTGTCTGCAGCACTGTTTAGTGCATTGAGTGTCTCCGATCGGAGATCTCGCCCTTAGCCCCGGGGGACTTCGAGTGCCTGCTCGGGCAAGGTTATTTCTTCAGCATTTTGTAGGAGGTTTTAGTGTTTGGGTTTTCTGCAGAGCCGAGCATTCATAGAGACTGCGTAGTCACTGAGAGGGAGGACGCAGTCCATCTTGGAGGTGTTCCGGATCAGGATTTTTGCAGGAGATTTGAGCCGAGATTTTGAGCAGAGGATCAGCCTTTGCCTTTGGGAGGATTTTGGTGGAGTTTGAGGCGGTATTTCAGCCATTCTTATTTAGCCTCTGCGCAGAGCCTTGGAGGCCAGCGTAATTCCCCAAGGGGGTGTTTTTTGGAGGTCTGCCATTTCTAATATGGTTTCTGGGTTTTGTCGGGATTGGTGAGTAAAGGAAGATTCCAGATTTTCAGCTCATTTCGGCAAGGGGAGTAGCCCCTAGTTGTCAGTTCCTTTCAGTGGTAGCAGCTACACGGCAGTTTTCCAGCAGCTGGGACGCAGTTCAGAGAGCAGCCATTTCTGGTGTATTCTGAGAGTATTTCTTCACTTGCGTTGAGCAAGTTTAGGTGCCATCACTCTGATCACCTATTATACTTCATTATATTTCTCAGTTTAATAAAATGGCTTAGCATTTCCTCTCTATATTTCTGGATGAGTTGCCGTACATTCTTTCTATGTTATTATATGTCTGCTGCACTATTATTTTTATATTTTCTTGAGCATGCTAGTTCTATACCACTTGGTGTGTTTATTTCATACTCTTAGACAGAGTCTGGAAAGGGACAGGTAGCCTCCAGATTTCGTCCTCTTTCTAGAGGCGGCATATCTGGTAAACACCCTCCCAGTCCATCTCTGGTTGGAGTTTGACGTGTTTTAGAGATATCCACGAAACAAGATATTACAGTGGTATTAGAGCATAGTTCTGGCTCAACCTGTGGTCTATGACACCGGGGAAGAAACCATATATTTGTTACAGAGGCAGGAAGTACAGAGACCGTGAGCGTAGGTTGGAGAACACTTACGGAGACGGAGACTGTGTTCGGGTGGTGGACACAGAGCAGGAGAGAGAGCTCGTGATAGACGCAGAGCAGGAGGAGCCTGTATTAGATTCAGAACAGAGAGGGCCAATGGTAGATGACACAGAGGCCAAACAGTTTGGGGAGGCACTCCTCAAATCGGTGCAGGATTTAGCTAGACAGATTGAGGTGATGGGTCAGAGATTCACCGCTGTAGAGGCTAGACAGCGTGAGACCCCACGGGTTTTCCAAGTAGGTGAGGGATCAGGTACATCCCATCATTTGCCGGAGTATGGTGCTGCTCAGTGGGATACTCCTCAGCCGATGGCTTCACGTGCACCTACCCGCTCTACCATGCCCACCTTCTTGGGAGCAGACACAGGGGCAGGAGCCCAGTAGGAGGCAGAGCCCGGACACATGGGAGAGTATTTTGCAAAGTATTAGGCCTATGGGCAGGAGTTCAGGGATGCTCTCATTCCGGGACTTTGTTTAGCTCCAGCGGGACAGTAGACCCCGCGACCATCATAGAGGGCACCGACATTATCATGATGGAGATACCCACCGCACATCTAGCAGATTCCATTTGCCTACATTTGATGGCTCATCAAACAGTTCGGCAAAGTCTTGGGTGGAGAAGTTGGACATCAATTTCCAGCTTAACCAGATGTCGGAGACGGAGGCCATCAAGGTGGCGACATTACATTTGGATGGTGAGGCCCAGGACTGGTGGTTCCATGGGATGGTCACACTCGGACATTCTACAGTAACGAGATATGCCGAGTTTACCAGGAGGTTGATGGAGCGATTTGACTGGAGGGATCCGGAATAGCACTTTGTTGAGCTGACGAGGCTCAAGCAGACTGGGAGCCCAGAGACATACATTGCAGATTTCTTGAGGGTTTCAGTGATGGTGCAAGATCTATCCACAACACAGATGATCTATATGTTTGTGGAGGGGTTAGCAGAGCCACTTCGGGGATTAGTGAGATTTACTAGACCAGCTACACTCCAGGATGCTATTAGTAGGACATGGGATTTATAGGATGCATTGCCTAGGACTCGTACACCTTACCCCCAGAGACAGGGTTTCCAGTCCAAGGGGAAAGATGTGAGGGTTCCACCTCCAAAGGGGAATCCAGGACAGGCACAGATAGATGATGATGCCAGGAGGGAGCTGAGGAAGAAGCGGTTGTGCTTCACTTGTTAGGAGCCGTGGGCACCAGGGCATAGGTGTGTTGCTGGCAAAGCACACTTCATTGAGGTCTTCTCCGATGATAGCGGGGAAGAGGATGAGGAGGCTGGAGTTAGTCAGACGGCCTAGGATCAGATGCCACCTCCACCTCTAGGGACAGGAGGTGCAACTTTTGCACCCACAGGAGGGACCCTTGCAGCCTTGCGAGGAGTTCCTAAGTATTTGACGTTGCACATATGAGGGACAGTACGTGGCCAACGAGTGTCAGTTTTGGTTGACAGTGGGGCAACCCACAACTTCATTGATGCACAGATGGTCGAGCGGAGAGGTATACCGACCGAGAGCTTTGACGGATTTTCAATTTTGGTCCCAGGAGCCCAGACGATGCAGTGTGCCCGGTATGTTCCAGTCTCTAGAGTTGGCAGTGACGATGGGTACCTACACCGTGACCGATCACTTTTTCGTGGTCAACATACCAGATACCAATGTGGTATTGGGTGTTCAGTGGTTGATTACTCTGGGGAAGGTCACCACGGATTAGGAGGCCTTAGAGATGGAGTGGGATGATAAGAAGACCAGGAAGCATGAGAAGATCCGCGGGATGCACACTTACCCACCTCAGACAGTTTCGGCACACCGGATGGAGGCAGATTTCCGAAAGGGAGACATAGAGTGGGCAGTTGAGTTGCGGGCATCAGAGGCAGAGACCACAGGTCGGGCAGTTCATCCTGATATACAGGCCATCCTTGACAGGTATGATGCAGTGTTTGGGGACATACCACCAGGTCGGCCACCGGATCGAGGGTTCGAGCACACCATTGAGCTTGAGCAGAGCATTCAGGCGGTGATTACTACCCCCTATAGGCATCCCAAAGCTTATCGGGATGAGATTGAGCGGGCCATCCAGAAGTTGCTAGCTCTTGGGCACATCAGACAGAGCGCAAGTCCGTTTGCTTCTTCCGTGGTGTTGGTGAAGAAGAAGGACGACACCTTGAGTATGTGTATTGACTAAAGGGCCCTGAACAAGAAGACCCTGAAGAACAGGTATCCTATACCCAGGATCGATGAGTTGATGGATGAGCTGAGAGGAGCCAAGTTCTTCTCGAAGATTGATTTGAGATCGAGGTACCATCAGATTCGCGTGAGGGAACGGGACATTCCCAAGACCGCCTTCAGGTGTCATTATGGGCACTTTGAGTTTTTGGTTATGCATTTTGGGCTAACCAATGCACCAGCTACTTTTTGGTCTTGCATGAACCATATCTTCCGCAGTCATCTGAGGAAGTTTGTATTGGTCTTCTTCGATGACATTCTCATATATAGCAGGACTTGGGAGGAGCATCTCCAGCATATAGAGGCAGTACTACACATCTTGGAAGAGCAACAGTTCTATGCTAAGCTCTCCAAGTGTGAGTTTGGGATGACGGATATGTTGTATTTGGGTCACATTATTGGAGTGGACGAAGTGAGAGTCCATGAGGAGAAAATCAGGGCCATCAGGGATTGGCTAGAGCCGAGGAACGTGATGGAACTTCGAGGATTCATTGGCATATGCACTTATTACAGGAAGTTCGTCAAGAGTTTCTCATAGCTTGCTGCACTCCTTACACATTTGACGAAGAAGGGGGCATTCAGTTGGTCGGATACAGCACAGCGAGCTTTTGACAGGCTCAAGGAGGTGATGAGTAGCTGCCCAGTGCTTGCATTTCCGGATTTTACACAGCCATTTGTCTTGGAGTGTGATGCATCGGGAGAGGGGATCAGCGCAATATTGATGCAGGGGGGACACCCTATAGCCTTTGAGAGCCGGAAGCTCCTTCCGCACGAGAGGTTGTATTCTATATACGACAAGGAGATGTTGGCCATTATGCATGCCTTGGACAAATTCCGGTAGTATTTGGTAGGGAATAGGTTCAAGGTGAGGACTGATCACAACAGCCTCAGGGTCTTTTTGGAGCAGAAGTAGCTACAAGAGAGGCAGCAGAAGTGGATCAGTAAGATCCAAGCATATGACTTTGACATTGAGTATGTCAAGGGTAAGAATAACGTGGTAGCAGATGCCCTTTCACGTAGACCAGCCACGTTATCTCTTATGATCTTGGATACAGATTGGAGGGCTCGACTATTAGTGGAGTACTCCAAGGACAGATTTTCATGTGAGGTTCTGGATGGACAGGTGGCGGATGACAGGTACAGGGTGGTCGATGAGATTATCTACTACAGGGACAGGATCTTCTTGACTGAGGGATCTCAACTTAAGAAGAAGATACTCCAGGCATCACATGATTCTCCATTGGCAGGCCATCAGGGGTTTACCAAAACCTACAGAGCCATTAGAGAGAGGTTCTCATGGAAGGGCCTCAAGGAGGACGTACTCCAGCACATCAGGGAGTGCGATGTTTGTCAGAGGAACAAGTGGGAGATAAGCCATCCCGTCGGATTGTTGCAGCCTCTTCCCATTCTGGAGGGGAAATGGGAGAGTCTCTCGATGGACTTCATCACAGGGTTGCCCATGGTGCAGGGCAAGGATTGTATCTTTGTCGTCGTTGATCGGCTGACAAAGTATGCGCACTTTTTTGTCATATCCGCGCATTACACAGCAGCACAGGTGGCCGAGTTGTTCTTCAGAGAGGTTTTCAAGCTGCATGGTCTTCCTAAGACCATCATCAGTGATAGGGACAACCGCTTCATGGGCGGATTTTGGGAGGAGATTTTCCGGTTAGTGGGGACGCAGTTGACACCGAGTACCAGTTATCACCCACAAACGGATGGACAGACGGAGATAGTTAACAAGTGGCTGGAGGGCTACTTGCGTAATTATGTCAGTGGGCAGCAACGAGCATGGTTGAAGTGGTTGCATCTGGTGGGAGTACTGCTACAACATGACACATCACATGTCCATTGGTATGTCACCATTTTATGCTTTGTATGGGCATCATTCCTTATCTTTTGCTGATGTGATGTTCGGTGCTAGCAAGGCTCCTAGAGCCAAGATTTGGATTCAAGAGAGTCAGGACATTCTCCGAGCTCTCAAGGATAATATGGCTACAACACAAAACCAGCAGAAGTTGTATGCCGACAAAGGTCGGGTGGAGAGACAGTTTGAGGCAAGGGACTTGGTCTACCTACGATTACAGCCATACCGACAGTCGTCGCTGAAGCAGAAGGGAGCTGAGAAGCTCAAGCCTCGCTTTTACGGGCCATACAGGGTGATACGCAGGATTGGGCAGGTTGCGTATGAGTTGGAGCTGCCCCAAGGCAACAAGATCCACAACGTTTTTCATGTATCATGCTTGAAGAAGGCGCTGGGGCAGCAGGTGACAGTGACAGAGGAGCTACCACCCACGGATGATGAGGGGCATTTGTTGTTGCAGCCAGAGGCTATTATTGATACCAAGGAGAGGCAGCTACGAAGCAGGACAGTCCGGGAATTCTTGGTGAGGTGGAAGAATTTGCCGGATGAGGATGCCACTTGGGAGAGTGAGAAGATTTTGCAGCATCCATCACTTCAGTTGCTTGAGGACAAGCAACATTTTGCCGGGGGAGACTGTAATATTCCTAATTAGCGACAACTAATTGGAATATTCGATTTTGTTCAGTTTTGCCGTCTATAGTTTATAAATAAATAAAAAGTGAGTGGAGAGGGTCTAACTCACTTAAGTGGAATAAAACACCCTCCTAGTAGCACAACGTTGTGACTTAAGGGGAGCCAAGGGGGGGCCAAGCACCACGTATGCTCTAGAAGCTACTGCGCAGATGAGGATGAGCACGTGGCAAGAGAGAGAGGCTACGTTGAGGAGACAGGCCTTAGGGTTTTGGAGAAGGCCAACGTTATAAAAAAGGGAGGAGCCTTCTCATTTCATTCATTCGTTGTTGATGATATTGAGCTGGTCATTTCGACTTCTTGAGCACGCTGGCTATTTAGCCTGTCTGTAGCACTGTTTAGTGCATTGAGTGTTTCCGGTCGGAGATCTCGCCCTTAGCCCCGGGGGACTTTGAGTGCCTGCTCGGGCAAGGTTATTTCTTCAGCATTTTGTGGGAAATTTTGGTGTTTGGTTTTGTTGCGGAGCCGTGCATTCATAGAGACTACGCAGTCACTAAGAGGGAGGACGCAGTCCATCTAGGAGGTGTTCCGGATCGGGGTTTTTGCAGGAGATTTGAGCCGAGATTTTGAGCAGAGGAACAACCTCTGCCTTTGGGAGGATTTTGGTGGAGTTTGAGGCAGAATTTCAGCCATTCCTATTTAGCCTCTGCGCAGAGCCTTGGAGGCCAGCATAATTCCCCAAGGGGGTGTTTTTCGGAGGTCGGCCATTTCTGATATGGTTTCTGGGTTTTGTCAGGATTGGTGAGTAGAGGAGGATTCCAGATTTTCAGCTCATTCCGGCAAGGGGAGCAGCCCCTAGTTATCAGTTCATTTCAGTGGTAGCAGCTACAAGGCAGTTTTCCAGCAGCTGGGACGCAGTTCAGAGAGCAGCTATTTTTGGTGTATTCTGAGAGTATTTCTTCACTTGCCTTGAGCAAGTTTAGGTGCCATCACTCTGATCACCTATTGTACTTCATTATATTTCTCAGTTTAATAAAATGGCTTAGCATTTCCTCTCTATATTTCTAGATGAGTTGCCGTACATTCTTTCTACGTTATTAAATGTCTGTTGCACTGTTATTTTTATATATTCTTGAGCATTCTAGTTCTATACCACTTGGTGTGTTTATTTCATACTCTTAGACAGAGTCTGGAAAGGGCCAAGTAGCCTCCAGATTTCTTCCTCTTTCCAGAGGCGGCATATCTGGTAAACGCCCTCCCAGTCCATCTCTGGTTGGAGTTTGACGTGTTTTAGAGATATCCCCGAAACGGGATATTACACTATTGCTGTTGTAACTGAGGACCCATCTGATTCTGCTACTGAAACGGGTTCTCAACCATATTCATCTGCTCCCTGAACTTAATGAACTTAGCTCTTCCTAGAGCCTTTGTGAGTATGTCTGCTACCTAATCTCCTGTGGGGACATACTGCAACTGTACTGCCCCATGCCGAACACAGTCTCTGATAAAGTGACATATGATATCTATGTGTTTTGACCAATCATGAAATACTAGATTCTCAGAGAGCTTGATACAACTCTAATTATCACAGTAAACTTTGATCACTTCCATCCTCTTCCCAAACAAACTCACACACAGCTTCCTAAGCCATATGGCTTCGCACGTTGTTGTGCTGGCTGCCATATATCCTGCTTCTGCAGAGCTCAGAGCTACCGACTTCTGCTCCCTTCTGCACCAAGAGATCATTCTTGATCCAACACTAAAACAATACCCAAAGGTACTTTTTTGGTCTGCTGAACTCCCTGCCCAATCTGCATCTGTGAACTCGCTCAATCTGACATTATTTCATCTGGTGTATTTCAACCCATATCTGACTGTTCCATGCACATATCTAAGAATGTGCCTAGTCACTGCCCAATGTACCCTTTTCGGTTCCACCATGAATTGACTAAGAATGTTGACAAAAAAACAAATGTATGGCCTAGTGTTGACCAGATACATGAGTGACCCAATGAGTTGTCAATACAAGGTGGGGTCTACTTGCTTGTCCCCTGCTGCATCTATTTTCTTCCAGTTGGTGATCATAGGCATCGCCATGGGCGGGCAATACTGCATTCTGAATCTCTTCATAATTTATGTAGAATATGTTCCTTTCCCCAGGAAGATCTCTTCATTTTTCTGCCAAACTTCCAATCCTAGAAAATAATGCATCGACCCCATATCCTTCATGTTGAATTATGCTTCAAGATTCTTCTTGCAGACCTTTATAAGCCTAGATGATCATGTAAGAAACAAATCATCTACATATAATACCAAAATTAGTGGCTCATTCTCCACCATCAGATCGTAGAGATTGGGATCTGCATCATTCTTGACGAATCCCAACTGCTGCAAGTAGTTATCAATCCGACGATACCAAACTCTGGGTGCCTACTTGAGCCCATACAGGGCCTTCTTCAATCTGCATACATGAGTTCTCTTCTCTTGGGTCTCGAAGCCTTCAGGCTGTTATATGTACACCTCCTCTTCTATCACCCCGTTCAACAATGTTATCTTGACATCCATCTAGTGAATCTCTCATCCCATCTGAGCTGTTAGGGATATGATAGATCTGATGGAAGTGTATCTGGCTACAGGGGGGAAGGTCTCCTCATAGTCAATTCCTTCCTTTTGAGCATATCCCTTTGCCACGAACCTGGCCTTGTACTTCTCCACGCTACCATCTGTAGCGTATTTGATCTTGTAGATCCATCTTGATACTACAACTGATTTATCCTCAAGTCTAGGTACAACTTCCCAGACATCATTCGTCTTGATAGAACTGTACTCTTCTACCATGGCATCCACCCATATTTGGTGTTGTACGACTTCCTGAAAATTGGAAGGTTCTTCTACCTGAGCTACCAAGGCTTGGTATCTGCCAAGTTGTTTACGCTACTTTTTATCAGTTCTGGGAGCTCTAATGTACTCCTCTACGTCCCTTAATGTCTGTCGTACCTCCCTACTGGTTCTACCACTGGTGATAGGAGGCTCCCTCAATTCCTCCTCCTGTTCTTGCTGACAACTGCCAGAATCTTCTCTTCCTGAGGAAATGTTGGTACTGGTCATTGTACTCGATCTTGGTGTTTGTCCTCCTACCTGTCCTCCCTGCTGTCCCTGCTGCTGTTGGACTAAAGGAACATTTGCTGACTGATCTTCTGCTGGCACCTCACAAGATTTCCTGAAAGATCTATCTTCCATGAACTTTACTTCTCGCCTTACTACAATTTTCTTGCTACTAGGAATATAGATTTTGAATGCTTTTGAGGTCTCGCTATATCCTACGAGATACCCCTTTTCTGCAATCTGATCCAGTTTACTATGCTTCTCATCTGGAATGTGACAGTATGCTAGACTTCCAAATATCATGAGGTGACTCACCTCTGGCTTTCTCCCTGTGAAGACTCCTTCAGGCGTTTTCTTCCCCAATGCTCTATGAGGGGTTCTATTCTGAATATACACTGCTATGTTACATGCCTCTGCCCATAAGAATCTAGGCAAGTCTTGGTCATATAACATAGTCTTTTCCGCCCCAACAATAGTTCTATTTTTCTGCTCCGCTACTCCATTATTATGTGGATTGTGTTGTTGCCTTGCCGCCTACACCTACCTACTATTTAGTGAGAAAATCCTTTAACCCCACAAGGCGTGGTTGGTGGCAAGGAATTCAGAGAAGGGGTTGTCACCTATTCCCGACTCTCTTCATTTAAGCTATCTCCTAAGTTAGCTATGGAGGTCCCTAATAGAAAAACTAAGTTAGATTTTTTGTTTTTAGGAGAATTGTTAGAGTGAAACTGGATTACTTTTAAAGATTTATGAGCATTTTATGAGCAGCTTTGAAATAATAATATCAAACCATTCAACCATTGCCTTAAATAACGTGCTCAAGAATAATGCTCAAAGAGATGAGAACACAATAATCCTAAAACAGAAACAAAAGATGTCAGCACAAGATATTTGCAGGATAAAAATGATTACATGAAAACCAAATCACAACATTTGAACATATCTTGTCATAGTTAGAAACAACCAAAAATTTAGATGCTGAAGATGAAATTAAACTTTGCAAATATAGGAAGTAAGCATTACACTATTTGCATGAGATCAACAACCATAAAAAGGGAACTGTAATGAAGAGTGCTCTTGGTTCATTTTAGTTAAACTTACTCTACAACAAATATTTCAAATCAACTCTTCAATCCCCAGACCTCACCCTCGCCCAAATTATGTGGAACTCACAGTGAGGAGTCAATAGGAGAGTAGAGGGTCCCTAGAGGTCTATACAACCAACTTATTTTGGAGGTAAGTTTTTAATGAGTTGCTTGTGTGAAATGAATGTTGATTAATCTCGTTTAAATGATACATGCAAATTTTCCACAAGAGATGAGATGGTGCTTACTTGCAATAATAAACCAAACTTTGAGAGAAACAATAGACTTATGTGTGTTGTATCATTTAATGGCAAGTGGAATGAGATAAGTTATTATAAAAAAAAGGGTGCTTCAATCGTTCCTCAACATGCATGAAGCATAAACATTAAATCAATGGAATTTTGCCAACCATGCAAATTGTTCACACATAAAAAGAGATTTTGCTCAAGTTTGTAGCATTGGGGCTCACGCATGTAAGTTTAATTTAACCGAAATTCAGTTAGATGGATGTAGAGTGCATTAGTTGTTAATTCATTAACATGCATAAAACGAAAATTAGAAAATAAATCAATCCACCCAAGAAATTCCTTCCTCTTCAGCCAAGGAAGGGGGATACCATGGGAAAAACATCCCAAGCTCCCTCAAGCAACAAAAGTTATTTTATTACTAATTACAAGTGAAGAAAACAACCTTTAAGAAGGTTGCCCAAAAGGAGGTCCTTCTACGAATAAAGAGCTTGGAAAAAGGCTTAATCCCCTCCTCAAAAATTGACAACACAACTTATGGAGAAAACCTTCAAAATATGAATTTTTCAAGGCTCCAAGGCCCACGGCAAAGATCAAGTTTGTCGTTTTCCCAAAGGTGCTTACCACCTCCCTAAAACTCGATTTTGAAGTAATGGAACCATTCGCATGCAAGGAGGATCAATTACCTTTTGCCATCTTTTTCTCAAGCTCCTCGCTTTTCACGCTCAAGCTTGCGGGTCGCGAAAGAAAATTAAACGTTAGGCTGAAATAAAAAGGATCTAAAGTACAACTTAATATACAAAGGCACTAACCCAAGGAATGGGAGAGAACCCCCATTCTTGCCTAGTCTAGAAAAACGCTCTTGAGGTAGCAAATATGACTTTAAGACGGTCTACAAATGGAAATTTTTAGATTTTAGAATTTGGAAATAGATGATCAACTAACTAGAGAACGAGAAACTCCATCTTTGTCTTCCTTTGATGCAAAACTTGGGGTTGAAAGTAGCTGAGTCTTGAATTGCTTTGAATCTAGAAGTGAGTTGATCTATTTGAGACTTCTCCCACACCCAGATGGATTTCTTGCACACAATACGAATAGATCTTCCCTACACACTTAAAAAAATATCAGTTTGCAAAAGGATTAGAGCATCACAATGAAATATATAAACCAAACATTCCTCCGAAAATGACTTGGCAAGCTAATTTCTAGAATAATACTCTAAATCAATAATGCATGCAAGATAGCTTGCACGCATCAATCCAAGCTAGATGGAAAATGTAAACTAATATTGATCAAGCATGTAACGAATTCAAATACAATAGCAATAGTATGGAAATAAATCACCTCATAACGCCAAGAGAACATCCGCTAAATAGCCCTGAAGTCTTGATTTTATTGATATACAAAATTGGCAGAGCTTCCTCAAGCCCAATAACCCATAACATGATACAATACAATAGCCAATGGCTTTGTTATATAGAGATTAGAGAGCAATTCCCAAGGAAGAATGCATGTGAGAAGTGAACTTGAAGCAAAACCTGAATAAAGGTAAGCCAAGTTCCATATGGAGAAGACTGAGACACCGAGAGCAAAATCGAATTTCTTTGTGCACACCTGAGGAAATCGAATTCCCATATGATCTAGTGAACTTGTCCATAAGCCAGAGGAAGTCCCGTGCTACACTGAGTCCGTGACCGCAAAATCGAACCAACTGAAACCGTACCTATAGCTAACCCCAGTGATCTTCTGCGTAGGTCCCTGAAAACTACGTGGTGGCGCTGAGTGATTGCGTAGTCCAAATAGCGTAAATTCTCTGAGTGCAGTGTTGAGTGTTGTCGCATTCCAGATAGCTCGTGAGAAGAGGTCCCCAATTGGTCTTTAATCAACCGATCCAGTAGAATATTCCTTTTATGCTCAACTGCCTCTAGTAAATTCGATTTTTCTAGAGTGTAAGCGCTGCTTTGTCTCTGGAAAATTTGATTTTACATAAATAAATGATGAATTAACGATGCAAAGTGCTCAGTCACCCTTCACATGTCCGTTGACTCAAATTTTGACTTAGGATAATTTCCAAGTCATTTCCACGTCATTTTGTCACATGGAATAATTTATTTCTCTCTATTTTATTCAATTCTAGCCTAATTAAATGCCACAATTTCCACTAAACTTAGGAAATGTGGGTTTTGAGGCTCTAGAACTCATTATTAACCCCTCAAACTGTGTCATAGTAGAGAGTTGAGGGTGAAAGGTGTAATTTTGATTACTCATACCCCATACAACTTCTCTAGACAACACTTATGGCAATCCAATTACAAATTTGATAGCAGTTTTTGACCTGCGGGAAATCTAAAAAATTAAAAAATTACTACCTAGACCTAACCAAACTCCACGAATTTTTTTGTGTGATCTAGTATGGTAATATACATTGACTCTAGACTCTAAGATGCATCAGGGGCTCAACCTTCAAGTCGTAACCCCGGCTTTGGGGCAATGCAATGAGTGAAAAACCTAGAAAATTATTCATTGCTAAAAAGAAGAAATAATTAACCAAGTAAAAAAAAACACTCCAAGGTGTACTTGCTTGCTGATCGAGTCCCAACATCCTAGGCCTGTTACAGACTCAATACTGACTCAAATTCATCATTACTAGCATCACTTATTAAAATTTCCCGTAGGGCGTGGAATTTGTGCATCAGAGAAAGATGATGAGAAATAGAAGTAGAGTTCAAAAAATTTGTTGAACTGATAATCTCTGATGATATCTGATGGTACAAATGTCTTCTGGTTCATCTGTGGGCATGGAGTCTTCTCATTATCATCAGGTGCCACTCTAGTGGTCAACAGATTGTATGGAGTTTTCCACTCTCTTTTGATGTCCTCCTCTGCGCAGAAGTCTGTGAAGTCTCTGTCTGTATATTCTCCATCGTTATCTGATCGGAATACCTTTATCTTCTTCCCTGTCATGTTCTCCATGAGAGCTTTAAATTCTCTGAACCAATCAAAGACCTCACCCTTGGTCTTTAGCAAGTAGATCCAGGTTTTCCTGGAGTAATTATCAATGAAGGTGACAAAGTATTTTCCACCGCTAAGAGCTCTAGTGGACATTGGGCCACAAATGTCTGAGTGTATCAATCACAATACGACTTCTACTCGGTTGTCACTTCTGGGAAAAGTTGCCTTAGCGTACTTCCCTAGTACACATCCTCTGCATACGTCATCATGCTCAGTCCTGAAGACTGGAACTCCAGTGACAATCTCTCTAAGCATCTTTAGTGCCCCATGGTGCAAGTGTCCCATTCCCCTGTGCCATAGTTCATTCAAATCTTTTTCGCCATCAAGATTGTTGCCTATCAGTGCAGACTCGAGCTACAATCTATAGAGTCCAATTCTTCGAGTTCTAGTTTGTCTAATATTCTTCCTGTAGAAATTTATAAATCTTAATTCTTATGCAAAAATTATTTTTGTTAATCCGGTTAAGCTTCTCCTACTTATACAAGTTATCAACTAAAAAAAACAAGTTAACATCAAAGCAAAACACATAACAGATCTCTACCAATTCAGATCTAGAATAAGCACATGCACACATAGACAAAGTGACACAGTTATTTCTGGACAAACTGTCCCCGGAAAAACCGAAAGTGGGAAAACCGGTCTCTGGCTACTGGGGGGCTCTATTATTAAGAATATTTCTGAATACACAACTCTGAGTTCCAGATCTGGAAAACCCTACAGAGAACTCTAGATCTGCAACACCTGGCTGATCTAAGACCAACAACACTGACTGATCCACACTCTCAAACGGGATTTATAGAACTCATCCAGATCTAGGCCTAGAAACCCCAAATCTGCCCCTAAAAGACACTGCGGCTGCTGTTGCTTTCGTCTGCTACTGTCATCTGTTGCTGTTGCTGCTACTGTCGTCTGCTGCTGCCTTTCACTGCGCTGTCCTTGCTGATCTCTTCTATGCTTCTTGTGTATTCTAGACCCCAGGATCAGATCATCCCCTTGGTCTAAATTCCCCTCTCTGCAACTGAAACAGTTCTGAGAATTCTTAGCAACCCCGCCCTAAAATCTCAGCTTAGCTTCAGTGCTCTGCCTCTGTGTGTCTTTACAAATGACCCCAAGCCTTTCCTTTATACTTTTTTCGTTGACAAATCAACGGCCAAGATTAAATCTTTAATCAATGGCTAAGATTAAAAGAAAGCTTGATCCGTGTGACTTAAGACAATTTCATCACATGTTTAATTATATTCACTTTAATTATTTTATTTTCCTAAGTTTTAACTTAGGAAATACATTAAAATAATTAATTAATTTAATATCTCCTAAACCAGATGAAATTTCCCAAATCCATTTCTGGGTCTTGTAGATTAGGTGAACTCTAGTCCTTCCTCAAAATTTGGGACCTAGAGCACAACTGATGCTACCCCAAATACACAAAATCTCAACACTTCCAGCTTGGATGTTTGACGTATACCTTCTTTCCAATGAAGTATACATCTTATCCCTTGTCCTGTAGCTAGGACACTGAAATCATATTCATTCCTAACCCGGGCACATGCAGCACATTAGTGGCTCTGATGTTGGTTCATTCCTCTGTCTGAAACGCTATGGTGCCTCTCCCTGCTGGAGTGCATTTCATTATGTTTCCCAAGGTGATCTGGAAATCCATCTGTTCTTCCTGATAGCTTGAGAAATATTCTCGTACTCCAGTCAGGTAAGCTGAAGCCCCCCTATCAATGTACCAAACACCTACTGATGTTGAACTTGATAAGCATGTGAAGTCTTCTTCCAATCAGGAAGATAATTTAGAGACATCTAGATTTTCCATACTTATCTGTGCTATTTTTCCTTCGATTTCTAACGCTTTTGCTGCCCAGCAAAAACTACTTCCCACCTGAATATTGCTCTACGTTGAAGTGGCCGTGTTGCTCCCTCTGTCACTAGAAAGTTCCGATGTGGAAATCTTTCTCTGTCGACTCGGTTGGAGAGAGATTTTCCCACGAAAAATTGCCCTCCTGGACTGGACTGTTGTTAATTTTTCGCAACTAGGTCCAAACTCTATGTTGCACTGCTCATATGACAATGGTCATATTTTTGTTGGATTCCTCTTTCAGAGAGGTGCAAGATTGATCTAAAGATCATCTTGATCGGATGAGCAGAACATTGATTTTGAATTTATTTTCCACATGTGCAAGGTCGGCCAGATTAATCCCACATGCCTAAGAGATGTGTCACACACCCTCATTGATGAATATAGATTGGAGAGACTTGGAGGTCATTTTCTCATCATCTCATCACACATTCTCTCATTGTGATCTGATTGGTTTGATAGCCTTTGGAGGCCTTTTTTTCCCTCACACGTGTGAAGCGAAGCTGCTATTTTCTGCGCTGATCTATTTAGGGCTTTCTGTTTTCTGCGCTGATCTGTTTAGGGCTTTCTGCTGCAGCGTTGACCAGTGTTGACCGTGGTCAACCCTTGGTAGTTTGACCTCAATCTTTTGCAGAAATTCTGATTTTAGGAGGTCGTATAGCTGGCTAAAATTGAGGAATTCCGGGCTATTTGACTGAAGCCCTAGTTTGCTGCGTTGACTTTTCTGAAGCTACATGCGTTGACTTTTCTACGTTGTCCCTGGTTTGACTTGTGTTGACTTGTGATGAGCTATCTTTGAGGGTTGTGGGTGTGACACATGAAAGTACTGGCTGACCGAGAAAGACTTTGTTGGTTGAAGCATCCCGCTGGCCACCGTAACGCAACAATATCTCATATCTTTGCTAGACATAAGGAATTGTAAATTTGATCTATATTTGGCTTGTCTTCTATTGATCTATTATTGGGTTCTATCAACATTTTACTTTCAAGTTTATGTGATTTCTATTTTATATTGGGCCTAAGAAAGATTGAAGTAAAAGTGCTTCAAGCATAGAACACCATTGTTAACTAAATTTAACAATTGTGCACTCCAATAGCGATCGATTTACGGCCTAAGCAGTCTCTTGATCTCTGTCTTATGTTCAGTCTTGGCTCTTCTGGATCTGTTTTCTTTTGCTCTAAGACCATGTGAAAATTTCGCTACCCAGTATCTTATTGCAGCAACTAATTAGATTTCTTCTAGTTGTAATTTAATTGAACAAATTATTTATCGTGCACTGGGCCCTCACTGCAACTGAAACACTTCAGAAAATTCTTAGCAAACCCACCTTAGAATTTCAGCTTAGTCTCAGTGCTATGCCTCCGTGTGTGTGTTCTCCAACTGACCCCAAGCCTTTCCTTTATACTTTCTCGTTGGTAAACCAACGGCCATGATCTAATCTTGAATCGATGGCTAAGATTTAATTAATTATCTTTAATATTTTAATTTTCCTAAATTAGACTTAGGGTCCTTAACTAACAATATTAATTAATTAATTATCTCCCAAACTGGATGGAATTTTCCAAATCCCTTTCTGGGTCTTGGAGATCTCATGTACTCTAGTCCCTCCACAAATTTTGGGAGCTAAAGCACATCCGATGCTACCTCAACACTAAAAAAACTCAACAAAAAACATCGGGACTCCTCCCATCGGTGAAAGTCCATAAAGAGCAGGGAGTTTTAGCCGTGGTGACAATGGGCTAAGCCTCCATCGTTTCCCTTAGTCTGGCAGTTGTCCTATTAGGATCCCCCTTTAGGCCCCCTGCTGGTTTGAGTGGTAACAGTAACCACAAACCACTTTGAAACTGGAATCTAGCCCTTCTAGCTTCAAAGAGGGCTCTCTCTGTCCAAATCTTTAGTCTTAGGTCTTAGGCTAGGTATTAAGATCAGAGGAATAGGTTTTAACAATTTGCTGGCAGGGGAGAGAAAAGATCCATTGGGCATCGGGTCATGTTAAGTTGATGATTTTCCAGTGAGAGGATGAAAATATGAGGGATCTTTCGACAGGGGCAAGGTAGGCAGTCCTTCTGGTGTTTTTAGTTAAATTCATTGTAGAAGGGTGAGTGGAGGAATGGTGAAAAATGACATATAAAGCATCTAACTGAAGGATGAATTCTAAATGTCATTAAAGAAGAAAAACATTGATTGTTCAATAAGCTATAACAAAGCACTTTGACAGTGAGTTTTGAGATAAATCTTTGATTAACCAAACATGAAGACATACATTCAAATATGATGATAACAAGAGAGAAAAATTACAAGACAAGACAGCAAATCACCATTAGAAAACTAACATATGAATCACTGTAAAATCAGACCTCAGTCTTCTTCATTCACTGAAAAAATATCAGAAAAGTACAATGCATAGTGCTTTCATTCTCTAAGCTTGACCAACCAACCCATTGCACACTGAAATTCATGAAATATATACAATGAGCTCATCCTTGGACTTAGGGGGTCAAGCTCAACAATTTCCCCAAAGATAGAGTCAGTTACATTAGATTTAGCAACTGCCTGCAAGGAAATAGGGACCAAATTTCTGGAAAATAGAGGTCAAATATTAGGTCATATCTCTCAAATCATGACAATTGTTACAAAACCAAAGGAGGTTTTTGTAGATGAGCTTGTGCTTGAGAGAAACATCTCTTAGTTTTCGAAAATTCTTATTCAGCTCCTTGGAATCCACACCCAAAGAGCATGACTAAAACAGGAAATGACGAAATCTAAAAAATAAGTCGTAAAGATTCATTCGAATCTTCCAATCTATAACACCTGTTAAAAAACTGAAGGAGGTTTTTGTTATTCAACTCGTGTTTGACAAAACCTCTTTTACATTTTTTAATTCATTTCCATTTGGTCAGAAACCGATTTTGAAGTTAACTACTAAAACAATTAAAAACGCAGCAAATCCCCTTCAACAAAAGCGCAAATTGATACACTGCAAATTGATACAGTTCTTTCATTTGAATAGAGCTAAAAGTGAGAATAATGATACTTCATAGAATATATTGTATCAGCTTTATCTAGTCAGAGATGTATGATTGGATTGGATTCAGCAACTAAAATGTTGAGAGGCTTCAAATGATAATCACTACTCGTCTTTTATGTTTCAGATTCTCCATATAATGTTTCAATACTGATCCTTTTGCTCTGTAATTGACCTTTTGATGCTTGAATAATGCAGATAACTTTAGGATAATAACTTGGTGTTCTTTTGCCTTAATCCTTTGATCCTAAGGACCTGATTCATGCTTTCCTTGCTGGGTTTTCTCCCCCTGAAATGATATTTTCGTTTTTGTTCTCCCCCTGCAATTGTGCTTTCTCTTTATATCAGAGAGTAGCATCTACAGATACTACCCCTAATCTGTCTCTTAAATATTCAAATGGCTCTTTAGCAAGTGGTTTGGTAAATATATCTGCTGTCTGTTCTTTTGTTGGTACATACTCCAGTTTGAATATCTTTTGAGCTACTTGTTCTCGGAGAAAATGATACTTGATTGGAATATGTTTGGTTTTTGAGTGAAGCACAGGATTTTTAGATATGCTTATAGCACTTGTATTATCACATTTGATTGAAATAGGTTCCTCAATGCTTACCTTCATGTCTTGAAGAGTTTTCTTCATCCATTCATCCACATGACTTATGCACAACATCTTTTCTTTCTTTATATATAAATACCAGCCATTTGTGAAACTGTGAGAGAGATGGATGTTTGTTTCTTGCTTAACCATGCCTATGCAGGGCCCTTTCTCCTAGTCAACCTCACTGTACTCTTCTACTATCATCCCTAGGTGTTCCCAGTACGCATACGTATGCATTAAAGTGAAATTTTGCTTTGGGGATACCAGTCCATATAGTGTTGGTACAATTGTAGATATGGTATTCTTTTGACTGCAAGAAGTGATTTTGTATAAGTCTTGCTTGATATCTATCCTAGTCCCTCTTGCTGGCACTTGATGTCAGTCTTGATGCGATCGGGTATAATGGGCTTTATTCAGCCAGATCTGTAGAGTTTTTGATCTATATGACGAGACCCCGATCATCATTTTCTGACTTGCAACTTTGTGGTCATGGGAGTTGACAGGGTTTTGTCCTTTGACTGAATTTTTATTTCTTTTAGGTATTTTTCTTGAGAGATGAAGGTGCCTGTGTTCTTTTGTTGAATTTGCAGTCCCAAGTAGAAACTGAGCTCTCCAATCATAGACATTTCAAACTCTGTTTTCATCTCATCAGCAAACCCTTTTGCTAGTTCATCTTTGTTGCTTCCAAACATAATGTCATCAACATACACTACAACAATCAGGAGTTCATTCTCATGGGCTTTTATGTATAGATTGTTGTCTACCCCACCTCTCTTAAAACCCTATTTTTGCAAATGTTTATCCCATCTTGAGTACCAAGCACGAGGAGCCTGTTTCAGTCCATATAGGGCCTTCTTCAGTCTGCATACATAGTCTTCTTTGTCTGTTAATGAGAAGCCTTCTGGTTGTTCCATGTATACTTCTTCTTCTAGATCTCCATTAAGAAAAGCAGACTTTACATCCATTTGATATACCTTGAAGTCTTGGTAGCATGCAAATGCCAGGAACATTCTGATAGCTTCCATTATGGCTACTGGGGCAAATGTTTCTTCATAATCAAGTCCTTCAATTTGTGAGTATCCTTTGCAGACCAGCCTGTCTTTATTCCTGATTACTTGTCCTTGCTCATTCATTTTGTTTTTGAATACCCATTTTGAACCAATGATATTCTTCTCAATTGGTCTAGGAACTAGTTCCCATGTATTGTTCTTCTCAATTTGGTCCAATTCTTCATTCATTGCTTTTACCCAATACTTGTCCTTGCTGGCTTCTTCAAACTTCTTTGGCTCTATTTGTGATAACATTGCTATGTATACTTCTTCTATCTGTTCAGCTAGCTGCCTTCTTGTTTGCACTCCTACACTCTTGTCTCGTATGATTTGATCTTCTGGATGGTTCTTTTGAGTGTATCTTGAGGGGGTTTTTGAGTTCAGTTCAGCATTTTCTGATGTTTTGCTTATTTCTTCATCATCTTGGTTCTCTTCTTCATGATTTTCAGGATGGCTGCTGCAGTCCGTATCTCTGGTCTTGTCCGTATCCTGCTGTTGACACCAAAGTTCTTCATCAAATCTTACATCAATACTTTCTACAATTTTTCGAATAGTCTTGTTGTAGCATCTGTATCCTTTACTCTTGGATGCATATCCTAAGAGTATTCTTTCATCTGCTCTTGCATCAAATTTCCCCAGATTTTCATCATTGTTCTTTATGTAGCACTTGCTGCCAAAGACTCTAAAGTGCTTGATTGATGCAGGTTTACCATGCCATAGCTCATAAGGTATCTTATCACTGTTAGGTCTTAAATGAGCTTTGTTTAGAATATGTACTGCTGTGTGTACAACTTCTGCCCAAAAGGTTTGAGTAATGTTATTCTCTTGCATCATAGCTCTGGCCATTTGTTGTACAATTTCTTTATCCTTTCTCTATATCTATTTGGGGTATTACAATAGTAAGTGTTACTTTATTATATTCATTACGCCAAATTCTGCCAAAGTCATAATCTGTGAATTCTACTCCTCTGCTCGATCAATACACTTTAGCTTGCACTCGATTTGATTTTTACGCTATCTTTAGATATCTTAAACTTTTCCAGTGCTTCTGATTTGTTCTTGAGAAAAGCAACCCATGTCATTCTGGGGAAATCATCTATTATCAGCATGAAGTAGGATTCTCCACTTGGTGTCTTGGTTCTAGCAGGTCCACACAGATCCATGTGCATAAGTTGGAGTGGTCTTCTTGTTGATAGCTCATCTTTAGATTTAAAGGATATGCGAGTCTGTTTCCCCAATTGACAAGATTTGCATATGGTATTTGAAGGCCTTTTTATTTCAGGCATATCTCTGACAGCTTTCTTTTTCATATTATATGATCAATGCTTGAATGTTGAACCTCCAAGACACTTAAGGACACTTCTCATAGTCATGAGAGTCAATTACATGAGGTTTAGATTCAAATTTCAAGGTCAAACTATTGACTGCGTGGAAGCACAACGCATTCGTTGTGTTGTGCTACTTTAGAAGCACAGCGAATTCATGATTTGCATGCTTCTAATCACCTCCTAGGCTTCTGAATGTATCACACATGTGAAAGATAACCTGAAAATCATCAGATACCCTTCGAATAACCTCTTTTCATACTGCAAACCCTTCATCCTTAAAAAGCGTCACCTACAGCAGAAGCGCAACACCTAAGTGCAGCGAATTTGATTTGTGAAATCTGACTAGGTGTTGAAGCTTTTTTTACTGAACAAAATGGTTGATTAATGATGTTTACATTCAAAAACACCACCTTGAACCTCCATATACAAGTAATAGTACTAAAACGTTGATCCTCCATCAAAACCTAATGCCTTTGACAGTAGCATAGTAGGAAAGCGCAGCGGTGAAGGAATAGAGGTGAAACTGACTAGCTGAGTGACCTCTTGAACATTTTGAGATGAACTTTGAGGTATTAAACACAAAATGAACAAGAAAAATAAACTTCTTGAACCTGGAGGTTGTCAAGATGCAAGAAACCTTTGATTTGCAGAAGCACAACGCAAAGGGAAAGAGCAGCAACAACTTGTAATGATGATGATTTGATGATTTTACCTTGCTACTGACTTGAAAAGACACCAATTTATTCGCCTCAATGATGGAAAACGCAAATCTGTTATTATATTCACTCAAAAGACTAATAACTTGATCTGTAAGAGATCATAGCAAAACTTTACAAAATGACCAAAATGATGAAAAGACTAAGCTTGACTATGATTACCATAACATAGGACACTAACAAAAGGTATAAACGGATCCTCCTAAATCTCTATAGACGCAATGGTAGCGCCCCTTGATCTCGTAGTATAGGGGGCATCTAAAAATGGAGTGTTGGTCTGTTTCTGCCTCTTGAGGGTTACCCATTTTGGTGGATAACTGATCCCATACAAAAATACTTGCCTATCCATGCCAAGGACCCTTTAAGACAAACTAGAGATGCACGATTGAACTTTGAGAAGTTTTCACCATGGTAATTATGGTAATCTTAAATAAAAGTTGATATTCTCTCGACATTCTCTTTCATCTTACCTTTTCTATTCTTTACAATTAATTGTTTCACGATGTTTGAGAGTGGTTCCATTCTCATTGGACTTCATATGGAGAAAGTAGAATTTCATATTCCATTCAAAATTCAACATACTTAACAGTTTTTGATATTTCAAGGTTGGCAAGATAGTAGCTTTTCCAATAGATTATATCATGGATGACAGTGGGCGATTGGCATTAGTCAAGACCACCAAGCTATGGGACTTTGCATCATGCAATCATCTAATAGAGATAATAAAGACAAGTCTCTTAAAATTTCACATATATATATATCATGCTCCCCCCACATCCCCATTTTTTGGGGGTCACGTTTCCACCCCCACATACCCATTTTTGGGGGCTCATGTTTCCAAACATTGCTACTTCATAAACTTGTACACAAATCCACGTTTTGTGTAAGTTAGCCAGCTAGTCTTGTCATCCATGTATGCAACTTCATTTTATATTCCTATGGCCAAGAACAGAGGGATCATACCTATTGACATCATTCCTAAACTAACAAGTTGTAATATTCCTAAAGAAAATATTAAGTGATAACAGAAGAAAAATCATAGACATGCAACCAAAATTAACACACACACAGAAATATCAGTTACACCAATAATGGCACCAAACATGTTGAGCCATTTTATTATAGTAAGCAAATGGAGTACAATAAGTGGGGATAGAAGAACCTAGGCTTGCTACGACAAGCTAACCCAAACACAAGTAATAATCATTCAACTTAAGTGCTAGATAGGCTCCCTTCCATGTTCTGCACTGACCCATAATTTTTTTGCTATTGTTGCTAGATTAGAAATGGGAATTCTGCCCTCCAAAGTGCTCAAAAAATTTTGAAACTTCTAGTGGAGTACTTTTTCATCAAGGCCAGCAAAACCCAGAAATGGTTTGGCTCCAAACCATCTCTCCAAAAAACCCACAAATTAGTGTGTTTGCCCAATTCTTCCTCCTGAACATACTGTTTGGGCATTATTGTAGAATACTCAGATCATCAATAGAATCCCTATAAAATTCCCCTGCAATTTTCCTCTCAAAATCTCTAACCTTTCCAACCCTTTCTCCTCACAAAATTCCTCCCCAAAACTTTTGTGCAATTCCTACCAGTGATAGCCTGCGCAGGCCCAAAAAAGCCACAAATTCAGACTAAGGGTTTCCTCCACACTTAGCCGTGCAAATCACCTCAAACCTCCAACAAATTTGATGGAAAATAATCCTTGAAATACTCGAAAACTTGTTGGCACTGGAGTTGCATCTCCCAAGAAGTGTGAATTCCTTTTCTGTGCCCATTCTGCTCACAGAATTGGTTGAACACACATACAATTGACCTCTGGAACAACTCTGCAACTGTGAAATTAGACTCTCCTAGAGTGGCACTCGAAGTCCACTGAAGATAGAGGCGAGATTCCCGCCCGAAAATCTCTTGTGCTAAGCAACACAAGTTGACTTAGCTGAGCAGCTCAACCAAACTAGAGTTTATATCTAAAATTGGCAAAATGTCCCAAAATGAAGCTCCCTGCTTCTATTTATCGTAGTTGTCTTATCTCTCCTTGTGGGTCCTCTAATTCGACCTCCTTCTCCCTCCTTCCCTCCCAATTGTTGAGATTTTGGGTAGCATCAGATGTGCTCTAGCTCCGAAACTTTGTGGAGGGGCTAGAACACATGAGATCTACGAGAACCAAAAATCGTTTGGTGAAATTCCACCTAGTGTGAAAGTTATTCAAATAATTAATTATTTTAATGGAGACCCTAAGTCTAACTTAGGGAAATTAAATAATTAAAGTGAATTAATTAAAACATGTGGGTGAGAATGTTCTAAGTAACGTGGATCAAGTCTTTTCTAAACTTAGCCATCGATTAGAGATTTGATCACAGTTGTTGATTGTTCAATAAGAAAAGTATTAAAGGAAGGCTTGGGGTCAGTTCGAGAACACACACAGAGTGGCAGCACTTGAGCTAAGTCGAAATTCTGGAGCGCGGTTTGCTGAGAATTTTCGAATGAGCTTGCAGTGCAGTGCGGGGTAAATCGACAGTGGGATTTCAAATCCAAGGCCAAGGAAACATTGGCAGAGAGGTAGATCTGTACTAGAGCAGTGCAAAGACCCGGCAAGGGTGACGCAGGCCCAGCCAGAGCAGGGCAGAGGCGGTGTAGGCTCGGGCAGGGTGATGCAGGGCCAGCCAATGCTGCGCAGAGGCTTACGTAGGGCTGTAGGACTGATGCAGTGTTGGGAGAGGTAGCGCTGAGGTTCCAGTGGGCCAAAAATGGCTTGTTTTTAGCAGATCCAGAAGGTGTGAAGTAGCCACATTGAAGGGTGGCGTAGTGATTGCATAGGCACCCATGGGCTAAGGTGCCTAATTACATTTATAACTAGGGTTTTTTAGTCCTGAAATTCCTGCAACTTAGTCCGAAAATCTCAGATAAGTCTGAATCTGTTCCACTGTTTTTCTGCGTAGAACTTATAGGGTTTATATAGTTATTGCCACCTGTAATTTAGCTGACCTGTCCATAGGTTATGAAGCTGAACTTTATATGTTTATAGAGCCGACTTGTAGGGCTTATATTCCAGCATGAAGGAGGTTGACTTGAGGGTTGTCTTAAGCCATTTCTCCATGGTTGAATGACAAGGTCTAGAGGCATATTAATCTGACTAGACTTCTTCATATACATGACTCCTAATTACATTTATAACTAGAAGACAAATCCTAATAGACATCAAGAAGAGTTGTATTGACCTATAATAAAACCTTGCTCATGAAACCCATGAAGCAAGCATGAAAACCATGTTGAGAATTTGGTAGGGTGATGATTAATTCAAATTCTCTTCTTGATAATTACTTGTGAGCTTACTTCTTTTACTTATGTGTTCTCTTCTTAGCTTATTTAGTCTTTCATCAAGTCAATTACCAAAAACACAAGAGACATAAATTTAGGCTCTTCGAGCTAGGGAAAAACCTCTCCCTCTTGGAGAGGGAAACCCACAAGAAATTCTTCTTATAGACTTTCAGATGACAAGTACCATGACCATGACACAGACCCTTTGACCTATGTATGCCTTCAAGACCTTGTCATTGCTTCTTCATTGGCTCCTTAAGATGATCCTTCTTTCCTGCACCTTCCTGCACTGATTTGCACCTTTCAACACCAAGGCTAGAGATCTCGGTCTCTGTATTTACTCTTCCTTTTTTCCAGCTGTGTGAGATCCTTGCTTGTTGTTAGCACCTTATTATATGTTGTCCTATTTAACACAACGTTGTTCTTAGGCTTGACACAGTCCTCTTCCAGAACTTCACCCAGTCTCTTTTACACACTTGAACGCGTTGCTAATTCCACACTTATACAACCCCTATTTTAACGCATTCCTTAACCCCAGACTTCAACGCATTCATTCGGGTGATATGTATATGTCTCTGTCTTTTCTACGCATCAATCATAGATCTGATCGTTGTCCAAAAATATTGTGTCCTTTGTCATGTGGGCTTTATTCTTTAGTGCTTGATCTGTATGTATGTGTAGGCTGCAATAGTGTTTACTTCGATATTTTACTGAACATTTCAGAAAAATAACTTGTTAATTAAATCAAACAAGTAGGAGAAGTAAATCAAAATACTGCAGTAGGGTTTCTGTAATTTGGATTCAGAAATTTTCACATGGTATCAGAGTTATTGCAGATAAAGGGGAGTTGAAGCCATCAGCGAAGCGACGAAGATTTCTGTTGCAGAAAAGCAGTTGAGACAGCTCAGATCCAGGAAGAGGCAGCGCAGCACCTGAGGAATAGCGCAGACCCAATAGGGGTGATGCAGAGCTTGTCTAGCTCACGCAGAGCTGACGCAAAGGTTGATGCAGGCCCAAAAGGGTGACGCAAAGCCTGTCTAGCTCATGCAGATCTGACACAGAGGCTGACGCAGGGCCAAGAGGGTGACGTAGTCCAAGAGGGGGTGACACTGAGCTAGTTGCCGTGGCTGGAGGAGCAGTTTTTGATCTTCGAAGTTGCTAGTGGGGAATTGTTTCTGTCGGTGCAGAACAATGTCTAGCAGGGTTGACAAAGTAGCAAGGAACAGTTCCTCAACAGACTTTCTAGACAAGAAGTTTGAGATCCTATCAGTGGAATGATTAGAGAGGGTTGGTTCAACAGATTGGTGGAGGATTTCCGAGAAGGAAATCACTGGTCAGAGGGAGCATATTCTCTAGAACGTTTTCTATAGCCAAGAAATCCAGATCCGGTCTCTTACTGAGAGCAACAACAGAAGAAGGGAGAAAAGCATCCATTTCGACATTCGTTGAGTAGATATGGCCTCTCACGGATTGAGGGATCAAAACAGGTTAGATGGAGCATCTAACTTCGTCATCTAGAAGGCCAGTATCCTATTTGTCCTAGATGAGTACCGCATCAAAGATTATGCCGAGAAGGTTGTGGTCGTTTCGGTCAATGCTAATCTATTGAAGAAGTATGAGGAAGCGCAAGCAAGGACCAAGCACTTGATAATGGATGGGGTAAAGGATCATGTGGTCCCACTCATTGCCGAGAAGAATATGACAAGTGAGATGTGGACGACCTTGACCACATTGTATCAAGGTACTTCTGTCCAAAGGAAGATGCTTCTGGAGAATCAGCTACGACTATTTCAGATGCACAAGGGAGAGGAAATCGATCCCTTCCTCATTCAGTGGACGGAAATTCGAGATCAACTAGTTGCTATGGGGGTAACTCCGGACGATGGACTCATGGTGAGGACTGCCCTGAATGTAGTCACCCATGATTGGGAGACCTTTGTCCAAATTATTTTGAGCAGAGCTCAACTTCCAAATTGGGAGGACATGTGGGCAACTCTTCGTCAAGAGGAGATCAGGAGAATGTCCAAGATGGGCAGCAGCAGCGGAGGAGCCAAGATCAAGAAGGAGGAGGGAAATGTGGCTCTCACATCTAAGGGACATCGACAACAACAAGGGAAGAAGAAGAAGGACCTCTCAAAGGTCCGATGCTTCAGATGTGGCGAATTGAGACACTTCGCCAATACTTGTCCTCAAATGAAAAAGGGCAAGGAACATTCAGATTCCAAGGTTGCGGCAGCCAAGGGAGATGATGGCAGTGATGATGATGTGGCCATGAGTGCTCATGTATCTCGAGAGAAGAGGTGGGCCACATTGATCTGTAGTTCTCTTGAACTGCAGAGAGGGGACAAGATCCTTGAGGTGCCCAAACTCTTGGATCACATACGAGCTACGAGAGCCCTTAAAGATAGTAGCAAGATGACTGGAGTCAGTTGGTGCAGAGCATTATGGAGGCACGGTGGCAGTGAGGACGTTGAATACTGGAGCAGTGTAGTGCAGAGGTAGCAGTAGCACAAAGGCTGATGGGACTTCAACAACGCAGAGGGGTAGTGCAGAGCGCAACAACGCAGAGCTTCAGAGGGTCAACGCAGTTCATCAGCAAAGGGTGCTTCAATATCGAGATGCAGCGAAAGGGACTTGTCTATCAAGATTTTGGGTGATGTCCTTTAGTTACTTACTTCTCAGCAACTGAGTTGCAGTGCAGTAGTTAGCAGTGGCAGTGCTATGGGCAGCATGATGCAGCATTTGAGAGGGACCAGCAGTACAGATGAGGCAGTGACTTTGCCAGATTCATGGGCAGCAGTACAGAAGGCAGCAGCGCAGTGGATGAGGGGCAGCAGGCCGAGCATTAGCAACGCAGGGGACCGATGCCATGGATCGAAGTAACGCTTCTGGGTTGAAGTGTTGCTAGAGCACATTCCTCGCTAAGAGGGAGTGTTGATATTTTGGGTAGCATCGGATGTGCTCTAGCTCCAAAACATTGTGGAGGGGTTAGAACACATGAGATCTCCAAGACCCAAAAATCGTTTGGAGAAATTCCACCCAGTGTGAAAGTTATTCAAATAGTTAATTATTTTAATGGAGACCCTAAGTCTAACTTAGGGAAATTAAATAATTAAAGTGAATTGATTAAAACATGTGGGTGAGAATGTTCTAAGTAGCATGGATCAAGTCTTTTCTAATCTTAGCCATCGATTAAAGATTAGATCACGCCCGTTGATTTTTCAATGACAAAAGTACTAAAGGAAGTCTTGGGGTCAGTTGGAGAACACACATAGAGTGGTAGCACTTGAGCTAAGTCGAAATTTTGGGGCGCGGTTTGCTAAGAATTTCCGAGTGAGCTTGCAATGCTATAATATTCCCAATTAGCAGATAGCTAATTGGAATATTCATTTTTGATTAATTTTTGCTTTTCCTAGTTTAACAGGAAATAAAGGGGTGAGGGGACCCATGAATAAAAAATTAGAATAAAGGCACTTTCCTTAAGTCACTGGGCAGATTAATTAAAAGATGAAGTGGGGCCCATGAGGCCAAGTGACAACACAGGAGAGGAGACACTTAGGATAGCGCAGTGGCAGCGTGGGAGAGGCAGCGCAGCATAACAAGGGATAGCGTGGCACAGAGGGACAGCGCAACATAGGTGGGCCCAAGGGAGTTTAGGGGTTCACAAGAATAAAAGGAGAAGAAGGTAGCCCTTCTCATTCATTCTTGCATCTTATGATTTTTTGTCTATCAAGACTACAGCACGCTCAAGTTGTTTAGCTGAGTCTGCAGTGTTGTTTAGCACAAGGGTGTCTCCGAGCGGAGATCCCAACCTCGTCCTCAGGGGACTTCGAGAGCCCGCTCAAGGGAGGAGCCATCCCATCAGTTTTTGGACAGCAGCACCATCATTTCAACCACAGGATTACGCAGTCACTTCCAGGGCAACGCAGGTCTTCCTAGGAGATTACACAGTCATAGAGGAGAGCAGCTCCGGGGGAGGAGAACTTCATGAGATTTCAGTCCGGGAGATTATGAGGGGATCAACCCTTCCATAACTAAGTTTTTCAAAGAGATGGAGGCCCTTCTTTCAGTGTTTTCATCATAGAGGCCAGCGTACCTAGCAAGAGAGCGTAGCCATCCCTAGAGGGTGAATTTCCAGGGTCAGCCTTTCTGGAATTCCTTCGCGGGTTATTTTGGGTTTTTGGAGGAGAAATCGGTGTTCGAGTTTCAGAATTTTTCGAGTAGCGAAGCAGACCCATATTGCAGTCCCTTTCCAACCAACAACAGTATTTTCCAGCAGGACTCCAGAGAGGAGCCGCGCAAAGCAAAGATTCTGACAGTGGAGGGAGTGATCATTTCAGCCTACCTTAAGCAGGCCAAGGTGCTATCATTCTGAGCACACTTTGTATATGCTCCTCATTTCATAAATTTAATAAAATGGCTCAGTTGTTCTGGTTTATTTGCAATGTTTCTTATGTGTGTCTCTATATGCTATAGTTTTTGTTTTTGTTGCTTTGTATTGTTGTTTATTTCCTATTCGGAATATTATAGTGGTATTAGAGCTCATAGACTTGGCTTAGCCTATGGAGCAATCAGTCTATGACACCCGAAGATGGAGAGTTCATCACTTATCGAAAGAAGAGGTACAGGGACAAAGAAGGTAGGCTCAAAATCACACCAGCAGAAGAGGACCTCATTTCTGTAGAAATTTCTGAATCTTAATTCTTATGCATAAATTATTTCTGTTAATCCGGCTAAGCTTCTCCTACTTATAAAAGTTATCAACTGAATTAATTCAAGTTAACATCAAAGCAAAACACATAATAGATCTCTACCAATTCAGATCTAGAATAAGCACATGCACACATAGACAAAGTGACATAGTTATTTCTGGACAAACTGTCCCAAGAAAAACCCAATGTGGGAAAACCAGTCTCTGGCTGCTGGGGGCTCTATTATTAAGAATATTTCTGAATACACAACTCTGGGTTCCAGATCTGGAAAACCCTACAAAGAAAACTCTAGATCTGCAGCACCTGGCTGACCTAAGACCAACAATACTCGCTGATCCACACCCTCAAACGAGATTTACAGAACTCGGCCAGATCTAGGCCTAGAAACCCCAGATCTGCCCCTTAAAGACACTGCGTCAGCATCTAAAGGTCTCCAAATGCTCAGCGCTGTCACTGGAAGGGACTGCGTTACCCAAGACTGGGTGACGCAGTCACTACGCTGCCCCTAAGGGTCTTTGCATAACCCCTAAAGGGTTTCCTGGAAATCACGCTGTCCTTGATGCAGCTGCTGCTGCTGCTGCTGCCTTGCTCTGCGCTGTCTTTCCTGATCTATTCTCTGCTTCTTGTGTATTCTAGACCCTGGGATCAGATCATCCCCTCGGTCTAAATTCCCTTCTCTGTTACTGACACTTGAGAATTCTTAGCAACCCTGCCCTAGAATCTCAGCTTAGCTTCAGTGCTCTGCCTCTTTGTGTCTTACAAATGACCCCAAGCCTTTCCTTTATACTTTTCTCGTTGACAAATCAACGGCCAAGATTAAATCTTTAATCAATGGCTAAGATTAAAAGAAAGCTTGATCTATGTGACTTAAGATAATTTCATCACATGTTTAATTAAATTCACTTTAATTATTTTATTTTCCTAAGTTTTAACTTAGGAAATACATTAAAATATATCTCCTAAACCAGATAAAATTTCCCAAATCCATTTCTGGGTCTTGTAGATCAGATGAACTCTAGTCCTTCCTCAAAATTTGGGACCTAGAGCACAAATGATGCTACCCCAAATACACAAAATCTCAACAATTTCGGAGGAGGATGACAAAGGGAAGGCACCAATGGCAGATGAGGTGGATGACGGGAAGGAGTTTGGTAACCTCCTCTTGAAATCTATACAGGAGCTTTCCAAGAGGATTGAGGAAAAGGGGCAAAAGATTGCCGGAGAAAATAGACAGCGTGAGATCCCAAGGGAGTTTCACAGCGGAGAAGGATCTAGTACTTCTCACCATATTTTGGAGAAAAAAGCTGCGTAGCAGGTGGTGCTATGCACTCCCCCACGTTCCACTATGCCCACTTTTCTGACCCCAGGAGCAAGAATGGGAGGACCACGGGAGTTGGTGGTGGCTCATTACGTGGACTATTTTGCAGAGTATCAATCGTATGGGCTATAGTTTGGAGAAGCCCTCTCCTTCCACGGCTTTCATCAGTTGAAGAACAACACCCGACCCTGAAACGAGAATAGTTGAGGAGGGTACACGCAGGGGAATGACCTACAACATACCATGGGCAGATTTTTCTTGCCTACCTTTGCTGGATCATCAAACTGTTCGACTAAGGTTTGGGTGGAAAAGCTGGATATCTATTTTCAGCTGAACCAAATGGCGGAGGTAGAGGCTATCAAGGTGGCTTCATTGCACCTTGAGGGGGAAGCCCACGAATGGTGGTTCCACGAGATGTCCATGCTGGGTCACGTAGGAGTGACAGCGTATGTAGAGTTCACTCGAAGGTTGGTGGAGATATTTGACCAGAAAGACCCAGAGGAACATTTCATTGAGCTGACTAAGCTCAAGCAGTCAAGAAGCGTGGAGGCTTACATTTTCGAGTTCTTGAAACTCTCAGTGATGGTGCTAGATTTGTCATTGGCCAGGAGGATTTATATGTTTATTGACGGGTTGGCAAAACCATTGCGTGGACTAGTTAGATCCACTAGGCCTACTACGTTGTAAGATGCAATGGGGAGGACTAGGGACTTGTAGGATGCCCTGCCAAGGACGAGAGCTCCTTTTCCAACAAAACCAGTGTTCCAGCACAAGGGAAAGGACATGAGAGCTCCACCCCTGAGAGGGAACCAGGGTCGAGGGCCATTGGATGATGATACCCAGAGAGACTTGAGATGGAGGAAGCTATGCTTCACTTGCCAGGAGCCATGGGCACCAGGTCATCGTTGTGCTATAGGGAAGGCACATTATATTGAGGTCTTCTCCGATGATGAGGGAGAAGTAGAGGATTATGAGGAGTTGGAGGGAGATGCCAGGGCTGGTGCACCAGGAGAAGATCATCCACCAACACATCCCCCAGCAGCAGCAGCAACAGCGTTTGCACCCACCGGAGGAGTCCTTGCATCTTTGCGGGGAGTTCCCAAGTATTTGACACTGAGAGTCTGAGGCACAGTTCAGGGACAACGTGTTTAAGTGTTGGTGGACAACAAGGCTACACATAACTTCATTAATGCTTAGCTAGTGCAACGGAGAGGCATACCTACAGAGAGTTTTGATGGCTTCTCCATGTTGGTTGCAGGTTCCAGGACCATGTAGTGCATGCGATATGTCTGAGCATTAGCACTAACCATGGGGACATACACCATGACAGATCACTTCTTTGTGGTCGACATCCCAGATACCAATGTGGTATTGGGTGTGCAGTGGCTTATCACACTTGGTAAGGTCACTACAGATTGGGAGACATTGGAGTTGGAGTGGACGGATAAGAAGAGCGCGAAGCATGTGATGATCAGGGGCATGCACACATACCCTCCGCAGACAGTCTCGGCCCATCGGATGGAGTCAAATTTCCAGAAGGAAGATGTAGAGTGGACAGTAGAGCTGCGTATTTCAGAGGTAGGAGTGTCAGGGCAGCTAGTGCATCCCAATGTATAATCTATATTGGACCGTTACGCTACAGTTTTTGGGGACATACCACCAAGACAACCAATAGACAAGGGCTTTGTGCATACTATTGAGATGGAGCAGGGGATGCAGGCAGTGATTACCACCCCCTATATGCACCCCAAAGCCTACAAGGATGAGATTGAGCAGGCCATACATGAGCTCTTGGCATTGGGGCACATCAGCCCTAGTGCTAGTCCCTTTGCTTCTTCCGTGGTCTTGGTGAAGAAGAAGGATGGCACATTGCGAATGTGCATCGATTACAGGGTGCTCAACAAGAAAACCATGAAGAACCGTTACCCCATCCCCAGGATTGATGAGTTGATGGATGAGCTGAGGGGAGCGAAGTTATTCTCGAAGATAGATTTGAGGTCGGGGTACTATCAGATCAAGGTGAGGGACCAGGACGTCCCCAAGACTGCGTTCAGATGCCATTATGGCCACTTTGAGTTCTTGGTGATGCCCTTTGGGCTGACCAATGCTCCCGCCACATTCTAGTCTTGTATGAACCACATTTTCCGTGGTCAGTTGAGGAAGATTGTGTTGGTATTCTTCAATGACATTCTCATCTATAGCCGCACATGGGAGGAGCACTTGCAGCATATTGAGGTTGTGTTGCATATTTTGGAGCAACATTTCTACGCTAAGCTATCCAAATGTGAGTTTGGGCTTACAGAGATGGTCTACTTGGGGCATATCATCGGAGTAGACGAGGTAAGAGTCCATGAGGAGAAGATCTGGGCCATCTGGGATTGGCCGGCACCGAAGAATGTGACAGAACTTCGAGGGTTTGTAGGCATCTGCACCTACTACCGAAATTTTGTCAAGGAGTTTTCACAACTTGCAGCACCCCTCACGGACCTCACCAAGAAGGGGGCTTTTGGAGGGACTTATGTTGCGCAAAGGACCTTTGACAGGCTCAAGGAGGTGATGAGCAGCTGCCCAGTGTTGGCATTGCTAAATTTCACACAACCCTTTGTGCTGGAGTGTGATGCTTCAGGAGAGGGGGTAGGAGCAGTTTTGATGCAGGGAGGTCATCCTATTGCTTTCGAGAGTCGAAAGCTGCTGCCACATGAGAGATTATACCTGATATGTGACAAAGAGATGTTGGCCATCATGCATGCATTGGCTAAGCTTCGACAGTACCTGTGTAATATTCCCAATTAGCGATAGCTAATTGGAAATATTAATTTTTGATCAATTTTGCCTTCTGTAGTTAAAATATAAATAAAAGTGAGTAAGAGGGGGATATAACTCACTTTGAATAAAGTACACCCGTAAAGTCACCTAGTGGAAACAACGTTGTGACCAAGGTGGGCCAAGGGGGCCAAGTGACCACGTGAGGAGGGACCCACTTGGACAGCGTAAGCATGGCCAACGCAGTTGAGTTGGCAACGTGGGCCAAATGGAGGCAACGTAGGAGATGGTGGGGCCTAGGGTTGAGAGAGGCCCATTGTTATAAAAAGGAGGAGAGCCTCCTCATTTCCTCATTCGAGTTTATGCATATTGAGTTGGTCACTTCGACTTAGAGCATGTTGGCTGTTTAGCTTGTCTGCAGCACTTTTTAGTGCATTGGGTGTCTCTGTTCGGAGATCCCACCCTCAGCCCCGGGAGACTTCGAGTGCTTGCTCGGGTGAGGTATTCCCATCAACGTTTTGCAGGAGGATCGAGTTTGGCATTGGTGGAGGAGCAGTGCATTCATAGACTACGCAGTCTTGAGAGGGAGGACGCAGTCCATCTTGAGGGAGCTTTGGTTTGGCACTATTTTGGGGGTTTCGGGTCAGAAGATTGAGCAAGGGGCCACCCCTGGCCTATTGGAGGCTTTTGGCAGAGTGGGAGGCCATATCTCGGAGGATTCCTTTCAGCATCAGCGTGGCCCTTGGGAGGATAGCGTAGATCCTCAAGGGAGGTATTTTCAGGGGTCGGCCATTTCAGAAACGCTCTTTGGGCTTTTCTGAGTATTGTGAGTAGAGGCAGATTCCAAAGTTTCAGCCTTTTCTGAGTAGGGGAGCAGCCCCGAATACTCATTTTGTTCCAGCAGTAGCAGCAGCACGACTGTTTTCTAGCAGCTTGGATGCAGAGCAGAGAGCAGCCATTCCATTGATCTTCTGAGAGTATTCCTACACTTGCCTGGTGCAAGTCGAGGTGCCATCACTCTGATCACCTCTTGTACTCATTTCTATTTCTCAGTATAATAAAATGGCTCAGTATTCTCTCTATTTCATGTTTATCTGCTTCATGTTCAGTTTATAGCATTTTGTATCTCGTTGTATGCTTTGTATTGTTGTCTATTTCCCTTTCAGGATATTACAACTTGGTGGGTAACAGATTCGGGTGAGGACTGACCACAACACTCTCCGGTTTTTCCTTGAGCAGAAACCGTTATAGGAGAGGGAGGAGAAGTGGGTCAGCAAAATCCAGGCCTATGACTTTGACATTGAGTATGTCAAAGGGAAGAACAATGTGATGGCAGATGCCTTGTCACGAAGGCCAGCAGCGTTGTCCTTAATGAGCCTTGATGCAGATTGGAGAGCCCAGATGTTGGTGGAGTATTCCAAGGACTGTTTTGGTTGTGAGCTGCTGGATGGACAGGTGACAGCTAACAGGTTCCAGGTGATGGATGAGGTCATCTACTACCGGGACAGGATTTATCTGACAGGTAGCTCCCAGCTCAGGGGGAAGATCTTGGTGCAACCCATGACTCACCATTTTCAGGTCATCAGAGGTTCACCAAGACTTACAAGGCCATTCGGGAGAGGTTCTCATGGAGAGGCCTCAAGGAGCACGTACTCTAGCATGTCAGGGAGTGCGAGGTTTGCCGAAGGAAAAAAGGGGAGTTAAGTCATCTTGCAGGTTTGTTACAGCCGCTCTCCATTCCGGAGGGGAAATGCGAGAACATCTCCATGGATTTCATCACAGGGTTGCCCATGGTGCAGGGCAAGGAGTACATCTTTGTAGTCGTGGATCGACTGACAAAGTATGCACATTTTTTCGCCATATCCACGCGATACATAGCTTCACAGGTAGCCAAGTTGTTTTTCAGGGATGTTTTCAGGCTCCATGGTCTCCCAAAGACCATAGTCAGTGATAGGGACAGTCGGTTCATGGGCAGATTCTGGCAGGAGTTGTTCTATTTGGTGGGTACCGAGTTGACACCCAGTACCAGTTATCACCCATAGAAAAATGGACAAACAGAGATAGTGAACAAGTGCCTAGAGGGCTACTTGCGAAACTATGTCTCGGAACAACAGAAGGCGTGGCTGGGCTAGCTCCACTTGGGGGAATACTGCTACAGCACGACATTCCATATGTCGATCGGTATGTCTCCATTTTATGCTTTGTATGGATATCATGCTCTAACTTTTGTTGATGTTATGTTTGGAGCAAGCAAGGCCCCACGGGCCAAAGATTGGATCCAAGAGAGCCAAGACATCCTCAGGACTCTCAAGGATAACCTAGCCACAACACAAAACCAGCAGAAGATGTATGCAGACAGAGGCCGCGTAGAGAGACAATTTGAGGTAGATGACTTGGCTTACCTCCGCCTTCCGCGATACAAACAGTCCACGCTAAAGCAGAAGGGAGTAGAGAAGCTCAAACCTCACTTCTATGGGCCTTACAAGGTGATTAGACGAGTTGGTGAGGTGGCATATGAGCTAGAGCTACCAGCAAGGAGCAGGCTCAATAACATCTTCCATGTCTCGTGCTTGAAGAAAGTTCTGGGACAACAGGTGACTGCAACTGCAAATCTATTCCAGATCATCGAAATTATTACTTGCAACTGCAAATCTATTCCACCAGTTAGTGAAAGCAAACAAATGAGATTTAACACTAACTGCATCATTTCCTTGAAAAGAAGGTAATTTATCCATTTGAGGAACATCATGGGGATAACCCTGATTATTAGCAAAATTACACAGGGCAAAAACATCCATGATATCGTTTTTAGGATTTTAGAAATAGATCTGTGTTCAAGAATAGTCAAAAGGTCCTCAAGAAGCGAACTTCTTAGCAGAAACTCTTGTAAGAAATGAAAGAATTGGAGTCGCCACTTGAACATGAGATTAATTCTAAAACAGGAGAAATAATCGACAGATAGCAGACGGATATCAGGGGGGATTCTTGTCTGGGAATAAAAAGATGAGTAAGTGGAGTCGCCACCCAAACAAGAAGCCAACCGAAATGTCCAGGTGCTAAAGATACGATGATGAAATGATTAGTGAAATGATGAAAGATAAGATGATGAAGAGATGAAAGAACGCCAGAAAATGCGATCCCTTGTGACAGGCTAAAGAATGGCGAAAGAAGATTCGAAGATTAGAAAATGTCGTTAAGACCAAGGACAGAAAAACTCTATCCCCGGCAACGGCGCCAAAAAATGTTGTCGCACAAATTGTCAAGGCACCGCGACAACGGCTCAGATTGGGGGTTGTCACCTTTATCCCCAATCTCTCTATTTAAGCTGTCTCCTCAAAAGCTAAGGGAGGTAGACCCTATTATAAATGAGGATGATAAATCCAAGAGACACAGCTAAAACATCAAATACTTGATAGAAATGAACGAGATTCCACAGATCTAAATTAGATATCACGTTTAAGACCAGTGCCTTATGGAGTCAAACCAAATCTCATTATGCAATTATAATCGAGTAAGTGACGATTCACTGCTGCTTATTAAAACACGATTGATCACAATGATATTCAATTGAAAAATCACCATAGCCATGCATAACAATAACATGAGAATGCCAGATGCTTGAAAAATTTCCGAAAAATAAGATATTCCAATATTACCCAGTTCGAAAATCAAAATGTTCCACAATCAAACTTTGGAATAAAAAATTTAGCACATTTGACTGTAGAATTTTTTTTTTATTTTTTTTTATTTTTTTGGAATTTTTTATTATTTTTTGAATCTAAAATTAAAAAATATAAAGCTAAGTTAAAACTTAAATCTAAATCCTAAAATTAGATCTAAAATTAAAATCTAAGTCTAACAATATTAAAACTAAGGTTAAAAACAAATTAAATTAAAATCTAAACAAAGCTAATATCAAAATTAAACTAAATTACAACTTAAACTATAACTAAAATTGAACCAACTCCTAACTGAAATAAATTAATACTATCAAAATTAAAAATTAAAATCAAAACCTACGATCCCAAACTAAACTAAATTAAATCTAATCTAAAAAATGAATAGATCTAAAACTGAAATAAAATGAAATCTATTAGAAAAAAAAAGAAAACCGACTCATTTAAGATCTAAAATCTAAGTGTTAAAACTATACAAAAATAAAAAAATCAAATACATGTGGTCGATATATGGTGCGTTAGTCGTTTTATTTGTTTGGCAGTTGCAGGTTGGACGGTGATGAAGAAATTCAACGGCGTGAGGGAGGTCGACGCGTGAGGAAATCACACCAGAGAAATCGAATGCGGGCTTTTATGGCTTTGTGTTTGCAGGATGCAGAAATCATTGAGCAGAAATGAGATAGCACTAGTATCCAATGACAAAGACGCCAATCGAATGAATGAGAGGACGGCAAATTCAAGACAGCGCTGAAAGAGGGTTAGGGGATGCGTTTTGGAGGAAGGATAAACATTTGCAGATCGATGGGAAGATAGGCAGCCGGTGCTGAGACGAGGGATTGAAGGAAAAGTAAGATGGAAATTGACAGCAGTGAGGGAAGCTGAGAAACGTTGAAGGAAATCGATGGCAAAGGGAACTATTGCAGCGAGGAGGAATTGTGCAGTGTTGAGGAGATGGGTAGACGGCTCAAGCAAACGTGAGGAATGAGAGTAGCGAAGGATATTTGAAGCTGAATTGCAGATCAAATGGGAGCAGAGAGGGGAATCTTGACAGCGTTTATGCAGCAACGAAGACAAAAATAGATTTAAATTAACCCAGTACATACAAAAACGCCCAACAATCTTTAAAATTTCTTCAGTTTAAGTTCAGATTCTTATGCTCCTTTAAATCAAATAATGTCCAGATTTGTCCACAGTAGTGATTTGAGGCTAGATCTGCCTCAGATCTTAAAAAAAAATTCGATTTGAACCCTGAATCTGCAAGAAACCAGCCAGATCTGAAGCTACACACCAAGAAACGATTAAACCCTTACAGTCCTAAATTTTTTTTTTACAAATTTACATCTAGTTTACAGATTTAAAACCCTCATGGTCAGATTTGAATCCATTTTAGCACAATTTTCAGAGATTTAAAATTTTAGTGAGAGGCACAAGCCCTAGAAAACCCTGCAAAACCACCAATTTCGTAAGATAGACTTGAAATTTAACAAATAATGAGCTTTTCAGATTTATGTCATTGAGAGTCGGTCAGTCCAAACCGAAGACTTCCTGCATACCAATCTAAAAAAATTTCCCTGCACACTTAGATCTGAATTTTAGATCGATAGAGATTTAAGAAAACAACATGAGACCTTTGCAGAAAAATCAGAATGTTATTTTATAAACCCAGAAAACTGCATAAGATACCTATATGCAGATTAATCCATGAAGGCCATCAGCCATAAAATGCAAGAAACCAAGTAGCAGAGTTTAGAGACAATTCACCACATAGATCTGAGAAGGAACATCCAGATTTGTAACCCCAAAGTCTTTATGTTTTATTCCTCAAAAAAGTTTACAAGAGCTTCTAAGAGCAAGTGCACGATTCTGAGATCAGATGACTCAAAAATGAGAAAGACCTCTAAATTTATAGGACAAGATCTCTAACGGCTAGTTTGGATGATCCTCGTCAAAATAATCTCAACCGTCCAAAAGATTTAATTATCTTTAAATCCGGAGCGTTGAAATTAAAATTTTGGGGAAAAAACGAATTTATCATTTAATTCAATTTTAATTAACTCAAAAATATTATTTTTGAGTTAATTACCCCAAAATTTTGACCTTGACTTAACCACCAAGGCCCAAGGGTCCAATATTTCTTAAAATTATCAATATTCCCTTGGCCTGGGGCTTTCAAAATCATTTTCCAAGGACCCACAAATTTTGCCTTTAAAGATTTAATC